>OZ037778.1:19083995-19181495 GCA_964035525.1 Porites cylindrica | reverse complement strand
CAGTTAGTAGAGGGGAATATTGTCGAAATACCCGCTTGCTATAGTTTTAATCATATTGAAACCTTAAAATCAGAAAAGTTATTTACTTACCTGAATTTAAATGCTAGACGGGGTCACAGTACCGCTAACTAAATTCTGCATCACGACAGAATCGAAGTTAAGTTTGTATATGTTTTCAATCTGTCAACACGAGGGAAGATGACATTCCGGAAGTGCGTGACGCGTAACGCGCCGGAAAAGAAATTCCTGGTATAAGTGTTTTACGGTGCAAGTCTTTGTTGTATGTTCCTATAGCATCTCGCACATATTCAAACTTAGTTTGTGGCGCCTGTTGCCCAAGTAATGCTGAATGTATTGCGATCATAGAAAAGATGTCGTGAGTCACTTGGTATGCTCCTGACTTGTTAGTTATGTACGTAGGTCAATAACCAAACATCGACCCTACCATGCTAATGATAAAAGTAAGGTTTTCTGCATTTACGTTAGGTGATCTTTGTTTGATCCACAAAACTGGTGCATAATAAGAGTTTTTCCTCACCACCTCTAAATGTTTGGTGCCAGGTAGCGGTGCAACAAATCACGTGGTACCGTTCTAGATCAACCCACTGGCTGCTTGTAGAGGGGTCCATAAAGGCGCATTGATTGATGGCTCTGTATGGCCTGAACTGAAAATGATATACGCAGACGTTTTCTGAGCGACGAAGGTGCAGCTTTTACACTCCTTTTTCGTTTCGAAAATAGACGAGCATGCGAGCAAAGCGAGCGCGCGAGAGAGAGACCCTTGCTCTAATGGTCAATAAATCCCCCGCGGCTTTTATTTTCATACGCGAAATCGACGATCTCCAAGGAGAAAATAGATCGACGATCTCTAATGAAAAAGTAGAGGGTCTGTTAACAGGCTACGAAGGTGCTTGCTATATTTTAGTGAACTCTTTACAAGAGGTCTCAGGTGATTATGCTAACGTCGTGAAAAGTCTACTTTAGGGAAGGAGGAGGAGATGGGTGGGTTGGTTGGCATTGGGTTCTGCATTAGGATCAACCCTACACATACAACAATTCATGTCTTTATCACTACATTTAGAGCTAGCAGACTTTGTTTGATCCACAAAATTGGAGCATGAAAATAAAAGTTTTTCCTCACCACCGCTAAATGTTTGGCCTCCGGGTGGCGGAGAACAAATCACGTTGTACCGTTCCAGAACAGCCTACTGGCCATGCTGGCTGCTCATTTAAAAGGGGTCCGTAAAGGCACATTAATTGATGACTCTGCGTGGCCTGAAGAAAATTATATACGCAGACGTTTTCAGACCGACGAAGGTGCTCCCTTTACACTTCTTTTTCTTTTCGAAAATGGCCACTACACGGACTTCTCTCCTCGCTCCTCGCCGCTAGGCGATCGTTTTTGCCTGAAAGATACCACCACGAAGGAGTTTTAGCACACAAGTCACTGCAGGTGCGGGCCCAGGAAAAGGGTGGTATTCTCCATCTGAAATTTTAAATCGAAATGAAAGGCTATTTTCAGCCTTTTCTCTCTTTTCTCCGCAACGTATTTGGTTAAAAGATAGTAAGTAAAATGGCTGAGGCATTTTAAAGCATTTTTTCATTTACGTGACGGATTTTGACATTATGAAAAAGAACTTGTCAGTGAATTGGTTTATATTCTAGCCTGCGAACAAGTGCCGGGGGTGGTGGCGGACAGAGCCAGGTGACTATTCCTTTTTTCAGGCGGGAGCTAGCAGTACCATACTTTAAGGGCCTCTGTTCGGGGGGCGAGGGATCAGATAATGTACAATTCGTCAACAGCAGGTTGAGGTCTCGCCAGAAGATGTCCTTGCTGCAGAGGAGCAAAGCAATACTACTTTCAGTAATTTAAACATGTTAAATACTAGTATTTCGCTCATCAAATGTGTCCACTGTCCATTGTCGATTTGTGGTTTTTCAGGAATGTTCTTTTGCGGAGCATTGGCCAACTTCCTTTAAACAGTGTTACTCGTTTCCATTTCCCTGTTCTACCTTCACGTTGCACATGGCGTACGTGTGTACCTAAATCCCTCAATTTATACTGAGGTGATCGATAAAGAAGTCTATACGCCAAGCAGGGTTAAGATTAGTTTATTACAAGCAAGGGCTCAGAAGGCTAAGTGCAAATAAAAGAAAACTAGTGTGAAAAGTTTTGCAGACTCGGCTTACTCTATTTGTTTTCTTTCTCTATTTGAGTTTCGGCTGGTGACATCCTAAAACCAAGTTTAGTTCCACATGTTTTGGGAATATAAAATATAAAACTAAAAAAAACAGCGTTAATTGTCATTATATTTTTTCTTGTACACTCGTGTGATGATTTATCCTTGTCTGTACAGTTGCGTGACCAGAGTCAAATTACACACGGGCTTTCATCACGCATCACAGCTTTTACAGTCCGAGGCTAAATGACGGTAGATCTCAGTAAACTGCGGCCACTTGCAGTTGAAACGACTGTGGTAAGTAATTCTTAGAGATCTCAAATCCCATTTAGAGCTAGCAGAGCTAGCACGCCGTTTCTAGCGGCTTTATTTTAGGTGCAGAAACTCGAGGTCAATATTTACACTCAATCAGAACTTAACAGCAGCTGACAGCGTTGTCTTTTTCAGCTACTTGCGTGCAATCAAATGCAGTGTTAATGTACTTAGTTCTTTTTCATAACCACCAAATTGAAAAGCGTTTTTCAAAAGATTTTAAGAGCTTCCCGTAATGTGCCCCTTGTAAAAGAAGCTAAGTTAGCAAAAACTTTTGTGTGCCTACACTCGCGGCTAGCTTGTTTGAGCGTTCCAACGTGCGAAACTACCCTGCACGTTTCGGTGTCTCAGCGACGCACTTTTGTAATGCCGCCAAAAAATTTTTAACACAAGAAACGGCAAAGGATGTGCTTTAAAATAGTGTTTGTTTCATGTTGAAATTCTATGTATCAATTGTTTTTTTCGATGGTGGAGTTAGGTCAAATTTGCCATTTTTGAAAAGAGCCGAAATCGTGTTTCTTCTTGCGGCCAACACAGTCACATTTAAACAGCTTATCTAAAGATAACTGCTGAATTATAAAGTACAAGTCTGTGTTTTCCTTGAGACGTGATTTCATTTAGAGATATCATCCCGTTTTTATGTACGAGCGCGAAGAAAATGCTTAATTTCCGCTAATTTCATACTCGAAAGAGCGCCGATTTGGCGTTTTTCAAACTTTGCCCGATTCAGGAAAAAAATAAAAACCCGTTAGAAGTTTTAATGTGATTTTTGAAATAAGTGTACTATAGAGATTATGTGAGCAAAATATGAAGAAATTCAAAAATTCACGACTGTCAACCGATTCTCGAAAATTACAGACATTGGCTCTTGAGTCGCTGCTACAGGAAGGCCACATTGACGATATGACAGCCAAATGGCTGTCCCTAACGCCTAATCCTCCGCGTATCCCTATTTTCTACACACTTACAAAGATTCACAAACTGACGACTGTCGGTAGACCTATAATATCACGGTGCGGTGGCCCCACGGAGCAAATATCTGCATTTGTAGATCGACTCATTCAGCCAATAGCACAGAAACAAGACTCGTATCTAAAAGATACGACAGACTTCCTGAATTTTACTGAGAGTACAAAATTGCCTAAGAATACAGTGCAAGTGTCTATGGACGTTACTAGTCTCTACACCAACATACCACATGAAGAGGGCGTAACCACCGTATGTCACGCATACCCACCAAGTACCGAAGAGAAATGCTCTACCTTATATTAACAGAAAACTCGTTCCAATTCTGCGGTAACAACTACCTACAAACCCATGGAACAGCCATGGGAACAAAGATGGCCGTTGCTTTTGCAAACATCTTCATGGCCAGAATAGAAAGACAAATATTGAGTCAGAGTTGCATCAAACCGCTTTTTTGGAAAAGGTATATTGACAATGAGAGAGAGTTTTGTGAAAAAGGCAAATAACTTTCACTCTACGATAAAACTCACGGCTGGGATGTCAGAAACAGAGATCACGCTCTTAGACACAAAAGTGTACAAAGGAGTAAGATTCGACAAGGAAGCAATCCTAGACGTGCAAACACATTTCAAACCAACAGAAACATTCCAGTACACGAACGTCTACTCGTGTCACCCACCAGGCGTGAAAAAAGGCTTCATCAAAGGGGAAGCGCTCAGGCTTCTAAGGACTAATTCCTCGCAAATCACATTTGAGAGGAATATCAGAAATTTTCACAACCGCTTGTTGGAAAGAGGCTACCCTGCTGCTATTTTAAGAAAGTACCTCTCTGAGGTAAAATTTGCCGACAGGAAAACAGCCCTACAACAGATCCGCACGCAAAAAACTTCTACCTTTTGTTACACAATACCACCCGGCTTTACCTAGTCTGAAGAAAATACTTATGGGGAAGTGGCACCTTATACAAAACCAGCAACGACTAAGAGAAATCTTTAAGGAGCCTCCCCTCATATCTTATCGCAAGGGAAAATCTCTTAACGACCTACTAGTTAGAGCGAAGCTCTGAAGGTCATACTACTTCCAATACGATTTAGTGCAGGAGTCATGTGATGCCCGTCGCTTATTTTTAACCATGTTTATTATCACTGCCATGGCAAATCTTCAAGGAAATTAATGATAATGGATACATGCTGATTGATTTGTTTTCTAATCACATGACTTACTCTGCCGAGCAAAGTTGAAAGTGGTGAATATGTCCTTGGTGAAATGATTGTCCCTCGATCAGACATTCAAGAAAGTAACGTTAACAAAGGAGGGACACCTTACCACAGAAACATTTACCGTGTCTGGCCGCAGGATTTCTCTGTTGGAAATCGGAAAGAGAATTCTCAAAGAACATGAGTCACTGGGAATAATGAGAATTTGGAAGAACGATTTCTACGACTCGATGACAGAAGATGAACTCCGTTAAAGACTTGTGCAACTTGGTGAGGAAAGTGGGGAGGGGACTCTTTGTGAGATGAGAGACAAGCTGAAACGAATGGAAAGGAAAAGGCATCTTCTGGTTTGAGGGGATAATTCCACTCTTTTGAACCACGGTCATCTTTTACTTACTGTCAGCGCAATATATGATGATGCAATTTATTACACAAATGAAGAAATGAAGGCCAAAGGCAAAGAGAACATTGATGTACAATCTCTAATGAAGAGACTTCATATTTACATACTAGGAAGGTGTGGAACCTCTGAGGTTGAACAGCTGGCTTATATAAAAACAAGAAAAGCCTGATTGCAAAGGCTAAGTGAACCAGTTCTAACATCAAATGGTGTGCAGATCACTGACATGATGCAATTTTTTCATGGAGGACCCACAACAAGAATTTGAAGCTGGAGAACAAAAAGGTGGAAATGCTGGATGTCCGCGTTGCAGTGGGGATGCTAGAAAGTACAAGGAACTAACCGTTTCTCTTACGTAACGCGAGAAATAAAGCAGCTTATGAAGACAGGCGGCCATTGGCGTAAAAGGCAATTAAGGTAAACGATAAGCTTTGTTGAAATGGCTACCGATTTTTTAGGCAAGAATTTAACCCATTCTCCCCTTAACCGCCCGTAACCGCCCGTGCGGATCCACGTCCTTTCTACCCTTTGTGACGTCATCAGTTTTAACGGTCAAGGACAACTTTGTCCACTAACCTGTGCAGAGTGAAGAGATCTTTCAAACCATACCAGAATGAGAACAATTCAGTCAAGGACACCGGAGAAAGAGGCAAAAAACCATGTAACATTGCCCTGAAAATCTCCATGAAAATCTTGTTCCATTGCTCACCTACCTTTCCTTTCACCTAATCCTAAGATCCTAAAAGCTTTCCTAAAAACTATTCCCACCAAAATGAAGCCTACTAAATGCCCAGCAAGAGAAAAAAAAATGAGGCAAGAAAAGCGAAAAAAGAAGGGAAGAAGAGAAAGCGAAAAGTAAAAGTCGAGACTGCTGTGTCGAAATTTTTCTTTCTGCGAATGCCCGAACTTCGCAAGCTGATGTTTTGCATCTGGATCAGAAGGCCGTGAAGTGTTCGACCTGTAAACCGGTTTGTGGTAAGTTTTAGCTCTTTATAGCACGACAGTGACCAGAAAACCACTCGACTAGCTTCAAAACGCGTTTTCCGGCAAAATCTCCAAGAGCGAATGGGTTAAGAGAGAACTGAGACTAACTGAGAAAATATGGCACTTTTTGGGGGTCAAAATTAAGTGAGAGCAGAGATCCGTGCGGAAAGCGCGCCAGTGGGGCACCATGGGTAAATAAATCTACCCATCCCAGAAAATGACATGACCGACCGTCCGTTCGCACCACAGAGATACCAATGTTTACTCTCACACTTTCTAGCTACTTTGGGAGCCCAGGATAAAGCTGATTGCACATCAATGTTGTGGTCAATTGACAGCTGTCAAAACAGAGTATCCGCTGACCAATATCACCTGACCGTATCGCGGGCTCAGGTGTCGACTTATCAAGGTCGAGTATTTTTTGAAGCTATCCGCTGACAATTTACTCGTTTTCAATGATCGCAGGCTCATTTTTTAAATTCATATCAAATATGTTGTTTTTATGTCACTATCGCCCAGCACTATTACGGTTTTGATTTCAAACTGACCTCAGACGCAAAAAATTCAGCGAGTTTTTTTAAAATACAGGCGGGGAAGACCTTTTCTTACCGGGGTCACGTGTTGGTCACGCTCCACGTCCAATTTTTATGCTCTGATTGGTTAAAATTTGACAGGTGAGCTCATGCGTAAAATTTATGCAGCATATCTTGAAAGTTGTTTACTTTGACAGCTGAAGCTGACAGAGTTTTGAGTCAACTTGTGATGTTTTTAACTGTGTTTTTCCACTGAATGTACAAAATGAAATACAGCTGATATCAAGAGTCTTCTCTTATTCATGGCTGGTTTGTTTATTGGGTTTTTGGTTGAGAAATGCGTCGCTTGTCAAAGCCAATTATCCTATTTCCAATGGCATCGTTTTTGTTTTTCACCTTGCTAGATGCGTACGAGAATTATAAAGGCTCAAGCGATCCTTGCCTTACTTGATAGCCTTCAGGAACTGAATCTCGAAATATGGTAAGCCTGAGTAATTTTTGTATTTATATGTAATTTTATGAAGTCGAGCGCAGTTTATGAAGCTAGTTTATGCACGTTGGTATTAAGATTTGACTGCGACACTGATCTGACCTAGTATGAGGTTTGATATAAGTTTACAGAACTTTAAAAAGCCTTTGGTCGATGTGAATTCACCGTAAATAGAAAGAAAAAACTTTCCGAAGTCTGTAAATGTTCTACCAAATTATATTTCTTTATTGATTGTTGGTAGTCTCAAAAGTGCAATTTTCATCGATTTTGCGATTGTTTTCAGCCGTTCATTAATTAACAATTAGTTCATGCGGCAGCGTGCGTATGTCGAGATATTGAGCACGCGGGAAGTTTGGAGAGCACGAAAGAGGCGTAAGAGTTGCACGAGGCGCAGCCGAGTGCAACTCTAGCCTTTTGGGTGCTCTCCAAACTTCCCAAGTGCTCAATATCTCGACATACGCACAGCTGCAGCATGAACTAATTGTTTTATAACATTATCAAAGCGATCAATGCAGCAGTTAACTGAAAATTTTATTATTGTAGGGCGCGCTCAAAGCAGTACGCGTCAATGATTACGTGACTATATTTTTTTTCCTCACAGTTAATCTTATGTTTTTATCCTGAAACTGAGAGAAAGTGTACTCTAAAATGATTGCAAAATCCATATTTAGGTGCCGGAAAACTTTTAATTTACCGAAAAATTGTTATTGAGAGAAAACAACTTTGCAAAGAATGATCTCACGCCATAGCCCGCACAGCTCGCCGAGATGACAACAACAACAACAACACTCACCTCTTTTCCTTACTATCGGTTAACAAATTCAAACCTTTCCTCCTAAATTTCCTTATAAAACACAAGGTAAACGCTTCATTGTCTATTGCTGAGTTATGGATGCACTCGGGAGACTCAGGATTGCTAAGCTCCCAACAACTCGAGGAATTACGAATAGTTTATTGACGTCATCAGCGTGCTCAATAGGAATATGAAGCACGCTCGCGCTATTGAATTTGATTAGGCGAATTTTCTAGCTATGTTATAACATCGCTTGCAGGAGTACTCAAAATGCCGAACGTATCAAACGCTTTTGAAGATTACACATCGTTATAAAACCATTATTAACAAATAGAACTCAATAAATTCTCTATCAAGTTGAAGCGTAACTCTTTTAAAATTTCTTCACAAATTTGTTGCTTGTCAAAACCGGATGGCCGTATAGGTGATTTTGGAAATTTTTTGAACTGTTTCACTAAAAGTCCACGCGTGCTTCGATGGTCCTGAATATTGAATTAACGCAATTTGTCTTGAAAAATTGTGAAATACTGCATTTTGTAGAGGTCTGTATGATAACAACAGCGCCTCATAGTACTCTTTCTCCTCAGATGTGGTGTATAAAATGCATGCACCCAGATTTCTTGGCAAGAATTTGTAAAGTAAACTTTTCGAATGCAAAAAATTCGGTCTGATTTGTTTTCCACGCCGAAAATGTAGCCTCTACTCGCAGGGGTATATCTACTGTGATGAAGAACCATTATTGCTCTTAAATGTGAACGAAGACTATTTTTCTGGTGTACATATAAGGCTATATCAACTCGATGCAAGATTTGTTTCACTCCAAAATCACTTAGCTTTTCCCTCAAAAGTCACATGAATCTGCCCTTAAGTTAACTGATTTGTGGAATACAAGTTTATTGTTTGATTTCAATTATAAATTTATCGATGGGAGCTTCGCTTTTAGCCGTGGCTAAATCTATATATTACATTTTACATGGAGAATTAAAATAACCCATACATTGTACAGGCGAATTAAAATACCCCAAACATTTTACATGGCGAATTAAGTAACGCATGCATTTTACACGGCCAATTAAGTAACGCATGTATTTTACATGGCGAAATATGCAAGGCTTGATATATCTGCACGATGTATGAAAGCTTGACAGTAGCCGACATTTTACTTGGTTATGAAATAAAAGTTACTTTAAATATTATTAGTATCGCATTTTAAATACACGAGAGTCGTATTTATTTCGAATTAATGGCGAAGAATCCGATGAACTATCGTTTTTGAGTCGGAGGAATACTACTGTCTGATTGGGGTGTCTAGTAAACTCAGGCCTGGAAAACTCAGACCTCGGTCCCCAAAACTCATCTCTCTTCCCCCAAGCCCCCCCCCCCCCGCTCCTGCCACCCCTCGTGTTCACGTGGTAAGCTACTGAGTCGCCTCCTCTCGTGGAGGAGATCATGGAAGGTGATGTGCACAGGGAATGCGCGAAGCGTTTAATGCATGCTGCCGAGCAAATACAAATAGGACAGAATTCTCTACCAGCTAGAAATAATACAGGGGGCAAGGAGAGAAAGTGAACCGACTCAGACCGCTAGTGGGCCAGAAAGTCTCAATAGTACAACGTCACCAGGGTTCTGCACTCTCTGCTGCTGGAAGAAGTGCAGGAGACCGTATCTAATTGCCTACAGAAAATGAAGTGGATGCGAAACATCTCTTTTGAAGTAAATAGAAGATTGGAAAGTAGCTTTGGACAAGAAAGAAAAGGTAGCTCTCTGCGTTACAGACATGTAAAAGGCGTTTGACTCGCTGAACCACACTACCTTGCTAGGGCTTTTCTGAACACTCTATCCAACTAGTTGAATCATACCTAACTAACAGGAAAAACAGAGTGAGGATTGGTTCAGTTGTCAGCAAATGGAAAAAGACGAAGAGGAGATGTCCCCAAAATTCAAGTTTTGGTCCATCATTATGGAATGTCTATCAAAACGACCTAACTTAGGGAGCGCGTCCAAATATCGGTAGGGAACCCGATCATGGGAAACGGACCCGATTAATTTTCCGATTGATCGGAATCGGTACCGATCTGTAGGCACCAGATGTCATTTCCGATTACGATAAAAACTTTGCCGATTCAATCAGAGCCAGTTGACATTCCGATGTTCATATGTGTCATCGTCATATTATTTTATCTGATATATAAACTGAAGCGTGTCACGAAACCAAATGATGAAACAGTCGTTCCACTCGTAAGGAATTTCAATCGAATGTACCTTTTTCCTACTCCATAACAAATAACAATATTGTATGTTCCTGTATGTTGCAGGTCAAACAGTACCTCACTGAACGGGCTCGCTGATTGGTTCGCTGAAATGACAGTTTATTCTGACGTAAGGGTTAAAAATATCGAAAGATACCTGCCCTTAGCTCTTGTCGCTACTTTTATTGCTTAGAGGGACTGCCATTTCCTTGCATTGTATTTATTTGTATTCTATTTCCTCTCTGTTCAGATTAATAGCGATATATTCGCGGTACGTCACGTACTCATATTTCAAATGTACCAACCTATAGGTTTATTGGTAGTGCAGAGGCTCATCGGCTCTTTAACAACTCTAACTATGTCTCATTGAACTTTCTCAAATATATAAATGTAACTTACTAACACAACGAAAGTACGAAAAATGTAATGCGAACACTGCAGCAAGTGCAGAAGACATATCAAGTATAGCAAGCGTAGCAAGTGTAGCAGGCGTAGCAGGTGTAGCAGGCGTAGCAAGTGTAGCAAGCGTAGCAAGTGCAGCAAGCGTAGCAAGTGTAGCAGGCGTAGCAAGTGTGGCAAGCGTAGCAAGTGTAGCAGGCGTAGCAAGTGTGGCAAGCGTAGCAAGTATAGCAAGCATAGCAGGCGTAACAAGAGTAGCAAGTGTAGCAGGCGTAGCAAGTGTAGCAAGTGTAGCAGGCCTAGCAAGTGTAGCAAGTGTAGCAGGCCTAGCAAGTGTAGCAAGTGTAGCAAGTGTAGCAGGCGTAGCAAGTGTAGCAGGCGTAGCAAGTGTAGCAGGCGCAGCAAGATCCTGTTCCCGAGGTAAAGCTCAGTCATGAGGAGGCTGATACGCTTATGGTTATTCATGCTTGACACGCGCCCAGGAATTACGTGCTTGATGCACCCTGATGATACTGATGTCTTTATCCTAATGCTTTCTCATAGCTACGTTGAAGTAGTTTTCTTTACTTTACTCATTAGACTCGTTTTGTTTTCACCTTCGGATTTATCGCGTTACTCCCAGGCCATATCCAATATTCTCCAGTATTTGTTGGCTATTTTCGTTTCTCGATTTTCTATTAACTTGTGGTAAGTGCAGAATGCAAAAATATCTGCGGTACGCAGTTTAGCAGATATTTGTTTTCTGCACGTTCTTATATAGTTAATTAGGTGTATTATGGTGTCTGTGCGTCGGTATTTAAGTGGTGTTAAGCAGTTTGCATAGGTTAAATAAGTGTCTTGTTCATTCGTAATCATCCTTCGGGTCTGTGAACGCCTACAACCCACGCTTTCGTTTTGTTTTATTTTGTTTTTGCCCTTTCCAGCTAATCAGGCTAATTGATAATATTTTTTGTGTTTATTTTTATAGTGCGGGGAGTTTGGCCACTTGCGTGCTTTTGTTCGAAGTCGTCCGATTCTTCAAAGGCCAACCCTCGCTGCGACTGACTAGATGATGGGGAGGACTCTCATTCTTTAGTTGAGTGTGATTTGCTTTCTATTGGTTTTTCAGAGGAATTTTGTGCTGGCAATGTGTGTGCAGGAGTTAAGGGCCCTTTAAAGTCCTCCTCAGTTTACTATCGATACCATTTCGCACGGCTGTCGGATTCCTTTTGTCAGTTATCCAGCCCCGTGTTTTTTAAGCAATAATTTGTCAGCTCTTAGGCATCCTGACTTTGTTGTTCATGCAATTTCAGAGCTTTGGACAATAACTGTATTGCGGAGCATAGTGAGCCTCCTTTTTGCGTTAATCCCAGTTGTGGAGGGCAAGAAGCTTTGCTTAGTGATCGATCGTAGACATGTTAATTGTCACCTCGTTTGTTTTAAGTTTAAGTACGAGGACCTTCGCTCGCTGTCACAGGTTCTTCAAGAAGGACACTGGTTCTTTACCTGGGACCTCAAAGCTGGATATCACCATCTTGATATTTCTCCAGATCACCAAAAGTACCTAGGTTTTACTTGGCCCTTTAACGGCGTACTTAGGTATTTCACTTTCGCGGTTTTACCCTTCGGTCTCAGTAGCGCGTTTTGGTTTTACCAAATTGTTGCGCCTGCTGGTTAAACTCTGGCGGTCTATGGGTCATAACTCTTTTGTTTATCTTGACAACGGTTTTGGTAGTCAGCCAGAGAGGACGTCCGCCATCACAGCAGCTTTTATTCAGCGAAAGGAACTTGCCTCTTCCGGTCTCCTTGCTAACGAGGAGAAGTCTCATTGGGTCCCGATGCAAGTTGGCAAGTGGCTCGGTTTTGTGATCAACATTATTTTTATGACGTTTCGGATTCCCGAAAAGAAGGTCTGCAAGCTTAAGCGGCTTTTGAATTCCACCATTCAAAACAAGTCATCGTCCTATCGTGAATTAGCCAGGATCGCAGGTTCCATTATCTCGGTTGCATTAGCAGTGGATCTATTTCCCATCTTCTGACTAGGCAGATGTACTTAGCTATAGAGTCTAGGTCGGCTTGGGATCACATTTTTCTCTTCCCACCCGCTCTGCTAGAGGAATTGAAGTTTTGGTTCTGTAACATTGAATCTTTTAATGGTTACTCCATTCGGCCCCCCGCCTGACATCCTCTGTTTTATTTTCCGACGCGAGCGACGCACCTTTCGGAGGCTTTTCTGTCTCCCTGGACGGCACTGTGGCCAGCGGTATGTTCACAATTGACGATTTGGGTCAAAGTTATACTTTTCGCCAACTGAAAGCTATTTATTATGTCTTGCTTTCTTTTGTTGAGCACCTCAAGCACAAGAGGGTTAAGATTTTACCGACAATCAGAGTGCCGCCAGGATAGTATCTGTTGGTAGCTCTAAGGTCCATCTTCAGTCAGAGGCTCTAAGCATTTTTCGTTTTTGTTTTTCATATGGTATTGCCTTGGAAGCGCAGTGGATTCCAAGGTCACTCAACGAGAGGGCTGATCTCTTAAGCCTGTTCGTTGACAAGGATGATTGGCGTGTTAATCCCTCCATGTTTCGACTTGTAGATGCCAAATGGGGTCCCCACACGATTGACCATTTCGCTTGCTATTATAATGCTCAGCTTCCGCGTTTTAACTTCAAGTTTGCTTCTCCTGGTGCAGGATTGGAGTAAAGAGAATAACTGGGTTTGCCCTCCGGTGGGTTTCGTCATGGACGCCGTTCGAGTTCTCACGGCTTGTTCCAGTCCGCGACCTTGATTATTCCTGAATGGCCGTCGGCCCATTTTTGGCCTCTTTTACATGATGGACCCTCACAGTTTAAGTAATTCGTCAGGGAGGTTTTTGTGCTTCCCGCCATAAAGGATCTTATTTTGAAGGGCCCAGGTCAGAGGCAGATCTATAAGTCTCACCCATCCGTTTTTTACAGTTGCCCAAAATTCAGAATGTTGGCTTTCTGTGTGGATTTTGGGTGAGTTTTTGGTACCGTCACGGATAGTGTTTTGAGCCTGATTTGGCATATTTTGAGCCTGAATTGGCATATTTTGAGCCTGAATTGGCATAGTTTGAGCCTTATTTGGCGTGCTTTGAGTCAATGTGGTCTCGTCGTGCTTGTTTTGTGCCTACATCGGTATTTTTTGCTGAAATTGGTCATCAGTGCAGTAATTGTTTGATTTTCACGATCTTTTCTTTTCTTTCACTTGTGCTGATTTCCGGGATTTGGCTTGAAGCAGCCTCATTATCCGATTCTTCTTTGAGTGACATGGTTCCAGGCCTTATTGATCTGCAATTAGATGCTAAGGCTCCGTCCACGGTGCTGAAGTACAAGTCTGACTGGTTGCGGTGGCGCAAATGGGCTCTGTCGAAGATTGGTGTTCCCGCTATTCCAGTGAAACCTTTGCATATCGCATTGTTTATCTCTGAGCTAAGCGTTCTTCCGAGAATAACATCGGTGTATCTCCTATAGAATCTGCCGTTTATGCTATTAAGTGGGGCCACACAATGACCGGTATTGAGGCTTGTCCTGTTAGCCATCCCTTAGTAAAGTTTACTTTAGAAGGCACCAAAAGAAGGCCTGCCCGACCTGTTCAGCCTAAGGAGCCGCTGTCGGTTAGCACCGTACAGGCGATTGCTATGCATTTTGCCTCAAGCTCTTCACTTTCCGATCTTTGTTTTTTATTTATTCTTTTAGTTGGTTTTGCCGGCTTTTTTCGCATTGTCGAGATTAGGAATATAGCACTTCGTGATCTCTCAATACATAGTGATCATATGTCAGTTTATGTGCCTCAGCGCAAAAACGACCAGTATAGGGAAGGCCACACTGCTTTTCTCGCTAGAACCGGCAAGGTTACTTGTCCTGTAGCTGTGACCGAGCGGTTTATTAAGCTTTTGCCACAGTCTTCCTCTGCGTTTCCATTAGTTCGCAGAATTATCAAAGCTAAGTCTAAGGAGTATTTTCATTCGAGTTTGGGTGTTTCTGTTTCCACTTTAAGGGAGGAATTTAAGAAGCATATTAAGCCATTTGTAAGTGATACTTCTAAGTACGGCACACATAGTATGAAGTCTGGAGTGGCTTCTAATACGGCTTGTAGGAAAATAGCTGGTGACCTGTTAGATATCCATGCTGGTTGGAGGTGCGAATCCAATAAGCATAGATATATTAAGCATGGTCTTAGCGAACATTTAGCCGTATCTAAGGAACTTTCAATTTAGTTGTCTATGATATTCATATATATATTTATCATTATATATTTTCAGTATTTGTTAGCGATTGTTTAATCGTAATAAGATTTTCGCTTTTGCTGACTTTGTAATTTTGAGTAATGTATTTAATATATAGAGTCCTGGTGGGGGACGTAAGATGTGCCTGGCCCGTCCCAGATTTCCTGTCCTTTTTTCCCTACGGGGTTTTTTGGGGCAGTTTTTTTCCGGCCACCCCGGTATGCTTACATGTAGCTTTAGTTTAATTACCTTTGCTGTAGCTATGTTCATTTTTTGACTATCATTAAAGTGGGTTATGGCGTTACTCCCAGGCCATATCCAATATAATTTCTCCAGTATTTGTTGGCTATTTTCGTTTCTTGTTTTTCTATCAACTTCTGGTAAGTGCAAAGGAAAAGCATCCCGAGGAAGCAGAGGAGCATGGAAGGTCATGGCCTGCCAGGGCAATATATGTGTTATTACGTACAAAAGCCAGAAATTATTTTAGTGGAGCAGATATGTGCGGATTTGCGGCCGAATTCTTCACTTTCTGTTAAAAGCACCACATTTTCAGGAAATATAGAAAAAAACATGGGGATTAATAAGCGATATGGTGCCATCGCAATTTTTCCTGTTAACCTGTGTTTTGGATCGCTTTCTTATATGGCCACCATTTTGACCGGCAGTAATGAAGCACCTAAATGGAAGTACATGGAAAAGCAGATATTTAGACAAAAATGATGATAAAATAGTTTACAATGTTAGTTTTTCCCATGTTTTATTTGTATAAATTTTCAAATGTGCATAAATATTGTTTTTTAAGGGGAAAAACAGGAGTAAAGGCAATATTAACTGAAAGTTTAAAAAGCAATTCTTTATACAGAATGTAAAAATATCACAATTTATATTTTGTGAAAATAATGAAGGAATAGATATATAAAAAGTGAATACCATCTGGAATCCCATTTATCATTTTCCTTCGCCAAGATTCCTAATAGTAACCACAATGCTTTGCATCGAAAATAATTTGCATATCAGCTCGGCCATTTTGTTTCATCTAATTAAGTGGATATCTCGTTGTGCTTGTACTAATTCGCATAAATCGCTTTTGCCATAACATCTGATAATTTGACAATTTTACAAAATAAGTTACCTTAATTAGATTAAGGAAAAAACAAACGAAAAGTGGAGTAAACGCCGACCTATCAAGAACACCAAGATCGATGCTTCATTCCAGGAGTAGGGAAGTGGCAATAGGCCATCTGCATGATGGCGTCATTTTACTACTATGACCAGAATCCTTCAGGGTTTTGCTTTCTTGTGCAAATTAGAGCTTTAGTTATTTAAAGCTCACAGGGATTACCAAATTTTAAATCTGAAAGGAAAAACGAAAAGCATTATGGTCGTAGTAGTAAAATGACGCCATCGAGCAAATGGCCTATTATGTGATAAACTTATGTTCCAAAGACAGCAGAGAAAAGGTTAAACTGAAGCCAGAGGATTCTTGCTGAACAACTTGAGCGTTCTCTCTTGCACTGAGTCATGGAATAGAAGCCCTTATCAACTGTACGTACTGAGAACAAATAGAGTACGTTTACACTGGATGCGTTTTCTGTATTCATGCGTCCCCATATCACAGTTTTTATATATTTGACGTATGTTTAGTGCATCAGTTAATCCAAAAACATTCAATTCAGAATTGGAAACGTGTTACTTTTTTTTCATAACGAATACGCAACCAAACCAGGGACTTTAACGTTATTGTTCCAGCTTGGTAAGGAATTTAAAATGAGACTGACTACAGGTGAACTGTAAGTACTTGTAAAGTGGTGAAAGGATTAGTTTTGTCTAATTTAAAAAACTTTATTTTGTTTCAAACAGCCTCATGGATGACTGTAATCACAATGCGACCGATTGGGAGCTCTGCGTTATCTGCCAGGAATCAAACAAGGAAGGACTTCAGTGCCGCGTGGAATCACGGCGAGCAGATAAAGGTGCAGGCTATAAAACACTTGCAGACAATTTAAAACAGTTTGCATGCCCAAGGATGTAAACTTATCGCGACTAGATTAAGCCGTCGGTATTGCGGCTGCAGGGCCCGCTATCACCATTGCCAGAAAAGTCGAATCATGTTGGGTGGTGCTTTTCCCGACGCACTTGACCATATCATATAGGCTGTCTGTCATGCTTTTCTTTTTCGTGATATCTGATTGGTTCAGCCTGTGAACCAGCTCGGGTACATTCTTTCTGTTGTGAATCAAAATGGCAGCTAGAGAGAGAAAAGAGAAGGGTTTTTTACGCCACTTTAAATAACGTATCAAGCATTGATGTACTTCCGCAGATGTAAAAAAGCAAGTGGAAAGGAATAGGAAGGTTGCGGGAAGTGGAGCGACTCATTGCTCGAAGGGAAAACGCCACGGTAAGTTGAATTCTTTCATTCGTGTGAACTTAAGCCTTGTTAATCAGTCAAAGCTTTGGAACCGTAAGCTTTTATTGCTGCATGCCACATTGAAACCCCAGTTATTTTATGGAAAATAACCGGCTATAGCTATATAAGCTACTTTCAAAAGAGAAGGAGAAGAAAGGATGATTTCATTTTAACGTTTGGGCGTTTTGCTTTTATATTTTTTGATAACAGGGTTCTCCTGAATACTTGGTTTTATGCAGAGGTTACTCTCCATACGAATCAACTTGGGAGCCTCAGGAAAACATTTCCCTCAATTGTATCTGGTATGACTGACTGATTGATACCAATATTCTGCCATTTTTTCAGTACTCGTATCTTTAGAAACTACTTTATTTTCCGTTTTGAAAAAGACACTCATCCCTGCTACATTGTTAGATCAAAAACAGTTAGCCTCTTGTCTTCAAGCTCTAACCACTCCCAAGAATGTAGTCTCAGCCAATTGTTAAGTCATTAGTATGGACGGAGCAGCACTGGTAAACTTGCTTAAGCCCACAGGGAAAGAAAAACATTTTCCGAATATGCCTCAAATAAGTTTATTCCTTACGTCACTGCTCAGCTTCAACATGTGAAACGCATTGATATTGTCTGGGACGAATAGGTGGAGAACAGCTTGAAAACAACAACTCGCAGCAAACGTGGATCTGGAGTACAACGACTAATCGCAGCTAATTATAAGCTTCCAAGAAACTGAAAGAATTCCTCCGTGAAGATCGGAACAAGCAGGAGCTCTTTAGATTCCTTGCACAATGTGCTACTTCTGTTAACTCGGGTCAGAGACAGATCATCTCTACGTATGCAAGAGGCGTACTGATGAGCCTTCCACGAGATGAGACCTCCAGTCTGGCACCATCCTCACGTGAAGAAGCCGACACAAGAATGTTTCTCCATGCTGCTGATGCTATCCAATCCAGCTTCACTAAGATCATTGTTCGTAGTGTGGATACTGATGTCTTAGTACTGGTCGAGGCTCTGGTACAGAAGTTACAGGCGCTTGCTTCAGAGAGCATCCAACTCTGGGTGGCATTTGGTAGTGGGGAACATCTTCGCTATCTTGCAGCCCATGAGATTGCCAACACATTCACTAAAAATGCTGCACTTGCCCTACCTGCATTCCACACATTCACAGGATGCAATACGGTGTCTTGTTTCTATGGGAAAAACAAGAAGACCCCGCTGGACACCTGGAAGAGTTTTCCAGAAGTCACCCCTGTGTTTATCGCCTTGTCCAGAACTCAAACAGAAATAGCCGAAGAGTGGATGTTAACCCCTGAATGCTTTGTCGTTTTACTATATGAAAGAACAAGCAGTTCTTCATCTGTAAATGACACCACAAAGCAGTTGTTTACCCATAAGGCTCGAAATTTTGACGCCCTTCCTCCAACGCAAGATTCATTACCAAACATGTCAAGCGTACTGCATAAAAGGCTGGCCACATCTGGGGACAAGCCCTCATGCCAAACCCACCTATTCCTAGCCCACAAGATTGGGATGGATATCGGAAAGTGGGGAGTGGTGGCCTTTTGGACAACACTGTCAGAAATCACAAAGTCATGCCAAGAGCTAGTAAAGTGCGGCTGTAAGAAGGGTTGTAGAGGAGGCTGTGGCTGTCAGAAGGTTAGCCTAAGATGTACAGCTATGTGCAAGTGTGCTGAAGAGTACGAAAACCGTTGAAACTGACTT
This sequence comes from Porites cylindrica, assembly GCA_964035525.1. NCBI lineage: Eukaryota > Metazoa > Cnidaria > Anthozoa > Scleractinia > Poritidae > Porites > Porites cylindrica. Next base: position 19,162,619 of record OZ037778.1, on the reverse strand, counting down.
AAAACCTGCTTTATTGCTAGTCTCGCGTACAATACTTCAAAGAATAAACAAGATTAACAGTCAAGTGGTTACAGGAGCAAATGGTTTCACAGTACATTATGGTGTATACCGGAAACATTTACGCCGAACAATGGGCCAGAGTTTGCTTTCTTAAAGAAAATACGAGGCTATCGCTCCGTGAAATTGCATGGAAATGTGACATCTCTAAGTCATCTGTAACATGGATATGCGATAGAACCAGCAACCAGCGTTCACAAGTGAATAAAGTTTCACAAAAGCGGTCAGCGGAGAAAAATCAGTGAGAGAGATAGCCCTGCTCTCATTCAAGGCTTACAAAGAGTAAGACGCAGAGGTTGGAATGTTACAGTAAAAACAGTGGTTAAAGACAGCGGCTGCTCCTTTCAACAGGCACATCGTCGAACGTTTTCTTGCTTTCAGAACGAGAAAGGACACGGTTATTGGATTGCAAGGAGAAAAGGAATTCTTTCAGAAAAAGACCAAAGGATGCATCTTCAGTACGCCCAAGAAATGAAACGCGGACTTTCAAGAAATCCAGACGTTTTCAAACATGACATTGCCTTTTATTTAGATGGTGTTTCTTTCGTTCACAGGCAAAATCCCCTACAGGCAGCGGCCACAGCAAAAAGCCGAATAAAGAGGGAGAAAAATGAAGGTCTACAATTTACCGGGAAAGGCAGTAAAGACTTGGCTGGTGGACCTCGGTTGCATTTAATAGTAGCAATCACTTAATCCCAGCTTCAAGTTTTTTTCTTGAAATCTAGGAAACTAAAATAGTTGATAATGTCACCAAAAACCCATTCAACACTTGCTCTCACAGTGCTCATAGCTGGGTTAAATTGCCACTGTAGTGGAGTAAGGTGCAATCCTCTTAATGGTGTTTGAAGTTGTGGCCTCAATGGGTATCCTAGGTCACCATAGATGCATAAGGAAGAACACATAAAACCTCAATCCCTAAGGAAGAGCGAGAGTAAAGCTGTAACTGGCAACAAGCCAGAATCAGCTAAAATACCACTGTCATGATGCCTCCCTTCAACTGACCGTACAAGTTGGCAATCAGTCCATTAGGGGCTACCACTGACTGGAACTTTATGGCATGAACTCTTTTGTGTCCATTGTATAAACTTCTTTGCAATGTCCGACGTCTACAAACTGGCTTGCTTGTCCCATCAACAAATCCCCAGCAAATAGTGTAGGAGGCTCCAGCGTCATGGATCACATCAGTGAAGGTTTGACGAAAGCCAAGCCTGATTGAAGCTTCTCAAGTGATGACTGTGTTGGTTATATATGAAGTCAATAAAGACAGCTGTTATTATGCTAAACTGTGGTATAGGTCTAGCAAATCGAGGGCACATATCACTGTAGCGAATGGGGTATGTGAAGAACACATAAAGCCTCAATCCCTTCAACAACAAGTCTGTTATACCAAACAATCTCATCGGGCATTCATAGAACATCTTTCAGTTGCTAAATATCGTTCACAGGTCATCTAAATCGAAGGATTTGTACTGCCAGTGAGGAAGGCAAGGGTTCTTTAGAAGTATTTATATCGTACAGAAGAACAAATTCCTCATCAGTATGTTTTCTTCGAAACCTAATAGGAAGCAGTCCCTTATATTGCGTAAATTCGGAATATTAAAAAAAAATCGTATAACTTTAAAGCTTTTTTCACAAAGTAAACATTTTCATAAATTTCCGCCAAATCAACGCGCCTGCACCTGCCTGCATAAGTATCATGACGGGTGACGACTGGGACCAAGATGTCGATGGCCACAGAGAATTTTAAACGACCTCATCCTTAGCAACATCATCTTTGCGTAAGCTCCCTAGAACTGTGCCTGTGACGTCTGTACCTGTGAGTACTGTGCCTATGACTGTGGTGCCTGTGACTACCGTGCCTGCACAATACCGCAAGCTTAGCAGGCTAGAAGAACAGGTGTTCCAGGGGGAAGAAATATTACTAGTTAAGGAAACCAAAGTTACTTGTTTGTTAGATATGTCTCGTGGAATTATTCAAATACTGCATCCATCCAGGCTGTACAAATGAAGCAAGTTTTAAACAACACACACAATAGGCCAAACTTAGATTATTAACTGGAATTGCCCATCTGGTCACCACAGCAGATTTTCCCCATCCAGATACGTTAATGCCATGTATGCTAACAATCTTCACGTAGCTGCTGCAATCCTGCTATAAGAGAACAAAGTTCAAAAAACAACAAGATTTATGGGTCTGTCCTTCTTTCAGACGCCACATTCTTCAGAGTGCAGAGATTGTACCTAATACCTGTTGTAAACGACGTGGTCATGGCAGAGGGAGCAAATTCTCGAAGAATGTTTGGGTAAAGAAGTTAGTCTGTGGTGATAGCCAATGTGGCTCGCCTAGGCATACAGCTAAAAATTTATGCTATTTTCTTATGGAGTTGATCAGAAGTTACATCCTGGAAGTTGAAGTGAATGACAAATGCTATGTCAATTTTGTATCAGTAAACATGGAAAAGAATGCCCTGCGTAGTGCCCTTCAGTGACGAAATTTGAAATTTCTTGAAATTTCTTACTGATGCATCTTCGACGATGAAAAAGTTGATTGGCAAGATATTGCAACCAATAATTAAACAGGTGTATCAATATTGCTTTATTTATAATATGCTAGATTTTTTTCCCTTATTTTGGTCTTTTCACTGTGTATCCACGAACAAAAAAAAGAAAGACGCATGAACTTCTTGCCTTATACTTGCTAAAACTTAATGGCTCTTACACTGACTTATTTCCATTCTAACCAGAAATGAACAAGCGTTTTTCAGTTTTTCTTGTAGCTGATGAGTTTCAAAGAGTGTTCCACAGTTCAGATGTTTGGCACAAGTCAAAGAATATAAGGAAGTGCTCAGCAAAGATAATATCATTTCCCACAAAAACAGTTATTCGTATGATTCACTCAGATCTTCTAAGATGAGAAGAACAGGCTTTTACTGTAGCTTCTAAAAATATATTAGTAAAAATTATTGGTTAGCAAAACAGTCAGCATTATCGTCATCATCGAGGTCATCTTCAGAGATCAGAAGACCATGGATAAAATCCATGGAGCCAACCCCCCAACGACTGTGGATGCAGAGCCTCTTGGATGCAGAGCCTGTGTGGATGCAGAGCCTTCCAGTAACATATAGGGTAAATTTTAAGATAGCAATGCTTGCCCATAAGTGTATCTCTCGCAACGCACCCGAATACCTTAAGGATCTAATAAAAGTTAAGAGTACCACCAGATATAATCTTAGATCAGACGGGGAGATGTTACTCGAGGATTATAGTGCACGATCAAAGAAGACACTTGGAGACAGGACTTTCAAAGTAGCCGCCCCTACAATCTGGAACATTTTACCAAAGGACATTAGGAAACAGGCCACCAATTATAGTGTCTGTGCGGTCACATGACTATGGCGTAGGTGAAAACTTGGTTCCGCCATATTGGAGGAGTGAAATCTGTCACGCGACTCCTCGCGTCTTCTAGCCATGCCTTCATATTGTCTGATCATTGGATGACTTGACAGAAAGCAAGCTCGAGAACAACCGTGTTTGTGGAATTCATTTTCACTCTGGAAAAGCACCTTCCCTCTGGGATAAATTCAGTCTAGACTGGGTGCCTAGCTTGCATTTGGGCCACAGCAAGTTAAAGAGTTCAGACCAACAAGAGAAACAACAAGAAAGAGCCCAGAGAATAAGAGAAAGACGTAAACTCGAGAGGGAGCGTGAAGAACAGGATCAGGCTGTTAAAGAAAAAATGTCTACGGAAGATGAATCAGAAGCCCATGGCGATAGAATCAGGGATATTTCTTTCGCGGTTCAAGATTGAGAAGATTTGGCAGAGGTTCCAGATGAGGAGGAAGAGGGGAACAACATGGCCATGCAAACTGAGCCAAGCGAACTCACGCAATCACGGTCAACGCAAACCGAGCAGTGTGATTACATGTTTCGAATGCCTAAACCTTGGATGCCCGAAAAATCCATCGTATTTGAACAGGAATTTTTTAAGGGAGATGACGGTAAAGTTCGCTTTTATACTGGGTTACCCTCGAAGGAAGTTTTAATGAAAACATTCTCCTTTGTATGTCCACATGTCAACAGACACTCCCTGCCATTGAGTAAATTTCAGGAGTTTGTTCTGGTGCTGATAAATCTACGGCTGGCCGTCCCACACCAAGATCTTTATATCTTTATCTTTTTATCGTTTTGATGTTTCTAGAACTGTTGTTTCTCGCATTATTGTCACCTGGTTAACTGTCATGGATGTTCGTTTATCTCCTTTAATTTCCTGGCCAAGTGGTGAACAGCTTCAAAGAACAATGCCAAAATGTTTCATTGATTGTTTTGGTCTAAAGACAAGGGTGATCATTGATTGTTTCGAGATATTTATTGATAGGCCATCCAATCTTTTAGCACGAGCACAGACCTTTTCGAACTACAAACACCATAACACTGCGAAAGTGTTGATTGGGATAACACCACAAAGAACAATATCATTTGTAAGCGACGCCTGGGGAGGGGGGGGGGGGGCGCACATCAGACAAATTTCTTACAGAGAACCGTGGTTTTTTAAAAAAGTTACTTCCTGGGGATCTTGTCCTTGCAGACAGAGGTTTCACTGTCTACGAGCAGGTGTGGTTTCACCAGGTAGAACTGAACGTCCCTGCATTTACCAGGGGGAAACAACTGCTGGATCCAGTCGATGTAGAAAAGACACGTAAAATCGCCAATGTCAGAATTCATGTGGAGAGAGTTATTGGAATTCTGAGACAAAAGTACACAATCTTACAAAGTACTCTGTCAACCGACTACTTAGCATGTGAGGACAAGAGCAAAGCCCCACTGATTGACAAGATAATTCGAGTTTGTGCTGCCCTTGTTAACCTCTGTCCTCCTATCGTGAGTTTTGATTGATTTCTTTAATGGGTAATAACTCGTCAAGTTGTCCGAATTAGCCATACATCTTGCCTGAGCCCCTGTCCATTTACGGTACACCTAAATACATAGCCAAGAACTGTAGCAAGCTTGTTAAAAGTGTAGTTGTTGTTACTTAAGCCTGAAAAGCAATATGCATGAAAAGAGGGTGATTAAATTCACTGCAGCTCTGTGGGGAGTCAGCTGCAAATCCATTCAAGCAAGATGAGTTTCAGGGCCCAGTTGTTCGAACGCCAGTTAGCACTAACCTGGGGTTAAATTCTAACCCCGGTTTCTTTTTCTTTTGTTCAAAAGGATTTTGTCAGATAATTTTCTCTGTTATTTTCAAGAGCATCCAGTCATCAACTTGTTGACAAAAAGAATTAAACTGAATCTACTTTTTAAGCTTTCATGTCTGCGTTCAAATTTTGCACTAACCCTGGGTTATCTTAACACAGCTTCGAACAGCCTGGCCCAGGTGACCAACCTTGAAAGGTGAGGACGCATCTTCGGGATATCAAATTGAATACTCAAGGGGTCTTGCATAAAAACAAGGCTCATAGCAAATGCTATAGCAAATACCCCACGGTCAGATCCATTTAGTTGCTGCTGAATAGAGACAACATTAATTCCCCTGAATTCCTGTCCGAGTAGACTTCTTGCCTGTTCCTCGATGTCGTCACAGACAACATCACGAAAAAAACCGTCATATAAATTAACATGGCCACTGGAGCAACCAATGGAACTTAAACATACCCAGTGGCTACCTCCAGTGTTAAAAATCTGTATGAATTCACCACCGATAATGTCAAAGGCTCTTATTGGACCAAGTGTTGGCCTTTGAAATCCTTCAATGTTCGGACTTAATTGTTTGAGGTGGATTTGTGCCTGGTGGATTATAGAACAGTCTAACCAGCCATGTGTATCCTCCATCAATGCAAATTCTCTTTCAGTCAGATTCCCTAGTGAACCCGTCTTATTAACATTTCTGTTGACAGTTTCTTTGACAAACAAAACATCTGGGTCAGGATTTAGGGATGATTCTCCTTCCACATCACTATCCTGTGGGGTGTTTGCACCGATGTTGATTGGTGTTGCAGGTGAATCTGCCTTCAAATCATTATCACTTTGGGCGCTTGAATCATTAATAATGGGGGCTGACATTACACTATCGGGTGTTCCAGCTGGTTCTCCTACCAAATCAGAATCCCCTTGAGCTGGTGTTGATGGTCTACTTTTAGGTGCTGTAATCTTGCAGTTATAGCAAAGCCAGGTTGTTCTTGCATTGCTTGGATACCGTTTGTAAGACATGCATGACAGATGAAAAAATTTACCATTTGAGCACTGTTCATTACGACATTTCAGTAGTTTATCATTTGCCTGTGCTTTTTTTGACATGTGCAGATAGTTGCAAGTTTTGTTGCCTCACTTAGGAATTGATCCTTCATTTCAGGCAATTTCTTGCTTTTTGCCCTTGTAAATTGAGGCAACTTTCTACAATGAGGGCAGTACCACATTTTTGGAACTGTTACATTCTTGATACCCAAACAGGATGGATGAAATCTGGATATTTTGCATGTGTGGTTGGCACATGTTATTGGTGCTTCACTAGTAGTTTCCCTGCAGTAACAGTCACCAGGTTTTGCGACTTCTTCTGGGGAAAGCTGGGCTTTTAAATCCATCTTTCGGGTATACCATCTTCCCAATATTTCTGGTAATGTGCAAATTCTTCAGAAAGTCTCTAGTTTGGGAATTTGTGTTTCTCAGTGTTTCATGTCTGGAGCAAGTCTTTCCAAGAAAAATTTCGATGTTTGCCCATCTAAGGCGAACACAATAAAATCTAAATATCCTCTCCCACTTGTATGGATTTGTTGTAGTGCTTAGGAAGTAGATGAACACAACACAAAAATTTTCTTTTTTTTTTCTAAACAAATTAAATGAAACTGAATAAGATTGATGAGATTTGTAACAGTGTGAATTCACTTTTTGAGTGATGTTTTTGGTTTGTTGTCATCCAAACATTTTGCTACCGTGGCAACATGACGTAAAGACTTCTCCTCTTTATTGCCCCAATTTTAATCTACCATCAAATTCCACATCTAGCTTTTAGACTCAGAACCCACGTACAGAAGCTTATTGGTTCATTGTATCATTTGTAAGATCCTTTGTTAAAAGCTCTGCTTGATGATAATATTTTGAGTTCATGTTCTGATAGTGATGATGATGATAACCAAGCCCCAATCCTACCTGAAGCCCAAAAAAATGCTGATTTCTTCATCTACAACTACGGATTGTACATCTACAAACAGAAGTAAGGAATTGTAGCACCTTTCTGAGATGTTCCCCGATAAGACATCAAGTGAACTGGAGGCCTCTCTTATCCAAAATGGGAGTTATAGCAAGACAGTGAATTCCCTTCTCGGTCAAAACTCTATGACTTTATTTCATGACAATCCAACTGATTATGATACAAATGCTGCTGCTACTTTTGACGACGATGATGATGATGAATTACTACATTGTATATTTTAGGATCAATCAAAAGAGGAACGCCTTTGATCTGAGCTAAAAAGTATCCAGAGAAAAATGTCTGCGGATAAAGTTAAACTGAAGATTGATGAGGAAGATCTATTAGAAGATGCCATGGTATACTACAAAGCTGAGGACTTTGACCCAACAAAGAGGCTTACAATTGTATATTCTGGACAATCGCCAGCAGACACAGAAGGGGTAGTAACACAGTTTTACACACTGTTGCTTTGTGCTGTATCCAAGCAGTTTTTCCAGGGCCTAGACGACCGCACACCAACCTACAGCAGCGATGTTGTAGCTGCAGGGGTTATGAAGCTGGTGGGGGTGATGGTTGTGTACAGCATTTTACAAGGGGGCCCTGGCTTCCCCATTTTTAGCCCAGCAGTTTATAATTACCTATGTAAAGGGCCCTCCAGGAAGCAGTTAAAACAATGACAACAGATGATTGCTCTTTGCACATGCAAGGTCTGATCACAAAGGTGAGAAAAGGCAAATTTAAGGGACAATTGGAAATCTTAGCAAAAACATCTACATTCTCGAAAAAGTCCTTGAAAGCTCTCCGTTTCTAAGTTTTGGTGACTTTTTCTTGACTTCGCATTCATTGTAATGTGCAGGCAAAAGGGCCAATACAAAATAAATAGGAAACACTTCTTATGCTCTCTGCTGTCATGTGTATTTTTAAAACATTGTTACATCCTTCTTAAATTTAACGTCTTGGCAAAGAAATGGTTTGAACATGACCCCCACCTCCCCAAAAGAGGGTAACGAAATAAAGATTGGCATTTTCATTGACTAGCTGTGGTTTTGCAGGATCTAGTGTAATCTTGGATAGAGATTTGTGCCTAAATGTTCCTCTGACTGGGGTTGAAATACATTCCGTACCAAATTGAAATACTAATTAATGTGATCTCCCTTTTTTTTCAGATTGCTGGAGCTCGTGATGTCCAGGAGCTCAACAACTATGCAATATTTAAGTGTTTCATGACATGTAAATAAACTCATACATGGCACGATTTCCTCTTTGCATATCACTACAAATTATTGGTTCCATACCATACATGTATGCAGTTTGGCTTTAGATGACGATAAATTACTTAAAGGGACACAGTCAGCTTTGAGACCGCGCTGGCCTGGACACTAGTTTTGTTACTTTTGAAAAGCGTTTACCTCAACCCGAAATCAATCGTGCTTTGTGGTTCTTTTGATCGTTGATCTTTTACTCAAAACCTGTTCCTGAATATTCTTTTAGTCATCTTTCAAAATTATTTTATCGTATTTGGCTAAAACGGATTGAATCAAGTGTCCAATGGAACATGGACAGAAGAGGAGGTAAACGTGAAGGCGCCGGGCGGAAGAAATCGCCTGCGTTAACGAAAATAACGAGGAAGATCAATCAGAAACACTGGAGAGCCAACCACCATTCCATATATTTGGAAAATCGGGTTTTCTCAAGCTGGAGAAAGATTCGTGCGGAGGGAACATTTGGCAACGATTCGGAGTTCGCTTCATGGCTGCTCGGTTTGGAGCCGAGACGAAGGCAAGAAAATGAGTGAGTATAAGTACCAGCTCGTTCTGTAATTTAGACGGATGTGTGATATTTATACTGGACAGAAATGTTTGAACATCTCTTCATTTTTTGTAGATTGAATGAGATGGAAGAGACTTGCAAACCAGCTAAAAGAGCGAGACATTCCGCAGATCAAGAAGGTACATGCATGTTTGTATACGTATACGCTCGACTTGTTACTTGAAATTATTCATGTTTATTAACTTACCGTACACGTGTTTTTTTTGTCATGTTTAATGCCAGGTCCATTGACTTCGACTCCATTGGGAAAAGGCAGAGATCTTCCTGATATTTCCATTATAAGTACTGGCAGTAGTGAGAAGTAAGTGTGGAAGTTTAACATTTTAAATGCGTGTTCTCAGTGCAATTTGTGGCAGTAGATGTTTTTTATGAGCTCTGTGAACTACCCAGTTGTATTAACATAAACGTATAATATATATACCAAAGCTCTGGTTAGTGTAAGGGCCACACCAGTTCAACAATTTGCATTGTATGGAATTTGTCTGCCATGAAAATCAAGTATTGGCTAAATGCAATCAAAATAAAAATAATTGTCAAGAAAAAAAAGACTCTTTTGTAGCAGCAATGAGTGTGGACAGTAATAATAATTATTGCCTTGTATCTCTAATGAATTTTACCAAATGTTTGTTGTTCGTCACATGTTGCAGGTCACACTCATTTATTGATGTCACTGGCGTTGGGTCCGAAAGTCCATTTGCTGTCAATGAATCTTGCAAAATAGTTAATGACACTGTAGTCATTGACCATGAGAGTGACAATGAGCATGACATCAGTGACACGGAGAGTTCAACCTCGTCTTCAGAACAAAGTTGCGATAGGTACATTGTAAACAAGTCATGTAAACAACTGTACTGTAAATGGCATTCCTTTGCAGTTACTTCAACACTGACTGGAAGAATATTAAGCCAGATAATCAATAATCAATAATCAATTTTCCCCTGGCTAATTTGAGAAGAAAATGAAGGAGTTTTATCAAGTATCTAACTATTATGGCAACAGATTGATAATCTGTTTGTATTCCCAACGACGTGACCATTTTGGCTGAACAAAGTAGCTAGATCAGAAGTGTGCCTTGATCTCTTTTGTAGTTTTGGGAAAGTTATTGATATTGTCATTGTTTATTTCGTATTCTTTTGAGTAAAAATCTTTTCTCTTTCTGCTGAGTAAAGGCTTGTTTCACCTTTTGTTACTTTTTGGAAAGTAAGTCTTGTTTTTGATTTTGGGAAATGTGGTTTGTAATGATGGAGCCACTTGAGTATTGTAACTAGCTAACTCGACGTCATTGTATTTTTTTTAATGTTATCTCAGTGACCTTGAAGATGCCCTGAAGCTACTCAATGAAGACCTGACTATGACAGAGGATGATAGTGACAGTGATGATAGTGAATTTGAACCACTGTAAGTATGATTCTGCAAGACACATAGGATAATGACAAACAACATACAATAGAAGATTGTTTGATTGTGGATGATGTAGCTGTTAATTTTAATACCCTGTTTGTTACATTCTTAGTGGAGAAGACAAAGGCCCTGAGAGTGAAGTTGATGAGTTGGATGAGACAACTGTGTTGGAGTTCACAGAAGTGTTAGCCGTGCCTGTGGAGGATGGAAGTTTGTCAGTCCAGCAGCTGCCAACATCCCATGTTGCACAGTCTGATAAATCAACTACAGGTTCTGTATCAGTGTGGACCCAGACAGCTTTTGAGCAGATGAGCCAACCATCCATCCCAAAACACCAGCCTGAGTATGGTCCTCATAAACGCTTTTCAAAAAAAGAAGAAGAAATTCTCTATACAGAAGAACTTGGTCATATCAAAGAAACTAAAGTAATCTGCTTGTTAGATCTGCTGCTGCAGCAGCTTGCAGGGCCATGCAAGTTTCCAGGGTGCATTCACATGGCGACTCTTGAATACTCAGTGTGTGGCACTTGTGCAGTAATTCGTTGGAAGTGTCCAACTGAGCACAAGGGACGGTTTTGTACTTCAGGAGATACAAATGGCATGTTGTCCAATAACCTCCAAACGGCAGCTGCAGTTCTCACGTCAGGAAACAATTTTTCAAAAATTGAAAAATTTGCAAAGCAACTAGGACTCGAATTCATTTCAGCATCAACTTTTCAGAGAGTCCAGAAACTGTATTGTGCCCCTGTAATTGATGAATGGTGGGAACAAATGAGAGAGGAATTGTGGGCCCAATTTGCCAATGATGACCTTACTGTTTGTGGGGATGGGCAGTGTGACTCTCCTGGCTTTTCAGCCAAAAATCTATGCTACTACGTAATGGAGATGATCACTGGCTATGTGATCGAAATAGAAGTCCTGGACAAAAGACATGTTGGATTGAAATCAAGTACAATGGAAAAGAAGGCCTGGAACCACTGTCTACAGAGACTCCAGAGAGTCTTAAATGTTATCGAAGTTTGTACAGATGCATCATCCTCTATAAAGAAGCTTATAGGTAAATTGGAACTAGTTGTACAGTGAGCTTTATCTAATGTTTGGCTGTGTTTCTGTCCAATCGGGTATAGATCCCTGTAAGGTTCACAGTTTAATGATTACCCAGGGTTACTCCTGCTTTTTTGTTGAAATGATGTAAAGTACGGTGATGTTGGATTAGAGAATCTGTACATTGTGGTGTATTACAGCTGTCATTTTATGACATCAATGTTTGCTCATAATGTGAATTTTCCCAAACTAACCCTCAGATGAAAGTTACAACCCCGTTTTCTATAAAATTAATGGCTATTATTATTTTTTTGTGTGTTTCCCTAGCTGATGAATTCAAGACCCTCTTCCACTCTCTGGATGTCTGGAACAAGGCCAAAAGCATACGCAAGAGTATTCAAAAGGTAGTGAGACAAAATAAAGAATTTGCATTATTCTAGGTGCTTCAGTATATTAACCTTCCTACACCCTCCCCACCCCAACCCCCCCCCCCCCGACTGGGAATGATGGTCAGAAACTTTAGTGTAGAATAATGGATACTTACTTTTTTTGCCTAAGCCCTGCTCCCCCCTTCCAAAAAAAATGATGAAATTCAGGGATTGGGGTAAAATCCAAATGTGACATTACTAATATGAAATACCCCTGTATTTGTGTGTTATTTTTTTTTGTAGGTTGCCAGTACCAAAGGAAATGATAAAGTGGGAAAGTGGTCGAATCAAATAATAAATCACTTCTGGCATTGCTGTTCAATTGCATCTGAACATGAAGACACCACCGAGGCTCTTGCAGCAATGAAGGTAGATAGTTAAATAACTTAACTATTTAAGAGCAAGAGGTTTTTTCATATCTATGATTCATACCATACAATGCCAGTCAAGGTCAGCCCTTGTATTTTCACTCATATTCCCATGTAGTGAACAAGTGTCTTGTCATCATGTGTGAAGTACCTGATCATATTACTGGCTCATTTCATAGGACAAATGGCTAAGCCTACTGCATCAGGCATGTAATGAACATGAGTGGACCACAGGAAGATGCAACCACGAAGAAATGGAACCAAACGAAGAACACCCACCTTGGTTCGACCGGAGGGAGCAGGACTATGAAGCATTGCAGAAAGTGGTGCTTGAGCCATCACTACTCGATAGCTTCAAGTATTATGTGAGGTTAGGTAAATGCTTTTCATCTGTGACATGTGGTGATTAGAATTACATTCAACTGATGTTTATTTTTGGGGGTAGAATGCTTTTAGTTTACTTTCAGCCACAACAGGAATGCATATTTTGACAAGACAATTATTTAGGGGGTTGAGTCTGATGTCCATCGCTAAGAAACCTGAAAAGACATTCAAATCCCCGATGGAATCCTCATTGTAGTATCATTCTTATGTTTTAAAGGCACACAGGATCTTTGGAATGCCTCAACAGCATGTCATTGGCATATGCTGCTAAGAGAACTTCTTACAAGTATGATTGTAATTAGTTGATAATTTACTTATATTGCACAAGTCATAGATAGACTTAACTTCTTACGCCCAAATGTATTTTTATTATATAATAATAATAATTGTAAGTTCACAAGCAAAGTACTACTGCAACTGTTGAATCCAGGAGGGGATCACATGTGATAGAACTGTATGTATGGGGGGAGGGTGAAAAAGGAAGTGTTTCAAGAAGACAGTTTCAGTTGTTATGCCCCGTCTTTGTCAAGGGTCTCTAACATTCCAAGGTAGGCATCATTAGTGACATAATTGCTGCATAATTTGGAGTGGTGGGTGTGGGGAAGTTGATTTATAGATGTATGTCAAAGAAACACCAGCTTCATTTATTGGGCAAGCAAACGTGTAAATTTTGCTTCTTCTGCAAATGTGCTCCATACAATTTTTCATTGAGAACATGCCCACTTGGAGATTCTAAATTTCTTTTGTCAAGTTGAAAAATAGTTGATGTTTTCAAGAGAAAAATCATATCTCTGTGTCACCATGTAACATCCTCTTCTATCTCTATAACAGGTACAGGTTTTACAAGGCAAGAAAGCAGCTAGCAGCAATCGATTGGAATTATCATCTTGACAGAAAAGTTGCTGTTGGATCAAAAGGGGGGGAAGCAAGATATAGCAGGAAATACAATCAACGCACAAAAGAGTGGAACACACGGATCATAAAAGTAGACAAGGAGTATGATTACGTTCCCGTAATAATGGCCAAAGTTTTTCGCCCACGCATGGAAGATGTCTTGCATATAGACAGACACGTGTCTCTATCAGAAAATGACCCCGAGAGAATAGCGTCAACCATTGCCCACACGGCTCCCGTATCTTCTAAGGAATTGTTTCAAAGACATCAGACAAGATTTCAAACTAAGAAATAAGTTTTTAATGGCGATTTCCACCCCAGGGGTGGGGGGGGGGGGGGTGGTACTCCGGATTTCAAGTTACAGGGATTATCAAAGGATTTTTGCGGGGGAGTTGAAATTTTCGAAATTTTTTGAAATTCTCGGGATCTTTGGGGGGCAGTGACAGTTTTGCAAGTATTTTGTTTTTTTTTTTTAATAGGGATTTTAATGTTTGTATCAAGCCTCCAGGGAATGTTTATGGCTTGGAAATTTCGGCATGGGATTTGTTCGAGATTAAATTTTGACCCGGGTATTTTTTGGGATTTTGATTTTTGCACCCATTCAATCATTGCTGTCACTTGAAATCCGGAGTACCAATAATAATAATTACTCTCACAAGCAAACAAGCTTTCTGGTGACAGTATTTGATCACTGTCTCTATGGTTTTGTAATTCAAGCAAACAAGTTGTTAATGTAGATCAAGTGACTGATGTAGAATAAAAGGTTGTAATAAGGATTCATAAATCAAGTAAATAATATGGCAATGTTGTTGCTGGTTTATCTCAAACTCTGGTGTCATTTAGTTTTCCTTAATAACATTATCATGTACAGTAAGAGTGTTCAGCGCTCCTTGAAACCCATGTAGATGCCAGTAGAAGATGGGTAATGTTCACGGATTTCCCAGACAACACATGATGGTGCAACTTTCCTCCTTCCCTTGCCTAAATATCCATGCTTATCAAGAATATAGTGGCGATAAGCAGCTTTTCTACAACTTCTAGTGCTGTTGTTTTGCCTGTCATTCCTGATATCAGCACTGCTTTTTATTGACAGTTCAAGATAATCAGGGTCCAAACACAGTTTTTTGAATCTTGGTTTTTTTGCATCACAGTTTTTTTTCCTACAGCACACCTTCTCCACCTCCAGGGGCATGTTGCGGCAATTCCCACATACACACCACTCAGGACGTTCTTGCCTCTGCAGAGGGATGGGTTGGGGTGGTGGTGTTATTGTGATACTAGCTTCAGCTGCAGGACTATGCGCCTCAGCAATGTCATCTTCATTATTATCATTATCCAGATCATCTTCCATAATGAGCAAGGAGTCTATATAATCCAGACTTCCGATTCCCCGTCTCAGGCTTCTATTACACAGTTTCTTTATGGTTTCTGAGTCAAGTGTGTTGATGAAATCCTGCAAATTATAAAGAACAACATTCATTTGGAATGATGATCCTAGAGCAGATCCTCAACATCTCCAGTCCTTGTTCATTTATGTGGCAAGTATGGATTAGTGGGGCATTGGTATCTATAACTATAGCATATAAAAGAGTGACAAAAACTTGAAGGCCCACGACAAAGAGTTAGCATATTAGTTTCTGCACACCCATAAGGAATAGTGGCCGGTTCAGGAGCATATTACAACTCAGTGAGTCAAATTTCTGTGCCTGTGTCCCGAATTTCGATTGAATAAAATGACAGGAAGATGAAGACTTGTATAATAAAAACACATAAAAATATAAGTTACTTACACCCTGTTTGTGACAATATTCTTTTGTTATGCATCGTAACGCGTTGCAATAGAGGTCCTGAGCTTTGTAGGAACAACGTTGTACAAAGTATAATAAAAGCGTCGCAAATCCTGGGTCAATAATTGACATTTTACCTTGACTTGTTGGTTTGCAGCAACACGCTCATTCTCTTCGCTTGGGCGTTGAGTGGCTTGGTTGTCCCTAGCAGGGTTCGTAGCATTAGCCTGTTCAACAACAAATTATTGTGTCTATGAGTAGGTTTCTAATTTCACAGAAGAATGAACATACGCTAGCAAGTTGTTTTAGCTTCTTCGTAATTTTCGTGGGTAATAATAAGCTTGAGTTCGGTTTGCATACTAGATGTTTATATTCACATCTCGGAATATCTGTAAAGTGCCTTGACCATTTCATTGTGACTTGAGAAGCACTAGCACAAATGATAATTGACCTAAAGCCTTACATACAAAGATGAAAGAGATATCTTTTTATCTCACCTTATTTTGGCAGGGTTTAGAAGGCTTCCCGCACCGACAAGCGTCAGTACATACACGGTTCGCTCCTCGACAAGGGCAACCTCTCGTTGAACCCTCCTTTCTTCGGGTTGAGCAAGCACTCTTACAATTACATGGGTCTGGTTCCTAAAATAATTTAGAAAGTGGAGAAGCTTTAAAACGCAATTCAGCTAAAGCATATAAAAGCAAAGTATCTGATTGAAATCACAGAGTGCTTCTCACCTCCGCTGATTCTTCGACTTCGGACGTTTCGCTTCTCAGAGACGTTTCGCCTTCCCTGGACACGTCCATCGGTAAATTATCCGTGGTATTAAAGAAAATCAGTGCCTTGGTATAAATTACGCTCTATAAGAACTATGTAGACTCGCGTTTACTTCCATTCAAGAGGTTTGAAGATTCACTGAAGATTTGCCGACGGGATGCGCATCTCACTTTTGGATTCGGTGATGTTGTGATATGCAAATTAGCTGAGAAATGGTATCCAATGCACATGCGCACCAGCTGACTGTGTCCCTTTAATCTTGCATGCTTTTCAATGACATGAGCGTGAAGCAATCTTTTCAGCAATTAACCTGAACTTTTGGTGTGGACAAAAGTTGAGAGCAGCATTAACCTGCATTCCCATAGTAAATGACTTTTCCAAAATCGTTTTCCCAGAATGTCTTTCGGCATTTCTAGCAGCTATGATCAATTATTTTTGTTCAAAAATCATTTTGCCCTAATTATCTTTCTACTTTGGATTATAGTTGAAAAGAAAACAATTCTTGTGCTTTAACCTTTTGTATCTGAGAGATTAAGGTCTTAGGTAGGTTCAAAGTTTCAGTGTTACAGTTACAGTTACCGTTGAGCACGAGGATTCATGCAGTAATTCCAGTGCATATTGTAATAAGAATAATTTTCAAACATATAATTTTGATATATTTTATTTCTATGAAAATTTTATATTATCCGTGTTAGTAGCGAAAATTTAATACAATTTACATTTTACATTGATTCCCGTGCGAAAAAAATATAGTGGAAGAAAACAACCAAACAAGCCAAAACTAATTAAATCGCATTTTGGTGAATGTTGAGAATTAATGTTTATCATTGTTATATTTAACTATTCTGAAGCAAAAGTTTCAAGTTTCGAGTTAATGAGTTGCCTCTTGCAGTGGTAAGTGATAGAGATACACAAAGTAAATTGATCATTTCTGTGTATTAATAGAAAAACACTGTCGCCACAGCTAGAGGTTTTTGAAATTTTGTGAGACTGAGGCTAGTATTTGTGATTGCGTGATTGTGCAGACTTGAGTTGATGACAGAGAACCCATGTGTTGGATCAAATTAGTTCGATAAGTGATTTTGTTAAATAGCCGTGAATAATATGTGTCAAAGGACCGGAAATTTACCCGTAGGCCATTTGCATGCAATGTTCAGTATAAACAATAAGCGCTTGTGATTTTAAGTTGAGTCATTGAGTTGTTGTCGTTGTTGACCCTGTAAACCAGTCGTGAGATCGCGAGAGCTGTGACCTGTTGAGTTTGAACCTTTGAGAGTGATTCCAAGCCATTAAACCTATCAGTGGACCTGTGAGTAGAATTTGCCTTGAATTATTCCTTTCCCTTTGTGACATTTGTGGGGAATCGATTCCTGGAGGCTAGCGTTTCCCACAATTTCCTGACCTCCTGACAGATGTAAAATTTCCCTGACCAACTGAGTTAACAATTTAACAAATCATTCCTGAAAATGGACTTAACTCACCCTTCACAGCCATCCCACACACATTTATTTATGCTTTTCACAAGTCACTCGTAATGTAAATGAATTGATAGTTCCTTAATGTAAAATTTAGCTTTAAAAGGATTCAAGAACATTATGGATATTTATTCTTTTTTAAATTATGTTCTGAATCTTCTAGAAGGGGAATTGGAGTGCAAAGATAGTTGTGTCTGATAGCATGTGCCTTATGGATTTGCTATCAGGCTGTGAATTTTGTTCTTAGCTTGCCTGAAAGGCAAGTGTAGTTTACTGGGGGAATTCAAATTACAGGAAAAGTAATCAATACTACTCTTCTAAAAGATTATTCAGGCTAGTTAGAATGAGAATTGGGCTAGTACATGCTAGCTAGAACTTGCCGAAATAGCAACCTACAAAACTGACTAGTGCTACTATACCAGCCATTATACTTCCACGACCTTTCAGGATGCTGTAGCATAAATCAACCAACATCGTAGTTTTCTCCTCCCTTGTCACACCGTACTCTGGATGGCGAGCCGTAATCTGAAACAGCCCCTAAAAAGTTTTCAACACCGTAGCTGCCTTACTGTTGTTGGCTGCATGCAAGTAGACGGGAAGTCTTGAGTAGCCTTCAATGCCACCATGTACCACAATTCTCCACCTTCAGTAAAACAGAATGACAAACGTTCAAAAATATGGCGTACCCATCTGTTTAAAAAAAACTACGTCAGGTTGATTGAGCAACAGAACGGGAATGTCAGTTGATGACAGCACGTGCAAATCACACAACTGGCTTGACCAATGTGTTTAGTCCTTTCCTTGCCCTTTTCCGTCATCAACTGATGTTCCTGTTCTGTTGCCAAATCAGCCTGCTACGACAAGATGCAAAATAAACACTTAGTACCTAATCAACTTGTGATTTCCATCTATGTGCCACAAGGAATGTGGTGCATGGACATTGTAGACTCGCCGTTTTACTGACTCTTTCCACCCGTTAAGAACACCCGTCGGATCTGTCGGCAAAAGAGAAAGCTGGATTCTATCCCTTTGAAGACGATGACCAATACTTTTAAGGTGACCTTTCAGTAACGTTATGCCAACACCTGGATGCTGCTGCTGCACTTGCCTCACCAACTGATCAAGATCTTGATCACTGATGTCACTGTATATTTCTGAAAGAAGGTGACGTCTGAAGATATTATGCATTGGGTAAATTAAACAAAAACACATAAATTATTGTGGTATGACTGTTATTATCAAAAGTCACGTCTCTGCCAAGTACTCAAAGACTACATCAACTTCGATTATGGAAAAACTAGTTGGTGCCAAAAAATGTACATGACTTAAACACTGTTCCTGACCTTGAAGGACACCATGTTAAAAACCACAACGAGTTCAGCAGGGTACAAAAAAAAGAATACCGAGCTCACCTGATATCCTGATTCCACAGTTAGACATCCTCCTTTCCACAGTCCTTTTTGAAATTCCCAATACCTCACTTATTTTTTCAGTCTAGCGTGTGAAAAAGTTTTCCCGCGCCAAAACATCAAGAAAAGGTTTTCATGAACTTTTTTACTGGAATTTTTGGACATGATGTATGAACAGTTCATGGGTGACTTCACTTTTCGTGATTTGGCATCTCGGCAAGTTCAGTTATTTTTAAGCTCCGTGAATTTTACGACGGACCACCCTGCTCCATCTCTTATATGTTTCCGTTAACAGCAGTATTTCGACTCTCTTTCCTTATCCTAAATACATGCTATGAGCACAATACATTAGTATGAGTCTTCCAACAGTCATATGTGAATGTTCATTGAACCAATTTTGTACTTCTTTGTTCGTAAGTTTGTTTGTACATTGGGAGCCACAACAAATATTTATGGGCTTAAATGGAGAATACAGGGTGTATTTAGTAAAAGCCAGGGTGAAAGTTCCAATCACTTTGCTTTGCATATACTGGGTCTGTCAGTATAAGCTATTTTTATATCAGAAGGTTGGAAGGGGTTTACCCAACTGTTTACTGAACCTTCAAAATCTTCTCTGGAACATCGTTGGAGTGATATTCAATAAATATTTCCAACAGCAATACCGTATTGAGTAGTTTTATATTAGATAGTGGCTTCCGTTTCAAGTATTTCCTTAAAATTGTTTGTACAAAAAAAATGTACATCTTCAATTGTTTGTGTAAGTTATGAATCTGATTTACAACCAAAATAAACAAGGTAAAATTGATTTTTTTATCAACCATCAAAAGAAGTTATTGTCCCTTGAGCCCAATTCCGTCAGCAGTTCTTTCTACGATACTACCCTTGGCTTATTTGGCCTAGATGGGCATGTGCAGCTGATTTGGGGACAGGGTGTCTGTCTATAGTATCATTTTTGGTACCACCATTTTTTTCCCCAAGTTTTTTCCATGTGTCTAAGTTTAAATATAACTGAATTATGTGTGCTAAATGAAATGAACCACATTATAAAATAAGGTCTCTTGGCTTAAAAAGGGTAGGGAAATGAACAATGTGTCCTACTACCCATACCAAACCCAGGGAGGTGATCTCACATTTTAATACCCTTTTACCACTTGTTGTAACAGCAAAGTCAGTGAAGGTTTATGGTCTCTAAGAAATGTTTTTGCTTGCCTCAGCACAAGCTTCTAACTGTTATTGTTGACTACAAATAATATTATCTTAATAATCACTTGTTGAGAGAGTTTGATTTCATTAACTACATTTTTAGACAGACACAAACTAACCTGGTACGTTGACGTCCAAAGATGTAAAAAATTACATGCAAGTTTATGGCAAAAACTGATGAGAGTGGCCAAGGGAAAGGCAAAAACAGAAATGTCACCATTTTTCTGATTTTACAAATTTCCCTTGAAGCATATTTACCCAGATGTTGTCCTTGTCAAAACATGCAAACTTGAACATTTATTTTCTGAACTTAGCTAATCTTTTTTAAACCATAATCTTGTTCCAAGGTTAGGGGTAGTGTAGTTTTTGGAATTTATAATTTTTCCCTCTTTGTTGGCAACAAAACACACTTGAATGAGGACTCAAACTGAAGGCAGTGTAATAACTGCTGTCATAAAAAGAGAATTCCAAACACAAAATAATTATCCTTTCATTTGCCTAAGCTACATTTGTTGGAAACTAAAGTAAAGTTTAAATTAAATCACAGGAAGATAAGAACTTACACATACCAACATCTGCAAAATCAAGAGAGAATGATCTCTTGGCAAAATTTATTTAGCTTGTAGTACATAAAGACATACATGAACTACGAGATTTGACCATGCCACTAAATCATCCAACGCAACTCTGCCAGGATAAGTTCACAATCAAGGATGAAGAATTAAGACTCTCAATCATCATTTCTTGTCGAAAGGTGTAGTAAGACTGTAAACAATTTTGACAACTCTTCTACGCGACCACAGCCACCGCACTTTTTTGAATATCACTGAAGAAAAACGTATTGGAGGGTTGACCCTTCTTTTAGTCTTGTGGGTCTTCTAAACAGAAACACAGCTTTAGAGTCTGCATCTAGAGAGATGAAGTGAGTCAAAAGGTCGGGCATCGAGGAACAGTGTCTGTTTACAATCAATGTTCAATGGTCTCGTTGTTAGTGTAGGAAACCGCATGTAATGACAAACGCAAGATGAGACGAAAGGAAAACGTAAGGTCCACATTACCGCGGACAAAAATTGGTTACAGCAAAGAAAGCAATGACCAACGGGACCAAAAGCGAATTCACTTCACGTGGAATCGCTGCGAAGACGGACTTCTTGGGTTGTTCCCAGCCCGTTTCGTGCATGCTCGCTATAGTGCTCGAATGATTGACAGATTTCTTAACTGGGGCGATCATGGAAAGCCGAAAAGTGGCAAGATCAAAGGCCGTTGCCAGCCCTCCCTGCTTCAAACCCATGAAATTAGCAAACAGATAGTATTTTTTTTATCCCAATAACGTAGACAGATAATACTAAGTAATCTTGAACCTTGAGTTGCGTCTTGTCAGATTGGAAGTTGAGTTAACAACCAAGTATTGACAAACATTAACACACTACAGGTTGACAAGATAACCACAAATCAGTGACTCGCCATGTAACAATGATAATCCAATGATAAAAGATGGCGACTGGTACATCTACTCCATGTATTTTTATTTCAGAATAGGCCCAATGGTACTGCCCTTAATGATCGGGAACTTACTCAGCCTTGGCGACAAAGGCACAGAGAAAGTCACTTTAAAATGAACTTGCATTCTTTAAACTTCATAGCTATTATTCTGCCTCATTCTATTCTACTATTCATTCCTATAATACAAGGTCGGCCCACAAAGTATCAAAGAACTGATTAAAGACGTTTATCAGTTACCTATTGAGGTGCTACGATATCGAACAGTTTGCCAAATAGTTTGAAGGAAATTAAGTCATTGCAGTTGTTTAAAAGAAAATTGAAATGTTTTGTTCAACAGAAATGTACGGACTCTACATAGTGGATCAAAAATAAAGTGTAACACTCTTGCTGTTAATTTGAAAATTGTAAAATCAACATTGTGCAAGAGTCTTAACCAACGTTTCGGAAATGCTGCCTTCTTTAGGGTGAAAGACTAAATACCGTTAAAGAACTCATGGTATAGCTGTTAATGGCTCAGCACAAATCCCAACATGGACAAGCTGGTTTTTACTATTCTGGAAGATTTCCTTTGGATGCACATGAAAGATCACTGTAAGCTAAGAGTGTTAATTTCATTCCCATAACATCTGTAACAGACGAGTTCCGCGTGAAGGAAGATCATGGGAAATTTTTCAGATGTTGACGTTTGAAAGCCCACTTCCACAACACATCTCAATGCACACATGGTGAGGCACATGACAACCAGCTCAATGATACCATTGCTAGTAACTCGTCCAACACTGATGCCAGTAACACTAACTAGCAGCAGGACACGGGGACAACACGCTTTTTAGATAGCTTAAAACCCAAACAAAACAAATAGACCCCACCACGCAAACAATTTATCGCCGTTGATCACTAAATTGATAAATGTTGTAGGGAAGTGAGTCAAATTGACTTCGGGTGCAGATTGACATGGCACAGCTTAACTTATGACGATCAACCAGCATTACGCAAGTTGAAGAATAGAACGGATGTGGTGATCAAACAGGCTGATAAAGGAGAGGCTTTTGTTGTGTGAAAAGATCTCTACATAGCTGAAGGCAAAAGACAACTGACAGAGGAACAGTTTTACGACAAGATTCCTGGTGCTGCCACACAAAGCTCTCAACAAGAGGCCAAGACATTTATTAACACTGCTATAGAGAGTAACCAGCTTTCTCCATCTGCTACTAATCTCATTGTAGAACAAAAGTACCTCCAATTTTACTCATTACCCAAGATCCACAAGCCTGGTAACCCCGGTAGTTTTTCTTTCTTTGAGAATTTGAGGTATCCCATTCCAAATTTTGACCCCAACACGCGAAAAAGCATTTCGTTTGACATTGAGTCGAGATTCTTTAGTATAAAAATGTTCAGAGGTCGAGGCACATGTTTTG
Organism: Porites cylindrica; assembly: GCA_964035525.1. NCBI lineage: Eukaryota > Metazoa > Cnidaria > Anthozoa > Scleractinia > Poritidae > Porites > Porites cylindrica. The sequence continues at coordinate 19,139,459 of OZ037778.1, read as the reverse complement.
TAAGTATTCATTTATGGGTAACCTTTTTACTGCTCTCATTGTCAAAAACATTAACCTGGGGATCATAGTTGGTTTTTTCTGGTATGGAAGAAAAATTACATAGTTTGACTTTTTAATATCCAGAGAAAGTTTATTTGAAGTCAGCCAGTTATAAAAGTTGTGTAATTCTGCATTTACCGTTAGTTCCAGTGTCTTTAAATCTTTATGAGCATGAAGAGCATTGGTGTCATCAGCAAAAAGGAAAAATTGGAGATTGCTCGAACAATATTCGATGTCATTTATATATAGCAAGAAGAGACCTATACAGATCCTTGGGGTACGCCACAATTGATATTTAGTTTAGTGATCTATGAGAGCCAATTTCAGTAGTTTGTGTGCGATTTGATAAATAAGAGGAAAACCATTGATTGACAATTCCACGCTAGACATAATAATTTAGTTTATCGAGTAAAATCGTATGATTTTTTTTAAGTCAATAAAAACACCACATGAAAAGGTTTTTTTGTCCATATTGGTTTGTATAGTTTCTACCATATCAAGAATAGCATGTTGGGTTGAGTGAGCTTGACGAAAACCATATTGAGACGAATATAATAGGCTGTGCTCTTCAATAAAGTCTCTCATTCTGTCGTACATAATTTTCTCGAAGATTCTATTGAAATTTGATAATAATGAAATTGGCATATAATTGGAAGTGTCGGTCTTATCGTCAGCTTTGAAGATAGGTATAATTTTTGATATTTTAAGTTTTGGGGGGTAGGCCCCAAGAGAGACAGATGTATTGAGAATGCATGAAAGAACTGGAGATATGACTTCGCTTGAGTATTTGAGAAGTTGAGTAGGACAGGAGTATGAGCCATGCGATTTGCTGTTTGGTATAGATAAAAATTGAAATTGAATTTCGGATGGAGTTACAGGTCTAAAGAAAAACGAAAGTTCTGGCGAACTGGACTTTCTTAGGCACTCTGTGAAGAGGCGCTCTGCCGGTGGTAATTTGCTTGCTAAGATGTTGCCAACATTTGAAAAATGTTTATTTAAGATATTAGGTATAAGCGAGGAATCATTAACAAGGTTGTTGTTGTTATCTGGGTCTTTTAATTTACCAACAGATTTACACTTTCTTTTGCAGCGATTTAATAATTCATTTATGCCTTTCCATGTTTTTTTTCATGTTATTTAAATTCTTATTAAAAAAGGCGCAGTAATAGTGTTTCTTACTCAAACGTGTAAGACTGCAAATTTTATTTCAATAATATTTATACTTTTCCTAATCGCCAATTTGGTACAGTCTGTTTTTTTCTTTGATTGACATTTATACCTTTTGTAATCCAAGGCTTAGAAAATTGTTTAATCCTACGTTGAGAAAGGGTTTTAAACGGTTCATGTTTATTTATAATTTTATTGAAATTTCTATAGAAAGTTGAAATAGTTCCTCTACATTATTTGCATGCGTTGTAATGATGCAACTACAGTCAATGGTAGCAAGGTCGCTGTTAAGACTATCAGGATTGAAATGCGAAAGATCGCGTTTTTTAATTTGCTTCTGTTTAATTTTATCTCTTGTTGATGTCAAACTACTAAACTGCGAAAAATGATCGCTGACATCAGTAATGAGATTACCGCTGATTAGCACCTGCTTAGGATTGTTCACAAAAATGTTATCGATTAAGCTTGCAGAATTTTTGTGAACACGTGTTGGTTTGTCAATAGTTGGAAGGAGATAACAACTTTAAAGAGCCAGTAAGAAGTCGCGATTGTAAATACAGGTTCGATTTTTTGTAGACATAAATTAAAATCACCTAAGAGACATAACTTCTTTCCTGTGGAAGTAAATTTGTCGATAGTCTCTTCCAATCAATCAGTTTTGCGGATCGGATTTACCGACCAATTAAATTATATCATGCTAATTTTCTACCAGATACGTAAAATCGATCAGCCAGCATATCATCAATCAGTAATCTGTCGTGTAAAGTCAATAGGCCACTTGCACTAAGATGTCACATGACCAATGCTTCCTTTAAACAATGAGTTGGAATCTTGCTTATACGAAAAATTTACAGAGCACATTAAAGTTATCTTACACCTTAAATTTGAGAGGAAAAGCATTCAAGAAGATATTTTATGGCACTTTGATTTTTGAACAATGTAGTGTGATTTGTATTGGCCGCCGTGTTGGAGGGCATACTCTTGCCCTCCAACATGGCAGCCAAAACTACTTTTTGCTTATATCTTGTTAAACGTGTGACAGTTACACTCAGATGTGCTGTAAACGTTACCACATCATCTTTTCAACATTCCTTGAAGTTTAATTGAAAAATTTGTGTTCAGAAAGAGGTAATTCATAATTTTAAAAATCACATTTTGGTCAACTGAAAAGCTACGAACTTACTCATTGTAAGAAAATGATGCGGGTTTGAAAAACCAAATTACTATTATTTTGTTCAAGATGTGACTCACTCATCGTTTTTCAAAGGCAAAATCATATAAGTTTCATTTTCATAAAAACGATGTCACATGACTGCTTAGTGCAATTTATGGCCTATCATATGTCCGTAACCAACCATGATAAGCTGTCTCAAATTTCGATCAGTTTTGCTGATAATCGATCAGTTGTCGGGTACTATACTATTGATCAGTGTAAACCCGGCTTGTGAAATCTACCACTTGTCCGTACTTTCATCCAGACAAGACACTAACGATAACCCAATGAGGGAAATGAAGATTCCTTTTGCTGGTGATCAGCTAACCCGGGTGAGATTTGAGGGAGCCAAAGATTTGCTGTCAGGTTCACACACAGCATCTGATTTTTTTTTAACATTGCTCCCCATTTAAACCTGTGATGTGGCACACCAAAGCTTCTCTTCTACAGTACACATACTCATTTCTGCACAAAGCAGAGACTGTAAATCAAATTGGTACCTTGAAGTACTTCAGAGAGAAGTATAATAGAAATGCTACCCCCTCCAAAGTTCTTGACTCCTATGAAGGAAGTGAAGAGCTGTTCCTCAGCGTAGGGAAAGCTTACATAATAACAGCAGTCGTGAACGTTTTTGGGATGTCCGACCTTGAGGATACACTATCATTACATAAATTTCCACAAAACATTGCACGTAAGAGCACAGAAAACAAGACGAAATACTTTGATGATGCCTTTGGAAAGTTTATTTACAAGTTCCTGTTACAGAAAGTAAATGCCAATGATTTTTAAAACGATGATTATCTAATGAATTATGCCCTTTGCTGTATTTTCCTGGCTGTTCTTGTCATGCAGATGAAGGACACTGCAGCAAAGGGATATGGCAACAGGAATCTCGTCAATCAAAAACTTTGCTGTCAACTATTTTCATATTATTTGTTTATTTTTTTGCTTTTCCTTAATGGAGTGAAAAACACGACATCTTTCTGTTCAGAGAAATTTTATTTGTGAAAACATATCAGTATAAATCTGGTAGCTCTCAAAGTGGAAATGCATAGACAAATATTGCCAGTGATCTTTGTGCACTGAAGGAAATTACCGTCAATGTTATAAACCACAAATCGGTCAGGGATCGATACAGATTGTTGACAGAAAAAGATAACAAGAAAATGAGGGCCCAAGGAACAAGCGGCTCAAGTGCTGTTGAAACCAAATTAGGTCAACTACTGCAAAATACAATGGAAGAATCTGAAGAGGCAACAGAAAATCACGACAAAGAAACAAAAGAAAAGCAGGAGAAAGATTTGACACAATGAAAAGATGTCGAAGAAGACTGTCAAAGGGCTCTAGAAAGTCTGCCTCAACCAGAACAGACGCACGCTGATGAGGGGAGTCAATCAAGCAGCTCCACGAAAAGACCAAAGAAAAGTGGTTTGAAAACTATGCTGTACCTAGAGAGTAAAGCTGAGAAAGAATTTGACTTAAGAAAAGAAGAACTTAGAATTAAGAAGGAAGAAATGGGGCTACAGAAGGAATTACAGCTCGAAACAAAATGAAAACAATTAAACTGCAGCAACTGAAAATATGGTTAAAATCGTAGAGAGTTTCAAGACACAACAGGTAAATCTGCAGCAGCAAAATGATGAAAATGATGATACACTGGCGGCACCTGCCTGCGTAAGTATCATGACGGGTGACGACTGGGACCAAGACGTCGATGGCCACAGGAAAATTTAAACGACGTCATCTTTGCGCAAGCTCCCTAGTACTGTGCCTGCTTTGTCTGTACCTGTGGCATCTGTACCTGTGACTACTGTGCCTGTGAGTAAGTACTGTGCCTATGACTGCTGTGCTCGCAACTACTGTGACTGCACAATACCGCAAGCTTAGCAGGCTAGAAGAACAGGTCTGCCTGGAGGAAGAAATATTACTGGTTAAGTCTGTACCTGTGGCATCTGTACCTGTGACTACTGCCTGTGGGTAAGTACCGTGCCTATGACTGCTGTGCTCGCAACTACTGTGACTGCACAATACCGGAAGCTTAGCAGGCTAGAAGAACAAGTCTGCCTGGAGGAAGAAATATTACTGGTTAAGGAAACCAAAGTTACTTGATTGTTAGATATTCTTGAGGAATTATACAAATACTGCATCCATCCAGGCTGTGCAAATAAAGCAAGTTTTAAACAGCACACAATAGGCCCAACTTAGATTATTAACTGGAATTGCCCATCTGGTCACCACGGGAGATTTTCCTCATCCAGATACGCTAATGCCATGTATGCTAACAATCTTCACGTAGCTGCTGCAATCCTGCTATCAGGGAACAAAGTCTAAAAAACGGCAAGATTTATGGGTCTGTCCTTTTTTCAGACGCCACATTCTTCAGGATGCAGAGATTGTACCTAATACCTGTTGTAAAAGACGTGGTCATGGCAGAGAGAGAAAATTCTCGAAGAATTTTTGGGTAAAGAAGTTATTGTCTGTGGTGACGGCCAATGTGACTCACCTAGGCATACAGCTAAAAATTTATGCTATTTTCTTATGGAGTTGATCAGAGTTAAGAACATGTTCTAAGAACATACTAGTAAAAATTATTGGTTAGCAAAAGAGTCAGAATTATCGTCACCATTGAGGTCATCTTTAAAGATCAGGAGACCATGGATAAAATCCATGGAGCTTAATCCATGGAGCCAACCCCCCAACGACTGTGGATGCAGAGCCTCTTAATCATTTTTGCCTCCAAGGTTTCAATGAAGTCCTGAAATAAGTTATAGAGAGAAACAGGTTTAAACAGTAAAATATTTTTCCAAGTTAGAGGAATAAATCTCAGTTTTTAGAGCTGATCTATTCACCTCCACATCTTGATTTCCCTGATTCTCTCCTCCTCTTCACTGGGCCTGTCATTACTGGCCTGGCACTGATTTCTGGTTTTTCTTTGAACTGGACGATGAACTGTATGAGGCTACGACAAATACACTCAAGAGAAATAAATACCACGAGCAATTGTTATGCAAGGCTTTCTTACACAGCTTTCTACAAAGTTGTATATCAATAAATCTTTTCACATACATATGTACATTTGAGATGAAAAAACACAAGTAAAGTGTCCCCTTCAGGTAAAAAAACAGTGCAAATTCAGTAACTGTAAGAGTCCACCTTGTTACGACACGGTTTTACTGTCGAGCTGCAAGAACAACGGCTTGAGCATATAGGGCCTTCTGTTTTATGGGGACAACCTGTTTGCGCTGCTGGTTTGTTTTAAGTGCTTCCACAAGAACAAGGGATCCTATTTTCCTAACAGAGAGGAAGGCAAAAATGATAATTTGGATTAAACCATAAAAGTGACTTGCTAGTTTGGTTTCCGGAAGGGTTTCTCAACTACAACAGCTTTGACCTCATTTGCTGATGAAGTGCTCTTAAACATGGAACAAGGAAAGCTTTGCGGGGCCGTGTTCATCGATCTAACCAAGGCATTTGACACGGTAGACCATCAGATAATGTTATGCAAGCTATCCGAGATCGGCCTTTCTGAAATAGCTCTTCATTGGTTCCGTTCTTACTTAACTGGTAGACAACAGCGCACATCATGTGGAAATGAGTTATCTGAGGAACTTCCAGTCACGCATGGGGTGCCACAGGGTAGCATTCTAGGGCCTCTGTTGTTTGTGATTTACATAAATAACTTGCCAAATGTGCTTAACTCCTGCTACGCGTCACTTTATGCAGACGACACTGTAATTTATTGCTATGGTACATCCTCAAAGGAGTTGAGTGATAAGTTAAATAACGATCTACTGGGTTTAGCGAAATGGCTTCGTGATCACAAACTGACTTTAAATCTGGACAAAACTAAATGCATGCTTATCGGTAGTAATAGGAAACGCGAAAGCAAAGTAGATTTGACTGTTTCAATTTTAGATCATAGTATAAGTAATGTTCGCAGCTTTAAATACCTTGGTATACATATATCTTCGGATTTCACATGGACTGATCATATTGAACACCTAACTGGGAAAATCAATCAGAGGCTTGGGCTTCTCAAGCGTATAAAGCATTTATTGCCTTTCAGGGCGCGTCTACTTTTCTATAAAAGTCTTGTTATGCCCCTTTTTGAATATGCTGATCTAGTATGGGGCGATAAACATAATATTACCCTTATGTCTAGTTTGCAAGTTTTGAAAAATAAGGCCGCTAAAGTTATTTTAAATAGACCATTGTACTCATCCTCCACTGAGGCATTAGCCGTTCTCAAGTGGCTGCCTCTAGAGAAAAGGCGATTTCAAAGAAGGTGTCTACACGTATACAAATGCATCAATGGCCTAATTAATCACGATATAGACTTGATTAGACAAGTCGTACTTCATAGGCATAATACACATAACAAAGGCAATTTTAGATTACCACGTGTCAAAAGAAATTGGGGGAAGCAAAGAACACAATATCATGCCGTTTCCGATTTTAACTCCCTCAGTCAGACGATCAAAGACTCAAGGAATGTAAATAGTTTTAAAAGTAATGTTTTTAAGTTTTTAATATAGCTACTTACGTTTAATTTTACTTATACTTATTTTTAATTTTTTATGCATTTTTTGTATCTTTTTAATTCCTTTGCAATTTTATAGCTTTTTTTGTTTTTATAATATATATCTGGTTTTGAGGTCCTTTTTGAAAACCATATCTTTTATGAAAAAGTTTCCTCAATAAAGATGATTATTATTATAAAGATCGTGGCCATAATTCTAACTCCTGATGGTCCAGATGGATAAAATGTATTGTAAACTGCCTAAAGACAACTTCTAGGGGGGCAAATGTCACAACAAATCGAAGAAACCGACGGATCTTCCTCAAATCCAATATGGCTGACAGCTTGTTGCTTCAGCTTGATCTGCGCAAATCTTACACATGCGCAGGTTGTGACGTAGCTCTTTTAATGTCTTCTAAAGGAAAACTGAAGGCAAGAGAAACGCGCGCACATTTCTCAAAATGTCCGAATTGAGTACCCCAATCAAAAAAGAAATTGATGTAGCATTGAAGATGTGGCTTTATTAGGTCATGCAGCAGGCGAATTATCTGTTTTGTGGCAGGAGCAACTCAAACCAGCCTTAAATCCTGAATACCATGCCCTCTGATCTTTGGGGACAATGTCCTCATAGAAGATGCTATTTGCAAAAAAAGTCCGTGATGTCAAACAAACATGGTAAGCTCCTCTAGGAGCCACAACCAAGGATCCCCCGTGATTCATGGGCAAATAAAAGAGAAAGCCACAACCAGGACAGTTCCTATACATGACCACCTTTTTTGAGGAAGGGCACGCAACTGACCAGTCGTAACAAATCCCATCATCAGAAGAGTGACAGCCCTGTGGGAAAGAAATAATGCTTTCCCTTGAACAAATCAAATCATTACTCATGCACAACTAAGCGCATGAGGTGTAAAATGCCCTCCGTTTCTTTTTTTTTTCGTGTCATGGGCATGTAAATTTATGCTTGCATAGATCAACACAAATAAATGTAAGGTTTGCTTAAAAATAAATTGTAAATATCTTATTATCCACTCCCCTTAGGGCTTTTCACGGATAATTTACAACACTTGTTGGGGGACTTTGCCAGCCTGCTTAGGGTGCAGTTTACAAGTAATGAAGGAATGAGTGATGATGCCCCCATACATGAGTTTGAAATTGAGATAGACCACTACACCAGGCACTATGTGCCCTACTCTTTACGAAGAGTGTGTGGGTTCTTTTACGTCCCACAGATTTATTACATGTGCAAGGGCTTGTGAAACGGGGCATATGGTTTATCGTCCTTATCCGAGAAGACTAGAAAGTCTAACCTTTGCAGATATTATTACAAAGACAGCACTTTCTCCTCAGTTAGTTAAATACCCTGAGCGTTGGTCCAGCCAGGGTTTAAACCTACGGCCTCCCGATCAGCAGACCCGCACTTATCCCGTTGAGCTCACCGGGCGACAGTTATCAATTCACTGACGTATCAATCCGTCCAAACTTTGCGGTTGTAGTTGCCATTGTGCGGAGCTGTTAGAGTTAAATCTTTTTCAATTGTGGTGCCAAAGCTCAGTTGATGACATTAAAAGACAATGCAATTTGTTTTACAAACGCTTTGCAAGAGAGCGGGGATCGACAAAAAGGTCAGGCAAAGTGATCACGATCAACAAGCCCGTTTTCTTCTAGTGATCTTTGAGAACCTTGCAGCAACTTTGAGAATAACTTTGAGCAAAACTGAGAGTACATGAGGAAGTTTGAACTGACTTTTAGCAATCTGTGCTGTTCTTAGAACTGTTATTGTCAAAAGGGCATGCACCGAGGTGAAAATGGGGAATAGTTTACAACAATACAGGCTAATCGTTGGCATGCATTCTGTTTATTTGGTGGCAAAAGAATTTCGAGGATGCTTCAAGGGGAAATTCTGGTGTTTTGTCTTACTTTTGTTTTACTTAGAGGCCATATATTTGCCAGTATTGAAACGTTTGGTTCATATTTATGAAATGTCACAAATGAATTGCCCGTGACTTACACAGATTTATTTGTATCGCTCTTCAGTTGACATTTACACAGTAGCAATATACTGTCTGCCTAATGGGAGGTATAACGTTTTTGATTCTCATAGCCATTTTGGCTGAGAAAGAACCTTCTAGAAAACCAGTGAAGATCACTCGCTACACCAAGACTGCCAATCTGACTAAACTGGTAGTAAATGACATAACGCAAATCACACTTCCAAACAGCTTTGAGTGCCCATTGCAATTCTCACAAGAACTCACCCAGCAGGAACTAACAACCGTAGAAAAGCTCCATGAAGGTCCTGAAGATAATATAATGATGGTTTGTAAAGTCCTTAAACTTGGTGAAACAAAAGTTGTAGGCCAAGCCAAGTACCATGTCCTCGATGCTACTATTGCTGACGCCACAGTATCCGGTTGTTTTGCTTACGGTCTGTTCGCCTACATCTAGAGTCGAATCGCCTACATCTTGTATGTCAAACACAACAACAAAAGTCGATACATTCTATCCTCTATGTCTAGAAAAACAACGTGCTAAAACACTCTAGTTAGAATGTTTTTAAACAATTTATTATGGAGGAACCCGGTCGTCTGCAAATAGAATGTGTGAACAATATTTTGCTTAAAATGATTAAAGAAACGTGTGATTGTAAAACTGAAAGACCTCGGAAGAGTCATGGAAGTGACTATGTTCTCTGCCGCACCAAGCCCTCCATCGGGCACAAGGACTGAGGGAAGGATACGGAGGGTTTAAAGAAATTACACACAGTTTTATGTTTTGCGCTAATCTATTTCCCAAATATATACTAAGTGTTTACTCAATGCTAGTGTTTACTCGTGAACTCTGAAGTTAAACAAATCCGTAAAATAGAGAATACTACTTGACAACTGATGAACTAATGATCTACATTGTAAACCTTGGACTTTCTTTTTTCCCTTACAGCCAAGTCCCAGCATCATTGAATCTTCCATCGAAGAGCCACTCTTGGGAGATGTCATGGTGTTCGAGAACCTAACCTGTGCAACATTCCAACTAGTGGAAGAAGGGAGTAAGCATCGCGAAACGAAACTAGTGGACAGCTTGGGATACAGCTACAACGTCAGGTCTAAATGGTCACACGCAACTTACTGGCAGTGCACGGTCCGTCCTCGAGGAAACGCTTGCAAGGTTACAGTAATACAGCAAGATGGAACTTTTCAAGCAGGAACCAAGGCCCACAACCATTCTTCAGAACCAGGGGCAGTGACAGCAGCCAAAATCATGAAGTTAGTAAAAGAGAAGGCTGTGGGGGATAGGTTCAAGCTGGCTTCAGCAATGGTGGGAGAGGTATTTATCTTGCACCTTACGGACTTACAAGTGAACTTAGCTAATTGGCACTTTCAGAATAACGTGAAATTTTCGAATCTGAAATTTTCTAATTTCTAATTTTCTATGTCGTAATTATTTGATAATTCACAACATTCTACAAACTTTTCAAAGGCTTTCTTAACAACAACAGCAACAACAAGTCCTTATTCCATTTTTGAGAAAAATAACTGAAAGACAGTCAACTGTTTTCAAAAGAGTACCAATTTCTACCTTAAGGGCTTGGTTTTCATTCTTCAGAATTGTAACAAATTCAGACATCTTTACACCTTAAACTGCAAAAAGAGTATCAATTTCTGCTTTAAGGGCTTGGTTTTCTTTCTTGAGAATTGTTAAGTAACGTTTTTTATTTCCCCCCTTTTTTTTCAGGTCTTGCTACATGAACTGAACGACACAGGTTGTCCAGCACTCTCTAAGCCAGAGGATCTGGCTCGAGCTGCAAACCGTTTATGGCAGAGACTTTGCCCAGATTTTCACGTAAACGGACGCTCATAATTTAGAATTATTAAGCTTCGATAGGCTTGATTTTACGAGTATAAAGGCAACTTAACTCCAAAGCAGCGATTAATATTGAGTTGGTTGATTCAGAACACAAAGTCATACTTTACGAATTGAATCGACTGACTAGCATCCCAGCACGATTGCACATAACGTAGATGAATCAACTGTTGTAAGAAGTACTCTAAGACATAGGCGAACTGACATATAAGACGTAGGCAAATTGCCTCTAGTTGTGGGCGAACAAACGTAGGCGAAATGACCCGTAGGTGGAATGACCGTAAACCGATGCCACAGGTCAAATTGTACTAGACGTTTGGAATCACTTCATTTCACAGCATTAACTAGAGCGTTGTCGCTCTTGAATATTCATCAGGAAAATAGTGCAATTGTCTTGAAGAGCAGGAAAAAACCATTAACAATGTTGTTAATGGGAGAGATGTCATGGCAATTTTCCCAACAGGTTTTGGCAAGAGCATGATCTGTACTGTCTTCGCTCTTGCCAAATAAATCTCTTTATTGAAAACGTGTGTGATTGTCATTGCCCCTTTGAAAAGTATTATAGACGACCAGATTTCCGAAATGTTGTCGCAAAGCTGCACGGCAATGGAACTTACGATGGAAGCGCTGAATGTGGTTCGAGACAGTCCACCTCAATTTCTCTATTGCTCCGCTGTGTTGGTATTAGAAAAGGCATTCCTTGCCACTTTAAAAGAAAACAGTGCTCTACACCGAGCCGTGTCGGCGATTGTTGTCGACGAATCAAACACAGTTGAAGCTTGGACAGGAAAAAGGTGAGATTCTTCCAATTCGTCGTAGTTTACGTCCTTGTGGGTGTCATGTCTATAATATAGCTTGTGGTCTCTCGTAACGTTATATTTTGTCAATCTTTTCATTATTTGGGTAGAAAAAAGCAAAGCAAAGGTACAAACCTGTTCAAATGTTCCGTGGAGCGTATAGAAAGTTAGCTATTCTTTGATCAATGTGCAAAGACAGTAAGAAAATAATTTAAGTTACAAGGTGTCATTGCCATCTTTAACACTACGTCAAACAATCAGAAACAATACAGCAGATATGCAAAAACTATTATGAAAACCTACACAACCTAATCTTCATGTTAGCCGGTATTTTATGAACCTGCTCTATAATTTTACCCCCGATCAGTCGTACTTTTAGTTTCTAGTATCCAATGTTTAAAGCTTGGCCTTGTGTAATGGTATTCATTCACATGCATTGCCGCCAAAACAGAAAGAGAATAATACAGTGTAGTGCAATAATTACGTTAGTGATTCTTGCTAATTACGAATTGATCATGTGACATCGTTCAGCTTATCCAATAATCTCCCAGCTGCGTTGGTCGGTCAGTCACAAGCTCGTTGTCAAAGGGCAAGCACGCTAAGTCGCCCGCATCATGGCTCACGCAGATCCAGCTGGCGCTAGAAAGCGCACCACTTGAAAAACCAAATTGACCAGAGACGAAGACGCATTTCTTTATGATTTGAGTCTTCCAGCCGTCCCTCTGTCTTCGGCGCCAGATCCAAAGTTGCCTCCAGATCCGTTAAAAAGCCACAAGTCGGGCACACCTTCGGGTGCTGCTCAAGCTCTTACTCCTCAGCAACTGCGCACCCGAGACCCAGCTTCGCCAGATTACTTGACCCAACGGATCTCTTTGGTTCAGGCAGAGCGCGAAAAGTTAGCTCTGGAATTAGAGCTTCTCCACTTAAAAAGAGAACAGCCTTCACCAGCAACTCCACCAAGCGATCAGGGATCAATCGCTCCTACTTTCACCACCAGGAAAAAGCGCACTGTAGACTGGCTGCAAGATTTTACACAAGTTACATCCACCAACCTTGATTACGACAAGCTAGAATTAGCAGAATTTGTCACCGGGTATCTTGCCATGATAAAAACGTATGATCCTGCGGCCACCAAACTCATGCTCTGTCATCTAGAACTGCTTATGATTAAAGGAATCAACTATACTTGGAGCAGTGTGCGCTCGTTTCACGCTCACATAGCTAAACAGGTAGAATTATACCGCCTGGAATGGTCCAACACCTCAGAAATTCGTGATCGTGCAAACACATTTTTCAAGCACTCGCATTTACGTCAAGCACCACCTCCTCGCGCGCCACCCACGCCAGCCCTTACATCGCGCGGGAAACAGGACACCGGTCAGGATAATCGGGGCTGTAAACCTTGGAATTATACTGGCAGTTGTACCTGTGAAAAGGAAAAGGAGATTTATTCTAGCCAGCACAAGTGCCGCGTTTGCCAACAGGATCACCCCATGCTTCACTGCCCCAAACGAAGGAATCCTATTCCTGCAACATTCTGACATAGCATTCCACAGCCACTCTCTTTTGCGACCTCGGACTTATCAATAGACAAGGATTTACAGGACACTCACTCACGCACGGAAACTTCTCATTGTTTTGTTCATTCCACGGCTCCAAGCCCTGATACATCTGCTATTATTCGTCACATCTTCCGCTCAGCCCAACGCTTTCGGGGCCAAAATTCCAGGTCCCACAGCATTGAAAGTTCACATGTGGGCTCATCTTTTACGCCATTATGACGATAAGATCGTTGCGGATGGCCGATCAGTTACAGCTCCTATCAATCGCCATTATCTACACCTAACAATCATCAATCGGCTTTGGCCTTTGCCGATCACGTTCGCCATTACATCAAAACGGAATTGTCCTTTGGGGCCATCGCTGGCCCTTTCAAGGTCAACCCACTCAGCAAGCCTCTCGTATGCTCCCCACTTCAAACTGTCCCGAAAGGCGGTTCGTCTACACGCCGAGTCGTCATGGACTTGAGTTTCCCGACAGATCGTTCGGTAAACAGCGCAATTCCTTTGAACACTTACCTCGACTCCCCCTTCAAACTTCGTCTTCCCGGAATAGATCGATTGTGCGAACTCATATTATCTAAAGGCCGTGGTTGTCTCATTTACAAAAAAGATCTTCAGCGTGCTTATCGTCAGAAACGGATCGACCCCAGAGATTACCACTTGTTAGGCTTCAATTTTGACAATCAATTTTATTTTGATACTCGTTGCCCCTTCAGCTTACGAACTTCAGCCATGATCTGTCAACAGACCACCAAGGCTGTCATTTACATTTTCACACAATCAGACTTTTCCGCCGATGTTTATCTAGACGATTTTTATGGAGCCGAAGTTCCCGCTCTGGCAAATACGGCTTTCGCCACTCTACAAACTCTTTTCGACTCATCGCCTGACAAAGACTCACCACCTGCAGTGGAGATGGTTTGCTTAGGCATTCTCGTTAATACCGAAGACTTAACCTTACGAGTTCCTGTACCCGGCGTGAGTCTACAAGCGTGGCGCCTCGATCAGTCGTACTTTTAGTTTCTAGTATCCAATGTTTAAAGCTTGGCCTTGTGTAATGGTATTCATTCACATGCATTGCCGCCAAAACAGAAAGAGAATAATACAGTGTATGATATACCGGTAAATGAAAACCTGCTGCCTTTAAGGGCTTTAGAAGGGCAATAATTTAAGTGTAAGAAAGTTGTAGACTTATTCATGAGCTCATTTCATGTACAACAACCAACTGCTAATTTAAATGATGAAATTGCAACAGAAAACCTACTGGAAAATTTGACTAATTTCATATGTACTCTGAAAACGTTTAGCTTCTCGAACTCGCCACAAGACTTCAGTCCTTTGTCCTGTAGTTAGTATTGTAGTATATTTATTATTATTCTGTTTTATTGTAGGAATTCCTTTATTGGCTCTCACTGGGACTGCAGATAGGGAAACTGAGAAGACAGTTATCAAAGAGCTTGCCATGAAGGATCCTGTCAAGTTGTTTGTCAGCCCAAACAGATGCAATCTGCGACTATCTATCAACAAAGTTGGAAGAATTGATATGTTAAAGCAACTTGATTGGATTGTTAAAATGATAAAGACAAATGGCAAGGAAACTCCCAAAACCATTATGTTCTGTGACACCATGTATACTCCACTGCGAGTGTTTTCAACTACCTGATGATGTCACTTGGAGAAAAAGCCTTCCATTCAAGCTCATCACGGCAGCCAAAAAATTGTTTGATTGCCATAATTCAGTCACTTTCTCATAAAGAGTACAAAGACAGGTTATTAAATTCATTTAAAAACAATGGACTAAAGTGTATTGCCATTGCTACTACGGCCCTCAGTATGGGAGTAAATTTTCCTGATGTTCGCTATGTTATAATGTATGGTCCTGCGAGAAGCCTTCTCGATTTTCATCAAGAAGCACTGGTAGGGCTGGAAGAGATGGCCTGTCTTCAGACATTCTATTATATTTTTATGGTCAGAAGTTGGCACACTGTGAGGAAGATGTGCGAGACTTTTTGAAAACAAGTGGTTGCTACCGTATAGCAAGCTACAAGACATCTGATCCAAAGATTACAAGTTTGTTTCCATCCTATGACTGCTGTAACTTTTGCGCAGTTCCGAATCAGTCAAGCCATTTGAGAGGAAATCAGCTCTATCAACAATAGTACCAACCAAATGTAGAAATGTGAGTGACGAGGAGAGGAGTATTTTGAATGCTGCTCTCTGTGAGTTGCAGAAGAGTCATTCCTGCAGTGCATTTGGGTATTGCCATGGCTTTTCAAAGGAGCTAGTTTCTGACTGTGTGGCAAGCTGTCACAAATTGTTTACTCTCGAGGACATAACCACCACTGTGCCTGTTTTTATTTAAAAAATGCTCTTAAAATTCTTGAAATTTTAAATGAGATACTCAATGACATTAATGAGTGTAGCTTAACTGATCCAACAAACAGTTTCTGTGAAGAGTTCATTACTGGACTGGAAGAATTGCTTTTGTGTGATTATACTAATTTTGAAGATCATTTACCAGATCCAGATGCTCTATTAGACTGAATCTACACCTGAGTTAATGTAGACACTTGTTAATACTAAAGGTATTAGCAGATCCAATCGCAGGTTTCTTGTGCCGGGTTGATGGGTGTGACAAAAATTACAGTCAACACTCAAGTAGAGTCAGTAAGTGTGAATGGGGAGCAGCTGTTATTCCAAGCTTATATGATTTTTCAATTTCTTTAACAACTCTGGACTGTCATAACAGGCCACGGCCATGCAGGGGTTTCCCCTGGCTATAACTAAAAGCAAGATCCTGGCTACTTTTATAGTAAAATATAGGAAAACTATAGGACCCAAAGAAATCAATTATATCTGTTTGAATCCCTGCCTACACTCCTTGTATTTTTCTGACAGCTTGAAATATTAGTGGAGCTCCACCCGCGCGCGAAGCGTGCGTGTGGACGGAGTTCCATAGCTAAGGAAATGTGGTAATCTACCCATCCGAGAAAATTTGGTAATCACGTGACCGTACGCCCGACCGTCCGTCCGCACCACAGGGAAACCAATGTTTCCTCTCACACTTTCTAGCTAGTTTGGGAGCCCAGTAGAAAACTAATTGCACGTCAATGTTGTGATCAATTGACAGCTGTCAAAACAGGATATCCGCTGACCAGTGTCACCTGACCGTACCGCGGGCTCAAGTGTCGACCCATCGAGGTCGAGTATTTTTTGAAGTTATCCGCTGACAAATTACCAGTTTCAAATGATCGCAGGCTCAAGTCTATTTTTTCCAATGATTCATATGAAATATGTTGTGTTTATGTCACTATGTCCCCGCACTGTCAAAATTTTGATTTCAAACTGACCTCGGACGCGAAAATTCAGCTACTTTTTTAAAAATAAAGGCGGGGAAGATCTTTTCTTACCATGGTCACGCGTTGGTCACGCTCTACGTCCAATTTTTGTACTCTGATTGGCCAAAATTTGACAGGTGAGTTCATGCGGAAAATTTATGCAGCATCTTGAAAGTTGTTTACTTTGACAGGTAAAGCTGACAGAGTTTTGTGTCAACTTGTGATGTTTTTAACTGTCTTTTTCCACTGGATGTACAAAATGAAATACAGCTGCTATCAAGAGTCTTCTGTTATCCATGGCTGGTTTGTTTATTGGGTTTTTGGTTGAGAAATGCGTCGCTTGTCAAAATTGGGTAATCCGATTTCGGATGGCATTGTTTTCGTCTTTCCGGCCTTGCTTAATGCGTAAGAGGGTTTAAAAGTCTCAAGCAACTATGGCCTTCCTTGATATCTTTCAGGAACTGAATCTCGAATGGTAAGCCTGAGTAATTATTGTATTTGAAGTTTGTTTTTGTTATATCTAATTTCATGAAGTCGAGCACAGTTTATGCGGCAAGTTTTTGCACGTTTGTTAAGATTTGAGTCAATGATCTGATCTAGTATCAGGTTTGATATAAGCTTACAGAACTTTGAAAGGCCTTCAGATTTTTTTTTTCATGACAAATAGAAAAAAAACGTTCCGAAGAATATTTAGTTATAAATTTGGCTGTAGAAAGAAAACTTTGAGTGATTTTCTTGCTTCGAGGAGTTCATCTTTGAAAAACAAAACAAACACCGGGAGGCCGGCTGAAAGTAAAACAAAATAAACTTAAGCTTAAGCTTTAAGCTTAAAGACTCAGGATTTTTAGAAACACTTTAATACTTGTCTTGGTGAATGAAAATTGTTGTCTCTGTAAATGTTTTACCGAATTATATTTCTTTTATTGATTGTTAGTAGTCTCTCTTGCAATTTTAATCGCTTGTCCGTGGTGTTTGTTTTCATCGTTCATGAACATCACTTGCAGGAGTACTTAGAAATGTCGCGCGTATCAAACGCTTTATAAGATTACACATCGTTATGACTGGAACCATTAAATAACAAAAAGTAATGATAATAAATTCGTTATTATGTTGAAGCGTATCTCCATTAAAGTTCATTCAAACACTCGACCACACTGACAGCTCGCACTAAAAATGAGAACCGGCTGGCCGTATGGCTGATTTTGGAAATTTTTTGAACGGTTTCGCTAAAAGCCCACGATTGATAGTCCTGGACATTGAAAAATTGTGAAATGCCGTATTCTGTCCGAGGTCTGTATGATAAAAAGTACTGTTTCACCTCAGATGTGATGTATAAAAAGTATAAAAGGTTGGTTTACACACCCTCAGATTTGTTGGCAAGGATTTGTAAAGTAAACCTGTCGAACGCATAAAAATGCGGCCTGATTTGTTTTCCAAGAATTTGTTTTCGAGGCCTAATCTACTGTGATCAAGAGCAATTATGGCTCTTGAATGTGGTAGAAGATGTTTGCTATTTTTTGGGTGTACATATATTTAAGCTATCAACTCGATGTAAGATGTTTCACTCTAAAATAACTTATCCTTTCCCTCAAAGGTCACATGAATGTGCCCTTAAGTTAACTGATTTGTGGATTACAAGTTTATTGTTTGATTTAAAATATAAATTTATTAATGGGAGCTTCGCTTTTAGCCCTGGCTAAATCTATATATTAGTGTAACCCTGTTGGGTTAACTCCACTATATGGGAGTATTATCAAACCGTTGGATTTTTGTTGTTGTTGCTAAGGGGCCAGTTGTCAATTTGGATTTCTCCTTCCAGATTCAATGTTGATATTTATTTTTGTTTGTAAAAGGCATGAAGTTACGCAGCATGGCATTGTTTGGGAAAAGTATGAAGGAGGGAAAGAGAGGGATATTATGGGATTTTACCACTGTAGAATGTCATATGGCCTGGTGTTCTCAACAAAATCCACCAGAAACAGGTATGAGAAAACTATAAATTTGACTCTTAATTATTTTGCCCTCTTATCCTCAGTTCATTTCAGTTGACTAATGAAAATGTGTCTTATATAATTGTCACAAAATTAGTTGTCATTGAAAATGACAAAGCCTGGTTAATAGAAGCAACATATTGTTAAGAGCAATTATCAAAAAAGCTCTTTTTTCCTTATGTAGACATGAGAGCACAGCACATTAAGGCACCACTGTCCAGACAGAGCAAGATCAGCAAGATGGGGCAGGGAAAGAGGGAGCAAAGGAAGATTTCCTATTTAACTACCATCAGGCAAAGCTTACCTTTGGACTTATCTTATTTGAGTTTGATGATGCCATTAAAGAAGGGATGGTGATAGGCTCCATGATTTTTACAGGTTTGGCTTGCTTTTGTTCAAAGCATATGGCAAGACCAAATATGCTTACGTAATCTTGCTTTACTTGGCCAAAATTAAGGCGATATTGTCAGAATCAGATGCACATGATCTCAAATGGAACAGAACATTTAACAAACATGGCTTCCCAGGAATGAACATTCCACTGGACTTGCGAACCGAGCAGTACAATCGTCATGTAAAAGGCATGTGGAAGGCACTTTGTACCAATATCAATGAAGATTCAGCCGCAAGAGTAGCTAATACTGTTGAGCCAATGGAAAACATTTATGATTCAATAAGGATTGACTGTGGACTCCAAGAAATCCGAGGTTACTGGTCTAGAGGAAATCCTGAAGTTGCTGTCCACTAATTGATCTGCGATTTAATGCAAATTTCTGCATTCAAACATAATCCAGGCAGTGTAGGGCACCCATCCTTTCCTGAATTCTCATCTAATTTATTGCAGAATCTTGATTACCGTGATCTACACACGTGGATGAATGTGCTTATTAAGACATGGCAGCCTATCTACGAATTAAATAGAGTTTAATTGAAGTCACATTGAATCCCAACTATAATCGATATACCACAAGAAGTGAGGATTTCTTTTTCCTCTACAGTATGAATTTATTTACCAAGTGGGTTTATAAATCAAGTACCATTAACCTTCTATAATTAGTGTAGTTTTACTTATTCATTTTAACGTACTTTACATGTTTTTTCATTTGAACAGCGAGTTTTTAAAATCACACGAAAAATAGCCATAAAATTTTAAAAATAATGTACAGTAGTAAACTGCCTCTTATAAAGGGTCAACAATTTGACTTTTAGTGGGGGGGGGGGGGGGGTATGGCTTATGTGGATTCCTCTGGTGAAAGATTTTTTTCTTACATGTACAACAGTATAAGATTTGTTTTTCAGCATTACAAGCAGTGAAAGATATTTTTCAGTGTAGGAATTTCCTTGTGTATTTCACTGCAAACATTTTTTTTCCCTCAAAACCTCTCTGCCCGAA
This sequence comes from Porites cylindrica, assembly GCA_964035525.1. Taxonomy (NCBI): domain Eukaryota; kingdom Metazoa; phylum Cnidaria; class Anthozoa; order Scleractinia; family Poritidae; genus Porites; species Porites cylindrica. The sequence continues at coordinate 19,119,579 of OZ037778.1, read as the reverse complement.
TTTTTTTCTTTAATCACCCATACCCACCTCAAACGTCAAGTCCTAGGCTTGTACATCTTTGCAAGGGGTTTTAGGAGGGCTTGAATCTCAGACTCCAAATGTTTGAAAGGTGGATCACGGTATCCACTGGATAACACTCAATCCAGTGAATAGTGCAATTAAGTTTCCTTAACACTCATCTGCTGGATTGTGGTTGGAAGAAGCCCTTTATGCTTTCAAAAAGCTAACATCACACATTCACATCACACAAAATATTAATACAACTTCCGATTTCAGCCCACTGCTGTAATAAACTTTACAAATGTTGAATTGCAGTTTTTATTAATAGCTCAATTGAGTTATGAATATGGCCATCTTGGGGACAAAGGATAGCGGCCATTGTAAAGAGGTGGCTGTTGTAGAGAGGTTTACCCACGAGTGATTGTACGGACCCAGTCCTGCAAATGAGTGGCAATTGTGGTGAAGTGGCGTTTAAGAGCCATTATCTGAGAAAATCGAGAATCGCAAGACACTCGTCAAACAATCGAATTTTTTTTATTTTGCCAAAACATCCCTTTTAGTGACCTTATTTAAGGAAAAATAGTTTTCGGTTCAAACGATTCATTTTAAAGGAGAAATTAGGAAAAGCTTGAAAAATCGATTTTATGCTCGTTTTTCGCACAAAACACGGCAGGATGCAATGGCAACTTCGAGAGAAGGGTGAACGCGTAAGAAACATTCCCTGACATTGAAACTTCACCGAATTATTATTTTGTTCTTACTCTTGAAAATCCTAAAAGAAAATTTGATAAACAATGCTTTACATTTTTATAATCGACAAGTGTAAAGAGGTCATATTTGTGACGTTAGACGTGCTAGAAAATGAAGGCCAACTTTGACTATTAAAAAAGGCCTCTGGTATATGCCGCTTGATCATAAAATCAACATAAAGTGGAACCTTGGCTTTTGTACTAACTTACTGGAAAGTTTTAGCTCTGGAAATCAAATATCATCCTGACACCAAAGTAAGCGGTGAGAGTAATTGAATTGGGAAATTTATGCAAATTAGACGGCTTGCGGACGGTTGTCAAACTAAAAGAAAGGTTGTACATGAAAGGATTACTCACCATTGCTTGTAACACGTTTTTACGGCAAGGAAAGTTATTTCCAACTTCTTTTGCGTCGTTTTTAGTCACAAAATATATAATTTTTAGCCAAAAGACAAACGTACGTTTGCTCAGCCACTGCGTCCGAATCCGGCCGTGAATCGAAATAAAGTCACAACACGTCGAAGCAAGAGTTACAAGAGTTTTTACTTCAGTCAGGAGGCAAAAGGAATAAAAATTCATCGCAAACTAATGACTTCGATTTTGAAAACCTTTCATCACTTCAATCGTTCGTCGGCTGATAATAAACATAGCATAAGATCGTATGACCTTTGGTGTGACCAGAAATTGGTCACACGCTTTAGTCACGTCAGCATGCTGTCACGAAATTTTCGTAGCTGTTATCAGCAATTTTAATACAGTTTTGACATTTTTTGACAAGAAATCCTCTCATCGCAGTAGAAACAGCCATGCATATTTATTTTTCTTTTATTTACCTACTAGGCTTTGAAACAGCTTTTTTGCCTTCGAAGTACTAAACAGGAGGGGTACCTCGGATTCCAAGTGTCGTGAGTGATCCGTGGAAGCGAAAATTAAGACCAAAAAAGAACAAATATTTTGAATACTTAAGTAAAGCCACAGCTAAAAAAAAAATTTGTTCAAAATATTTTCAAACCAAGAAAAAAACATACTTCGATCATCCCCGTGACTTGGAATCTGGCCAGAGTACTCCCTCCCCTCCTCCCCTATGCCGGGTCAAAATACTAAGTTCCCCCGGCCCAATGTCCCACAGTCAAGGGAGTATACTCTCTTGCTGCAGTAAAGAACTTGCAGAATAATACCAATTCTCTGAGGCCGACGGATTCAACGCTATAGTTTACTTTGGTTTTGCTTGTTGATTTTTTCGCTATTTGCTCACGATCAGGAGCCTATAACCCCAACCACGACCAAATTATGAAACCTGTAATTACCAGAAAAAAACACAAAGAAACAGTCAGTCAGATAGACAGTACATAATTAAAAAGACCTCGACTAAGATTAAAAAAAATCAATACATGACACTGTCGAATACGAAAACCCAGAAACCATTTTGTGGAAAAAAGGTTCGCATACAGCTATCAGCTGCTTTTGTCCACAACTCGCCGGTAGAGGTGCACGGGAACTAGTGATTGTGAAATGGCTTCAAACTATGATCCTATACTGTTGGAATATTACTTATCACAGAAAGCTACAATCGGCGACAAAATTGTTGAGACATTGTACTTAAATAGGGTGACTTCGGAGAACAAACGAATCCGCAACCTCCCCTGTCCCCTCCATTCAAAGTTGGGGTGTTTGTTGTTTTCTATAGGTAGCTAGAACAAGGGCACAACATTGTACGGAGGGGATGGGGGAGGAAAGCTATATTTCCTCCTTTTGAAGTTCATAAAACGTAAAAAAGCCTAATTTTGGGCGAAGTGTCTCAACTCATTTTGTCGCCGATTGTACACCTGATTTCTTCTAGCATACCCAATCCTCTTGGTTCGTGTGGACAAAGTAGCTCATCCCGGCTATTTGCACCATGCTACCATAGTCTCTTTAGATTCCCAAGCCTCGCAAGCAGACCTTCCTGTCCCACGAACGTTGGGTAGGATTGTAGGACAAGCCAAAAGAAAGTGAAGGCTATAGGCTCTTGCGATGATGCAAGGAAGGTCGAGTATTATATTCCCCTATCCTGGTCGCCCAGGGTAAGTCTGCGGAGGAGAGTGACTGAGGGGCTGTATGTTCGAAAAGTTGACTAACGCCCCCGGGACTAACGCTTTCCCCTGGATAAATCTATATCCAATAAGTAACGCAATTGCTTCTTCTTATTCGCTTGATAGTGATTTCATGTTGTTCAACGTTTGAACAACAGGGCCCTAAGTATTGTGTTTCGTCTTGCACTAAAAACCCATAAACCTCATAAATTTCACTATGGGACTTCAGCACCTCCCTTGAATGATCCATTTCGCTAAACGGGACCTCAAAACAACGATTCTGTGTACCCTAAGGGAGTGTATACTATACTTTCCTGGCTCTCGTCACTCACAGTGAGGTGATGGTGGCTTATACTCTAATAGACCTAACACAGTCGAACCTCCATGTGCGACCGCCAATCCAAAAGACCAAATTTTCCCAGTCAAAGCCTTACAGTTGGAACCTCCAGTAAACGACCACCTTCTGTAAGTGACTGCGACCACTTTTTGGGCGTCACGGTTAATTGTTTTCCATAACCAGTTGACGCATTCTCTGCTCTCTATTTTTGCTGTGTGCACTATGTTCCATAGAAAATATGAAGACCTTTAGTGACATCGTGGAACTACACATATCCTAACTTAGTAGATGTAAGCAACAAAGTGAAGATTCTGTTGTGAGTCTAGACTATTCTATATCTCACTCACCTTGTCAAAAGAGGTAAAAGATAATATTTTGCCAGGAATTTGTTATACCGCCATTTAATAGAATGTGCCTGGACCTCTTCTAGGAATAGACCCCATGTGGTCCGATTCTTCTAAACGACCACCTCCCGTTAGGGACCACTAAGTCTTTGCATTTTTGGTGGTCGCTTACTGGAGATACGACTGTATTACTTTGACCTATCAGAGGCTTACCGATAATAAAGGGGATCTGGAAGGGGGCATGGATGCGACAATCACATGCCAGGTCGCTTACTTAAAATAGTGGACATCTAACTGACAATCAAAGTTTGTGCTTATTATTGGGGTTATCTGGTGTTTACTCAACTCCCAAGCTACCCTGGGCGAGCCAACGTTTGCTCCATTTCCTTACAAAACTTGGTAAACCATTTACATGAGAAACAAAAGGTTGGTTCGGATAGACACCTTACTACCAGTAGTGGGCGGGGTTGAGGGCTTCTGGAAGTCAGCCCTCCGCTGAGCCGGTCAGTGGTGGCCTCACCCTTCTAGCCCGGCTAATATTTCTCCACTTTGGCTCGCCCAGCTAGCTGGGACAACACGGTCAAGGCTAGACAAAGACAGCATGCGCAAGCACTGTTGACTCGGACAAAGTGGTCAGTTTTTTCCTCATATAAACGCTCGCAAAAGTTGGCTTGGCTGGGAGGTTGACCTTCTCTCTGGCACAGCTTTTCTCCATCCATGGGTTCCAAACAGTCTTTAAGCAGTCACGTTTGAAATTTATAGGAAAATGATGTAAATAATAATAAAAAAATACACTTTTTTCACAGCCTGTCAATGCCTAGATGGTGTCTATAAGAGAAATCAACTGCAGAACAGGAGTCAATTTCAGTTTTTTGCGCTTTTCACGCTAGCACTGCGAAGTGGACTCGGAGCGCGAGACACGCGCGATGCATGGGGAACAAGTTCTGCAGGCTATAAAAGAAATTAAAAAATAAATAAATAAATAAAGCAGGCCTGATTTTATCTCAATGAGTCTATTTTTTGTCGAAAGCAAACGTGAAAAATCGTATTAAAATTCGTGACAGTATGCTAACGTGACTTAAGCGTGTGATCGATTTCCGGTCACACGCCAAAGGTCATACGATCTTGTGCGATGTTTATTATCAGCCGGCGAACGATTGAAGTGATGAAAGGTTTTCAAAATCGAAGTCATTAGTTTTCGACGAGTTTGCGATGAATTTTCAATCTTTTGGCCTCCTGACTGAAGTAAAAACTCTTGCAACTCTTGCTTCTAAAGGACCGCAGTGACGTGCTGTGACTTCATTTCGATTCACGGCCGGATTCTGGCGCAGTCGCTGAGCAAACGTACGTTTGTCTTTTGGACCTTTTGGCTTAAAATTATGGATTTTGTGACTCAAACCGACGCAACAGAAGTTGGAAATAACTTTCCTTGCCGTAAAAACGTGTTACAAGCAATGGTGAGTAATCCTTTCACGTAAAACCTTTCTTTTAGTTTGACAACCGTCCGCAAGCCGTCTAATTTGCATAAATTTCCCAATTCAATTGCTCTCACCGCTTGCTTTGGCGTCAGGATGGTATTTGATTTCCAGAGCTAAAACTTTCAAGTAAGTTAGTACAAAAGCCAAGGTTCCATTTTATATTGATTTTATGATCAAGCGGCATATACCAGAGGCCTTTTTTAATAGTCAAATTTGGCCTTCATTTTCTAGCATGTCTAACGTCACAAATATGACCTTTTTAGACTTGTCGATTATAAAAATACAAGACATTGTTTTTCAAATTTTCTTTTAAGGTTTTCAAGAGTAAGAACAAAATAATAATTCGGTGAAGTTTCAATGTCAGGGAATGTTTCTTACGCGTTCACCCTTCTCTCGAAGTTGCCATTGCATCCTGCCGTGTTTTGTTCGAAAAACAGGAATAAAATCGATTTTTCAAACTTTTTTAAATTTCTCCTTTAAAATGAATCGTTTGAACCCAAAACTATTTTTCCTTAAATTAGGTCACTAAAAGGGATGTTTTGGCAAAATAAAAAAAAATTCGATTTTTTGACGAGTGTCGTGCGATTCTCGATTTTCTCAGAAAATGGCTCTTAAGTGGAGGTTTGACTGTGTATCTATATTTACCATCAAATGTTGTCATTCCTGACATTGCCATAAATGAAGCGCAAACATGAGCCTCTACTTCACGTGCATGAAACTCCTTATATTCTTTGTAATGCTTGTTCACCCCCTTCGCAGCATTGGTCTTAAATATTCTGTTCATGCTAGCACGAGAAGTTTCAACCTCTGCAGCTGAGGGGTTGTCAACGAAGAGCTCATTTTCAATCTGTTATATAAATTAGAACAAACAATTCCAAGCATTTTTTATTTATGTGTTATATATTGATGTCATTGAATTTACCACAAGTCTCCGTCCCACATATTCCCTTGAAATGTTTTTCCCAGCTGCCTATAAATGGAATGTAAACTGCTACTCGGCAATTCAGCAGCTGCAGTTGTGCACACCTCCACAAAAATTTCAAAGAAGATTCTTTTACTTCCTTCGAAATGACAAAATCTTTTTTATTTGGGATAGAGTTCAGAGAAAAAGACTATACTTTGAAGTAAACATTTTTGCCTTGAGGCTAGTTAACAATGTCATAATTGCACTGTGTGTTGCTAAACAGTACCCCTTTTTAAGTTTTCCCTCTGATCTTAACAAGTTAATTGTAAATACAAACCATAAACAAATTGAACTTCGCATGCCAGTCTGCAAATTCTGTTTCCAGGCCCTCAAGTCTATCGTAATCATTGTCATCATCTTGGTATACCCATTGTGCGTTTTGGGCCCTTTCCTCAAATAGCTGGTCTTCATTAAATGGCACTGACTTAAAACAATACTATACCGAAGATAGCTTCAAAAACATGTTAGCTGAAAACCAAAATCGCCTCAATTTAAAATGCAGTACCCTTGAAACTGGCCTTTCGTTCCTCTATATGAACATTCGTAGTTTATCTAATAAATTTGATAAGCTTACAAATTTTCTATGCCAACTTCGAGTGAAATTTCCTATTATTGGGATTTCTGAGACTTGGCTTGATGATTGTTATCATTTTTCCGATATAGCGGGTTACAATTTTTTGCATAAACCTAGAATTAATTGCATTGGTGGAGGCGTTGGCCTTTACATTGGTGAATATTTAAATTACAAAGAACGTCATGATATAGCATTCCATGAGGACAAATATGCTGAATCCTTGTTTGTTGAAATTAATAGGACAAAAGAAAAAGAATATAATTGTTGGCATTATCTATCGACCACCCAATTCAAAGTTAAATGAATTTCTGTCTGACTTGGATCTAGTACGGGGAAAAATTTCCATGAAAAATAAGCTTGTATTTTTAATGGGTGACTGGAATTTAAATCCAATTAACCACCATTGTCATAGAGTGACGAGTGATTTCTTAGATTTGTTGTACTCAAGGATGTTTTTTCCACTAATAACACGTCCCACTAGAATTATGGCAAGCAAAAATTCGTTAATAGATAACATTTTCACGAATGATCCACTTTGTCCCTCAATAAGCGGTCTTTTTCTCAATGACATATCTGACCATTTACCGATATTTTCACTTATTTTGTATAATAATAGTACTAGTGATAAGAATAAATACGTATTTTTTCGTGAAAAAAATGCGCATAACCTAAGTGCATTTAAAGATGAGTTAGGTAAGATAAACTGGGCTGAAATGCCTGGTTTAAATAATCCTTCTTGCGTTTATGAACTCTTTGTCGGAAAGTACACTACAATTTACGATAAATGTTTTCCACTCAGAAAAATGAAAGCGAAATGGTTCAATCTTCGTAAGCCTTGGTTTACTTAAGGTCTTGCTAAATCCATAAGGAAGAAAAATATGTTATATCAGTCTTCCCTTAATAACCTAACTCTTCCAATGAAAATGCATATAAATCGTACAAAAACAAACTTACTCATTCTCTTCTCTTTGTTAAGCGTTTATATTATGAAAAACAAATTGAAAAACTAAAATCAAATGTCAAGGTCACTTGGAAAGTTCTAAATGAAATCCTTCATAGAAATAAAGGAAAGCGTGGTTTGCCATCTATATTTAGGGCAGATTCTCGAGAAATTTCCAATGCAAAGGAAATAGCTAATTTCTTTTGCAAATATTTTACTAACATTGGCCCCAATTTAGCTAGCAAAATTCCTGTATCAGAAAAGTTGCATAATTCTTTTTTACCCCCAAAACTAGTCAATTCAATACTTCTAGATGCTGTAAATGAGCAAGAAATTATTGAAATATGTAGTACTGGGATGTTGACTTTGCCTTTCCAAATTTTGTTTTAATGAGGACGAAGCTGTTGTAGAAACTGAATCGTAACCTTACCGAGGAAGAGAATTCCAATCAGTGTTTGAAAATTTTAACGCAGATCACAATTGAAGACGAGAATGAACTGGCAGAAAGAGAGGTTTTCCCAAAAACAATTAACAAGCGACTCCTTCAACAATGACAACAAACTTACCTGGAAAAGCTTCTTTGCCTTTTGCAGTGTTTTTTCACAAGGACAAACGGAGGAAAGATGGAAACGACTTCTAGACAGACACAGTGTCTGGTTTCCAAAATACTTCAGCGTTACATTAAAGAGCTAAAACTTACAGTGCTCTTAGTTTTGACCGAATAAACTTTTTCAACATGGCGAATTTGTTTTTACTTTCTCGGAAAGCCTTTGTTATGTGCTATTGTTTTTGTGCGCCAATAAAAACTTTCTTTTTTCAGGCCTGTCAAATGATTGTCAAATCGTGCGTCCTGCACTTGTTTCCGGTCCCCCAAACAGGAAGAAGCCATATAATAAACATCTTATTAACCTCGTTTTTTCGGTCCGTACTGTAAATTACGGATCTCGTTTTTTTCCATCAATTTATGGCCCAAGCGCGAAGTACGCAGGCCATAAATTGATGGAAAAAAACTCGGTCCGTAATTTACTGTACGGACCCAAAACTCGGCTAATAAGAGGTATATATGAACACCCAAAAAAAAGTCTTCATTCACATTTAAGAGCAATAATGGCTCTTGATGACAGTAGATAAGGTGTGGAAAACAAATCAGGCCGAATTTTTTGCATTTGACAAGTTTACTTTACAAATTCTTGCCAATAAATCTGGGTGCGTGCAAACTAACGTTTTGTTTTTTTTTATACACCACATCTGAGGAGATAGAGTACTATGAGGCGCTGTTTTTATCATACAGACCTCTACAAAATGCAGTATTTTACAATTTTTCAAGACAAATTACATTCATTCAATATTCAGGACCATCGAAGCACGCGTGCACTTTTAGTGAAACAGTTCAAAAAATTTCCAAAATCACCTATATGGCCAGCCGGTTTTGAGTTACGCTTTAACGTGATAGAGAATTTATTGAGTTCTATTTTTTAATAATGGTTTTATAACGATGTGTAATCTTCAAAAGCATTTGATACGCTCGGCATTTTGAGTACTCCTGCAACCGATGTTTATGAACAGCTGAAAACAAACGCAAAAGCAATGAAAATTGCACTTTCGAGACTACCAACAATCAATAAAGAAATATAATTTGGTAGAACATTTACAGAGACAACAATTTTCATTCACGAAAACAAATGAGTATTAGGTGTCTCTAAGAATCCTCAAGTCTTTTATAAGCTTAAAGATTAAGTTTATAATGTTTTAAACCGCCGGTTTCCCGGTGTTTGCTGTTTTCGAAGATGAACTCGTGACAAGCAAATCGCTCAACGCTTTCTTTCTACAGCCAATTAACACTAAATATTCTTCGGAAAGTTTTAAATTTCTATTTACGGTGAATTCATATCAACCAAAGGCTTTTTAAAGTTCTGTAAACTTATATCAAACCTCATACTAGGTCAGATCAGTGTCGCAGTCAAATCTTAATACTTACCATATTTCGAGATGCAGCTCCTGAAAGCTATCAAGTAAGGCAAGGATCGCTTCAGCTTTTATAATTCTCGTATGCATCCAGCAAGGTGAAAAACAAAAACGATGCCATCCGAAATTGGATAATCGGCTTTGACAGGCGACGCATTTCTCAACCAAAAACCCAATAAACACACTACCAAGAATAAGAGAAGACTCTTGATAGCAGCTTTATTTCATTTTGTACATTCAGTGGAAAAAGACACTTAAAAACATCACAAGTTGACTCAAAACTCTGTCAGCTTCAGCTGTCAAAGTAAAAAACTTTCAAGATATGCTGCATAAGTCTTACACATGAACTCACCTGTCAAATTTTAACCAATCAGAGCATAAAAATTGGACGTGGAGCATGACCAACACGTGACCATGGTAAGAAAAGGTCTTCCCCGCCTGTATTTTAAAAAAACTGGCTGAATTTTTGCATCTGATGTCAGTTTGAAATTAAAACTGTAATTGTGCTGGGCGAAAGTGACATAAACACAACATATTTGATATGGATTTTAAAAAAACTGAGGCTGTGATCATTTGAAAACTAGTAAATTGTCAGCGGATAACTTCAAAAAAATACTCGACCTTGATGGGTCGACACCTGAGCCCACGATACGGTCAGGTGATACTGGTCAGCGGATACCTGTTTTGACAGCTGTCAATTGACCACAACATTGATGTGCAATCAGCTTTCTCCTGGGCTCCCAAAGTAGCTAGAAAGTGTGAGAGTAAACATTGGTATGCCTGTGGTGCGGACGGACGGACGGTCAGTCGCCGGTCGCTCGGTCACATGATTACCAAATTTTCTAGGATGGGTAGATTTATTTACCGATGGTCCTCTGGTGGCGCGCTTCACGCGCAGAGCTCTGCTATAATTATTTCACCTCTTACATGCATAATTAACTTATCCATCACCTCTGTCATTGTACCAAAACAATTAAAAATTGCTCGAGTTATTCCTTTACTTAAATCTGGTGAGCAGGACATATTTACAAACTACCGACCAGTGACTGTTTTACCAGCATTCTCTAAAATCCTAGAGAGAATAATGTACAATCGTCTTTTAAGGTTTCTTAATAATCATAACATTCTCTCTGACAATCAGTATGGTTTTCGCAAGCATCATTCCACTGCTTATGCTCTTGCTTGTTTGTATGACAAAATCTCTTCCACTATTGAAAATAAGGAATGCGCAGTTGGTATTTTTATAGACTCGCCTAAAGCCTTTGACACCATTGATCATAACATGTTAATTTCAAAATTAGAGCATTATGGTGTTCGTGGCACTGCACTTAGATTGTTCAAAAGCTATCTAAGCAATGGACAACAATATGTGGAATTTAATGGTATCAGTTCAGAGTCTTGCGAAATAAAGTGCGGGGTGCCTCAGGGCTCTATACTGACCCCCCTGCTCTTTCTACTCTATGTAAATGATCTGTGCAACGTGTCAAAGGTTGTGGACTTTCCTCTTTTTGCTGATGACACAAACATATTTTCTCCCACAAAGATTTTCACTTGCTTCCTGAAATCTTGAATTCTGAAATGCTAAAATTAACCCAATAGTGTCGAGCAAATAAACTGTCCATTAACTTTAAAAAATCAAATTTTATGGTTTTTAGACCACGCCAAAGGAGGCAAACACTTGATATATCTATTCAAATTGACAACAACGTTATTGAACATGTGAAAGAAACAGTATTTTTAGGTGTTATCCTCGATGAGCAATTGTCATGGAAGCCTCACATTCTTAGCGTTTCCAGAAAAATATCAAAATCAATAGGTATTATTTATAAGTCTAGTTTTTGCTTTCCCAAACCTTCCTTGCGCTCGTTGTACTATAGTCTAGTTTACCCTTACTTAACTTATTGTATTTCAGTGTGGGGATCGACATATCAGTCTGATTTAAATCGGATTATTATTAAATCCAATCTTAGCGTCTTTCAAGTGCCAGATGTGCTTACTGAGTTCCGTACTGAGTCTCTTGTTTGGGTCTCTGAAAGAAGACTTATGGTTATAGGGCCACGCAGATGCAGGAAGAGAGAGCTCACACGTTCCCAAACTACAAAGCTCTTCTAAATGCTGTTGTAGCCGAGTTATATGATCAATAATGGTTTTATTCTCCATTCATGCCTGAAAACTGGGAAAACCAACTGAGTAAACCGATGGAAAAACACTAAGGCCGTCTTAGCTTGGTTCACTGGCATACACCATAAAGAGTTGCACTCATTTATTGCTTTAGATGTGGTAGAGTTTTACCCATTGATCTCCATCGACTTGCTGGCTGCCGCTCTCGAATTCGCATCAAAGCATGTCACCATTTGCGATGACGAACGGCATATTATCCTTCAGGCAAAAAGTTCTCTTCTCTACAACTCCGGTGAGCCATGGCAAGAGAACATCATCAAACCTCTTCGATGTGACCATGGGCAGTTTCGATGGCACTGAATCATGTGAACTCGTTGGCACTTACCTCCTCCACAACATCAAAGACAGGTTCGATAATGCATGTTTGGCTTGTACAGAGATAACGGTCTAGGCGTAACCAAGGCATCACCTTGGCAGGCCGAGCTTATTAAGAAAGAAATGTGTAGCATTTTCGCCAAGTATGGTCTGAAGGTTACTATCGAAGCCAATAAGAAAGTAGTAAACTTTCTTGACGTCACACTCAACCTGGCTAACAGTAAATACTTGCCATACAACAAACCAGGAAACATTCCACTCTACATCAACAAGAAATCTAACCATCCACCCCGCATCATCAAAAACATCCCAAAGTCCATTAACAAAAGGCTGTCTGCTCAAGTAAATTAAGGCCTGGTTCCTTTGAGCTTTTTCTGTATATTTCACAAATTTTCCCAAAACATTCCCCAGAATGAGCCGATTGCTGTGAAATTTGGCCAAATGTTGAGTTTTCACCTGTTTTATCGATCTATGATACTGAGAAACTGAGGTGAAATTTGATACTTTCAAGAACCGTTAGTTTAAGCGCCAAAAGAGTAATGTGTCTTTAGAAAGAAATGCCCACTATATATTCTCACTACTACTACGGATAAACCTTTCTTTTAAATCAGTTTTAATATAAACTCCATAAATCTACCTGGAATGAACGTAAAACGTCTGTTATTTTTAACAGGTATACGTTCGCGTTAAATCGAGTTCTGTGTTTGAAACGTTGTCAAGCTTTTATACAATATTTTTAATGAATTTTATTCGGTTCCAGCCGGAAATAAGAAGAATGGAGCCAAAAGAGTTCAAAATGTGTATTTTTGTGAATAAATAATCCCAACTAATAGTGGGCAATTGAGAAACTCGCAACTGCGAGTACAGTCTTCCGGCCGCCATTTTGTCTCGCGAGACCCGCAAGAATACAGTTGGAACAGTTGCCATGGATGGGTATCAGCCAATTAGGTTTCCAAAATGAGTTTACAAGGCTAGGCCGCGAAGTCAAACATGGCGGACAAAGCTGATCGCAGAGGAGAAAGAACAAGCGAATTTCAAAGGCCATACCGCAGCGACGAAACTTACAAAACACATGAAAATTCATTAGAAGCAAAGCACAAATACGTTTATTCCAAATAAATATATTTTTATTGATTTCAAAAGCGAAAGGCTCCCATAGAGTTGAAGTAACAAACACAGCAAACACTTAGGGTACAGTTTAGAGGTGAATAATAATATAGCCTTTTTTAGTATTTTTAACAAATCAAGGGGACAAAACGCGGGACATTTTCAAATACATTTGTGACTCTAGCTTACTCTTGTAACTCTCGGTTTAAGATTACAGCATAAATTACAACTTTACCCGCAATTTTCAAAGATTTCAAGCGCTCGCCCATCTAGTGGCTATTGATCAAGTCGTTACGAGTTATTCTAGTTGAAAAAAGGAAGGCAAATTAGCAATACAATAATGTCTGTCATATTTGGCTGTGGATTTGCACGGGTGACCGTCAAAGAAAGCTTCCACAAACCTGGAAGCGTGGTGAAAGAGACTGATCCCGATCAGCGATGGAAAAACTACCGCGGGTTACTGGATAAGTCAGCAAAGGCAAAATTGGCTGTGGATAGGACGCTGTATAGGAAAAAGTCCAGAAACATTTACGATTTATTTCGGAAAATGAGCCCCGAGAAGAGAAGTGAATATCTCCAGTACTTTTCACTTAAAAACTGGAAAGCGTTACCAGAATCTCAAAAGTCAGAGCACACAATGTCGAACTGCGATGCCTGTCAAGTACATCATTTCGCTATGCAGTCCTTTTTTCCAAACGGCGCCAAGCTAAAGCCACAAAAGCTGGTTCAAAATGTTCTCGCTGAAAATGCAAGCAAGGCAAACAGCAAAGTCAAGCCTACACAAAAGGATATAAAATCAGCTGTAAAGCACATTTATTCCCAAATTGATGCACCCTTTCAGTCAAAGTCAGCTTTGCTGAAGCTCAAACAAAAGTATCATAGCTTGAACTTCAGAAAAAGAAAAACAAGATTGAAAAAAAAAGCGAACATCGACAACGCGCACGCCAAGAAAAACAAAAGCTTGAAAAAGAATGGTCCGAACGAGACACAGAAACGATGTTAGTGACGAGGCAGTCGTACAGTCAGCGAGCCAGACAGAGAAAGTCTCTCTACCTCGAGACTATGGAGGAAGCTGCTACAAGGGTCGGGAAACGGAAGAGGCTGGAAGATCTTGGTGAAAGAAAGAAAAAACGTCATTCTCCCCCACCAAACCAGGTCAACTTTGACAAGGAAAACCTCCTGCAAGAAGTAAAAAATATGAAAGATGACGAGAAGGTAAGTTGATTTTCTGTTTGGTGTATAGGAGGGTTATTTCCAGAAAAGAATATTAAATTATACACGTTTAAGATGCCCCTAGGTACCATGACGTAGCATGTGTGAGAACCAGCTCCATATTGAGGAATGGAGGAAAAGATTATTGCAACTGAGGCTGTCTAAGAAGTGCAGCATGGGACGGGGTCAGGGGATTGACCTGCTTCCAACTTCACCCCTTTTACTATGCTTGGGGATACCCTTTTCACCCTGCAGGCTAAATGAAAAAGTCATCCCACATGACGAGGCCTGACTACGCTCTGTAATATTAATTAACTTTCAAAAAAGGAGATCCTACATAACGAATGGAAAGTCATTCTAAGAAAAAAGGGAGTAGCATTACTTTGTTTCTTTAATCTTCTTCCAATCATTGATATAAATATTTACAATTCTTACATTTTGTAGATCAATTATTCCGACCTTGCCAGAAGGTATGGCCTTAAAGACGTAAAATTAGGTAACATGGTGGTAAGAGAGTACCTGGAGAATGAAGGCATTAATGTGCAGCGGTTCCAACAGCATCGCAGAAGTGCCCCAAAACCAAGGCACAGGCTCAAAAAAATGCTTGGAGGGGACATATCTGTTCCTGTGCCCAGAAAAAATGAAGATATTAAAAAATCCTTAAAGGTAAAGACTCACTTACTGAAGAGGAGAGTCTGTAGTTAGCCTCCCCAGTTTAAGTTACTTCGTCTCCCCCACCCCTCCCCACCATTTTGAGAGATGTTTCAACATTCCTGTGATGGTGCAATGTTTCTATGATGAGGCTTTATAATGATTTTAAAGTAAATATTGTAATTTGGCACTAATATAAATCCAGCCAAGTATGAAAACTAATTATGCCTTTCACCATTAGTACAAAAAGGAAAAAAATAAAAATTTTATTTCTGTTGTTATTGTAGGATAAACTTGATGTTGGTGAATATGTTATTGGAGAATTAGTGGTTCCAAAGAGATACCGCAAGTACGTTTTAAAGAGTGATGGCACCCTTCAAGAGGTGGAATTTACTGTCTCCGCAAGGAAAATTCCACTCACTGATATTTGGACACAGAGTATGAAGAAATGAACAACAGTGAAGTAAAGGAAAGATTAAGAAAGATTGGCGAATTTACAAGGGAAGTTGAAGAGAAGTGCACCCCTAGGCAAATGAGAGAACTTCTCATGAAATATGAGAGAACTAGACACTTCATGATCTGGGCAGACAATTCCACAATAATGAACCATGGACACATTATGTACCTTGTCCAGTGCCTGTATGATCCAGCCTTCTTCTTCACACCTGAAGAAAATTGAAGGCCAGAGGGCATGAAAATCTGGACGTACCATCTATCATTGAGAGACCCCATCTTTATATTCTGGGCAGATGTGGCTCTAAAGAAATTGAGCAGCTAGCATATGTGGACACAAGATAAGAATGCCTTGATCACCTTCCCCACCATGTAGAAACAAGCAAAGGGGTGAAAGTAAATGATGTCGTGAGATTCTTCCATGGAGATGGGCCTGAACAACAGTTTGAAAGTGGAGAACAAAGGGGAGGAAATGCTGGTTGTAGTGCTTGTAGTGGAGATGCAAGAAGGTATCGTGATCTGACATACAGCTTTCGTTGTCCATTACTGTCACTGGCTGATCGTGAACGCATAGTGCTGGCGGGTCCCGCAGGAAGGTCAAAAAGAAATGGGGGAATTAAACCATTTGAAGATTTAACAGTTGTAGAACTACGGAGAGAGTGTAGAGCTCGAGGACTATCTGATAAAGGAAAAAAGAAACAGCTGCAGTCTACATTAAAAAAGCACCTTGGTGGAGTACAGAGGGTACCAGCAATGCTCCTGAATAACCAGGGAGGAAGCTTAGAGAATCTTCACTTAGGTAAATTCACAGTAAATGTGTATGCTGTTAACAGTAAGAAATTACAATACATTTTATAAATTTTAGTTTATATACATGTATTGTATTAAATTAATACTATAAGTAATTTTCTTAGTATTTTTGAATAATAATTAAGAAATACATGTAAAAGAAAATCAAAATTATACTACAACTTGGCAGTAAATTATTGGGCAATATTATTGTATCCACAGATACATGAAATAATACATGCCCAGTTTTGATACATGTGTACAAATGTGTACTGTAGTTCAATGTTATATTTTATCCTTGGTTCACCACCTTCGTTTTTGTTTATAGTAATGTGCATGTACATTTTTGTTATAAATATGATTATTAAAAGCATAGAAAAACTAATTATACTGACCCAAGGCATCTCCATTTCCAAAATTTCCTGTATATATGTTGTGATTTATTCTCTCATCCACTGAACATTAATAAAATTTTTAAATTTTATCAAACAGGAATGTATGAGGTGCTTCCTACTGAGCCACTCCATGATGTAAAAGAACACATCTCGAACATCATCACTGAGATTGCTGCTCACCTCACAAGTGAAGAAAAGAAGCTCTGCCAGGATACTCTAAGCCTTGTTTCTGGAACAAGAGACCAGCTGCGTGGTTCAGATTACAGAGAAATCCTGATTGTGCCGGCAAAACAGCTTAGAGGTGAAAACACATATGCATGTAAATACCGTATCTCTAAAAAATATAGAAAGCTGAAACAGAATGATATGAATTAATACACACTCATTAACCTCCAGGGCAATAATTTCCATTTTTTCTATTGTTTTTCTTTCAATTAGAATTCATGTGTAAACAATGTAAACTATTGTGCAATCTAACTGGAGTCATCAATTTGTCCCTAACATTTAGTGTTCTAACTCATGTACTCTTCTTTATCAACAAAGGTAGAGTCATATTTCTTAAATAGTAACCTAGATAAATATCGATCTGTAAATTCAGATTCTCCTCATATCCCTTTCTTTCTCCCACACAGGTTTTGTTAATGAAAAGGTGCAGTTCTTGTTAGACACCATGACAGAAATCACCCACATTTTGTATGCCAAGGTACAGGAGCGATGCCAGCAAAGTGTATTACGACTTCACAATCAAACTTTTCTCCATGCTATTGCATGTGAGGAGATTATTGGGAAGCCCAAGATACTCACTGAGAGAAACTTCTATGGTCGATACATGCACTCTCTAGTATGTCATGCACCCATTCAACACCGCATCATCGCCTTAAGATCGACTAACACAGAACAACAAGAGCGCCATTTCAGCACTTTTTCAAGCGTATCACTAGCAACTTCAAGTAGAAGACCTGGGGAGATCATCACACCTGGAATGATCGGAATGCAAGCAGAAATGAAGCAAGGGGAAAGAAATGCCATCCAGGAACAAGAATCACAACTGGGGAGGTTATCGAAATGCTTGCCAAAGGCTGAAAACAGCATCATTCCACACAGAATACTTCTGAAATATCCATACGCTTATCAAGCACATCTGGAACGCATTTCAGATTTTCTTCTTTGTGGTGAGGGAGCTTGGTGGAGACATACTGTGACTGGCATTGTTTTTTTTTATGTTAATACCCCAGATGAAGATCCACGAGGAGCTGAAACTCTTCCACCTTTACACCATTTCCGCAGTCACACACTTCAGTCAGAAAGCACATACCTGCAAGACGAGTGGAAAAAGTGCCTGTCATCTGCAGCTGCAGTTAAAATACCTCACCAAGCTATCAGAGTATTTGATGAACGTGGCAACCTTGACCACATTATTAACACTGGCTTCCTACAGGATGATGATGATGATGACGATGATGATGACGATGATGATGAAAGCCACAATGATAAACACGATCATGTAGAACAGGGAAGCAAAAATTATGCAGAAGATGGCAGCCAACTGGATTACGATGAAGACAGTGATGAAGAAGAGGAAAATATAGTTGCTGTTGAAGAACTGGGGGAATGTCTTCTTGACCAGGATGATCAGCAGCTAGAATTAGAGCAAAATGATACAGAAACAGCAGAAGCTACAAATACTGGTACAGCTGTAGCCCAAAAGGCCAATTATGACACCAACCTACGTCACAATGAGCAATGTCCAACCACTTCCCTGCCCTCTTCTCTGGCAAAAAATATCACAAAGGTCATTGGTGAGACAGAAGACGTAAAACTGCTCGATAGGTTGAGAAACAAATTGCGAAACAATTCCAGCAACATAAATCTTCAAGAAGACTACAAAAAGCAGTTAGCCCATGTACAGACGAAAGTCCTTGGAAAGCACTCACAAGTAGCAAAAAGCTTTAAGGAATGGGAAAAACTGTTCACGTCAATGAACAACTATATTGAGCCATCTCTGGACGACATAGGGTACATATTATACAGGACACTACGACTTTGTAGGCAACTGTTACAGCACTCCTGGAACATTACAGTACATTTGTAATATCTACTTATCTATTTACCTATATTTATACAGGATTTGCCCCTTCTGCATGGGGGATCCCGATAAATTAATAAAGTAAATACATGAATACATGAGAATATAACCAAAAATGAAATGGCAGATACTTGAAAAATGTGCTATTAATATTTCACAGTTCTGATAAGTGTAAGATTTTTTTATACTTGTGGCATACACTGTATGTTATTCAATTTCTGGTTTCCTTTTTATGCATTGGGTTCATTTTTTCATAAACGATCAATAAGACATTAAAGAAAATATTGCAATTTACCGTGTTATCTATATTTTACCTTTTTTTCAAAAGTCGTTGTAGTGTTTCTGTTTTAGTAATTTTTAAGAAAATATATATTATCTATTTAATTCATTTATCCCTCCCAAGAATTGTCAAAATCTCAATTTATATATTCAATAAATATTAGTTTACAAATGATAGATAATGCAAAACTTACCACGCATTGATCCACGACTAAATGAATATTACATTTTCTCCCCATTGATGGAAGGTCCGCTGGGAAACAGACGGTTTCAGCTTGTCAAAAGAAACATTCAACCAGATATTTCGGTACTTTTAAAATACTAAATAGCTTCAAAATATAAAAATTTCCATGGCAACTTTTCGTTTAGTGTCTTTTGCGCATGCTGACAAGATAGACCGCTGTCTGGGAATCTGTCAATCTCTTACCCAGACCCTCCATTACTTGATCCCAGGTTTCCTCATTTCATCCCACTGTTAGAGATTCGGGCTCTGGAATCTAGTATCATGGCCATATATGGCCACAGTTTCCTTATATGAGGGCGAAAGGCGCGAAATATATATTTGCGGCGTACTTTTCCAAAATTCAAAATGGCTGGAAAAATTGCAGATGGGTCCATGTTTTGTCAAGCTGATGGACTGTCTCAGTCCATGGCAGATCGTGCGAGTGTACCACTTGCTGACGGTCGGCAAAACAAGGCCCATGATGCACGAAAAGGCCACATTACCAACGAACGTAGGTTTAGAAAGAATACTGTTGCAGAACTACGTAAAAAGCGGCTGAAGAGAAACACTGCAAAAAGACAAAAGATCCGTCAAATGACAAAGAAAGAAAAGTGTGCATGCATCAGATCCAAACTAGCGAAAGATCTGGAAGACGTTCATATCCAGGAGATCAAGGAGTTAAAAATTTCCGAAATTGATGCAAAAAGAAAGGCCATATTTTATTGGAAAAAGTGGAAACAAACACAGAGTCTATCACAGTCGCACAGTGGCTGTTGCAGGTGATACTATGTAAAAAAAAACAACAACAAAAAAAGACAAAACAAAACAAAGCAAACAAACAAAGAAAATCCTCCCACTCCTCCAAGAAGTAAAACAATGCAGGGAATTTCCATCTTATTTTTCTGGGCATAAATGTAGACAAAGGAAATATATAAAAGAAAATTCACCAGCCATTCCTCCAAAAGCCAATAAATTTTTACAATATATCTGGCAATTACAATTTTTGATATAGGGAGTAGCTTTGCAAAAGAGATTGAGTAAAGACTGATTTATTACCTTTTTTTTCACGATGGAGTTTTTCTGAAATATCTTATGGTGATACTATTTAGTCCCAAGAAAATCAACAAAGACCACTTGACAGATGCTAATAGCAATGGTGAAGTTCTTGGAGCTGGTGTTTTTGGCATTTGCTAAAAGAATTCCTACAGGGGAATAACAGTCGCTGTAAAGGAATTTAAGGAGAATGTTAGCCTCTCTCTTGTTACTCATGAGGCATCTGTTCCTGCTAAAATGGAACATCCAGGTACTGCAGCTAGAGTAAAAGTCAGATATAAATAATTTCTTTCTTCTTATTTTAAAGAGACTTATTTTCTTTTCCTTCTATATTGTTTTATTTTGTTTCCTTAATTGCTATTTGCTATTGCTTACAGCAACTACAATTAAGTCTTTGAGATCTCATTTGTAGATCGTTTTTTCAATTGCAGGTTTGCCTCCGTTGTTTGGATGCTGCACTGAAACAAAACCCTACATTATTGTAACCCAGTTCCATGGGATAGAGGGTCACTGTGTGACATTTAAGTCTCTTGTGCTAAGAAATATCAATGACCCTCAAAATGAATGGTGCCGAATTATGTATGAGTGTGCAGATGCCTTATACTATATTCATTCTAAAGAATACCTCCATAATGATTTAAAGGGTGACAATGTAATTATTAATGAAAACAGTAACAGTTTACACCCAGTAATTATAGATTTTGGTAAGTGTTCGACAATAGCTGGAGGAAAACTCTATCACCTTTCTCCAAGAGATCAGGAAAAGTATAGAAAGTATCATGAGCATATAGCTCCTGAAGTTGT
The DNA here is from genome assembly GCA_964035525.1 of Porites cylindrica. Taxonomy (NCBI): domain Eukaryota; kingdom Metazoa; phylum Cnidaria; class Anthozoa; order Scleractinia; family Poritidae; genus Porites; species Porites cylindrica. Next base: position 19,098,608 of record OZ037778.1, on the reverse strand, counting down.
GAGGGGAACTCACCCTCAGTCTACAGCTAGTGATATTTATGCATTTGGACTCTTACTGTCTTTACTGTGTAAGAAAAAGCCTTATGAGCCTCTTTGCGAGCTGGCTTTTGCCTGCATAAATGGTTCTCCAGAAAAGAGACCCTCAACACAGCACTTGGTAGCTGAATTGCTGAATTGCAGTCGCCAATCTGGTATTGCAAGCTGCAAAAAATAAGCTTTTTAAGACCCAGCATGGGCTTCCAAAGGAATCGCCCCAGCTTCAAATCACCCTCTGGGGTCTTCAGCGTGCACACACAATATAAGAGTATAATAACATAGGACAGTGGACTAAAGCAGAGCACATGGCCACTTGCCTGAGTTGAGCGAAGCCTTCTGTCTTCAGTGTATCAGGGCTGTCTTCAAGAGCCGGGGGCCAGGAATTTCCCCCAGCTATTATGAATGTGGCCCCTGCCTACTTTCGTAGGAAAATAGAACAAAACGAAATCTCTAGTTGTTTGATTCCCCACCTACTTGTTGTATTTACCTGGCAACTTGAAATCTTAGTGACATCCCCGGTGTATAAATCTCAGCGATCACAAAAATGAATTCTCTCATTTCTTATACGTAAAATCTTCATATTAAGTTCACACGTGCATGCTGTTCATCTGTAGACCTACAGTAAAAGATGGCGAGTGTGCAGTTTATATTAACTTATTTTATGAGACCAATTCACTAACAAACTCTTCTGAGTTAACCTTATCAAGAAGCCCTCTCAGAGTATTGAGCTACCAAAGAGGGTTTCTGATCAATTCAAGAGACTTGTCGAAGATATTATTAGGAATGCCTCCACATTAAGCTTGTATAGTTGTTTTGCAGAAAAAGGAACAACATAAACTGAGTACTTCACTTAGCTTTTGTTTAACTATATTCCTGCCCTTTGCATTTGTACTGATGTCATTGGTATCATCTTACTTTGTTTTTATTATAAACACTTCTATTCAATTACTACAAACCACTGTTATGGTCACCCAAGCATTGTTTGCAGATGTTTATGCATATAAACTGTTGTTTCAATATTTTGATATACGCTGCCTCTGTGATTTCTTAGAAGCTTTCTTATTTTGAATTGTTTTACACCAATTTGCTCAATTAGGGAAGCCCGTAGTAATGCAGTTATGCATCTAGTTGTTTATTGTAATGTAGAGATATATTTTCCCTTCCAGTGCATGTCTTCATTGGTTTGTTTGAGTTCACTGTCGACTCTAGCTGCTGCAACATACATTTTTGTTTCCCACCAAAAGTCTCTGAGTGTGCACTGCAAAATCTGTGATGTCAACCCACCAATATTGACTGCTCGCTGAGATTTACATCATAAATATGTTCTGGCAACAGGTTTATTTGTAAAGTCTATTACAAGTAACATAATGACTGGTATCTCAGGACACTAGTTAATAATTTTGTTCCCTTGAATCCCAATGTTTCCCTCGGAAACAAAATCAACTATTTCTTTTAGGGGCAGTCATGAAGTATATATTTTAATATTGCTATGCGTTTTTGGGCCCTTCACCTCAAGAAGCAAAATGCTAACAAAACAATGAACACTTCGCACAGTTCAACAGTACATAATGCCTAAGTAACAAAATATTTTCCTCGAGGAAATCTAAATTAAGAAAAATAATTCTAGCAAATAGTTTATAATGGGTACAAGTTCACGAGCTGCTGGGTATTGGATAGTTGTTCTATCCCTTATAAGCTTCAGTCAGCGAGAACAAGAATACAAAGTACCTTTATAATACTTGAAGCACACTGGGGCTTACCTCGGCTCCAAGCTTGCAATTTTATTTTGTTGCGATTAAACGAAGCAAACAAACCGATTTCCGAGAGCTTAAAGAATCACACTGACAATTTTTAGCGCCATATAAAATGGAAAGAAGACTTTGCGTTGCCGACTATGAGAAAGATAAAACACAGCAACAAGCCAAGCGGTTGATCGACATGATGATACATGCGAAGTGCGCGTTGTTTTCATCAAATTACAAACTCATCGCACGTGTCGCGAGGCCGCTCAAAAAACAACGCTGGGGGTCTCATGAGCTCAATGACCCAGGTCTTAATTCACCTGAGTGAAATCTCTATAGATGAAGATTGCTTTAGCAAAGCGGTGCCTCTTTATCAGAAAGCTCTCGATGGCAGGGGTGCAACCACAAACTTGCATTCTCTGTTCCTATGGCACACTCTCCGAACTCTGGAAGAAGGAACCGCCATAGAGACATCATTTGGTACAACCCCCCTGTCAGCAGGAACGTGGCTACTAACGTTGGACGATCCTTCCTAAAGATCCTCGATGAAAAATTCCCGAAGGGCCATGCCCTGCATAACATCTTCAACCGGAACACAGTTAAGATCAGTTACAGCTACATACCGAATCTAAAGCAAAAAATTGATGGCCACAACAAATCCACCCTATGGAAAATAAACGCCGCGCCACCTAAAGCTTGCAACTGCTGTCAACTGGCTCATTGCCTTCTGGACGGTTATTGCTTAAAATCAGCCGTGATCTACCAAGCCACAGTAGCAATGGAGGACAACAGGCCAGCCAAGACCTATGTAGGCCTTACTGAGAACTCTTTTAAGACCAGATACTCACACCTTAAGTCTTCTTTCAGAGACCCAAACAAGAGACTCAGTACAGAACTCAGTAAGCACATCTGGCCCTTGAAAGATGCTAAGATTGGATTTAGCTTAACTTGGAAGATCTTAAAACAAGCCGTGCCGTTTAATCCCACTTCAAAGCGCTGTAATTTGTGCCTGTGCAAAAAAAAAATTTCATTATTTGCAGAGCCGATCTGGCGAACTTGAACAAACGAAATGAACTTGTAACTTCATGCAGGCATGCACATAAATTCCTTCTTAGCAGCTTTACATCTTCTGTTGGCAGGCAATAGTTTTTATTCAAATTCCGCGCACGCGTTTGTTGTCCTAGCGTACGTTGTAATGAACTTTTTGTTGGCAATTTTATCTGAGGGGCGCCGTACATGCCGTGCGGTACGAAACTAAGTAGTAATAAAAATGCCAAGTCTAATCTCACGTTGACACCAGACAACCTTGACTATTCTATGCTCTAGTCCTTCTATTGAGCACTCTGCCGATAGCTGTGCATATGCATCAACTGGTATATATATATATTTCTATATACATATACCAGTTGATGCATATATATATATATGTACATGTTTATCCCTCCTCTATAGCCTTATACATTGTGTATGCCATACGTATATTGCTACCAATTTTACTACTGGGTATTGTTCCCAGTAGGTTTTTTCATTGATTGTATTTAACTTACACTCACAGTTTGATTTTGTCTTCATTTCCTTGGAGTAGTGACGTGGAATGTGACAAATAACTACATCCCTGAATGGACGGAACTTTGTGAGGTACTTGCTTATAATCTTGCTCCCCAACACTGCATCTTTGTTTGAGGCATTCCAAACTTGCTTGGTCGGGAAGCAGATCAAGTAACTGCAATTCTTTAAGGGTTTCTCTTGGTCTTTTTGTGTCCAATGCCACCTCATTGACACGGTTCAGAATAGCATACTGCTGGGTCCAATGAATAGAGCGGTTGCTGCTCTCAACACTCTGGATCCTGGCATTGACCATTAAATCTATATTGTTGTCAACCAACCTGGAGTTGATTGATTATTATTTTTTCTTTCCTTTGATAATTCCAAGAGAAAAAAAAAATTTAAAAAAAGGCCTAAGTACACCTCTGTACCGTTCTGTACGTCTCCGAAATTTAGTTATTAAAACTTCTAAAAACCTATTTGATAAATAATCATTTAATCTTTCAGGGTACCCAACGACGGTTTCATCCTAAATGTATTGAAAAACATTTCTTTTCGGCTATAGATCTAAAAGCAGCACTAAAAAAATTTGTGTCTGTTCGGTCTTCCAGTGGCAACCCGAGTCTTTTCGAAATGTACTTTCCCGAACATTTTAGATGTTATTTAACGTAACTTTGAGTTTCACGAGATTACAAATTCTTTTTTCTGCGAAAACTAGCGTAACCCGGGGAAAACCGAAACTTAATTGTTCCAAAATAGTACGTGAATGGAACGGTCGTCAAGTTATTTTTAGCCTTCCACATTAGCTAAAAATAATTTTAAAACAGGCCATTTTTGGTCCTCCGAAAACATATTCTATCACATGACCAGAAGGCGGAGATCCCATGAGATAGCACAGCGCTTCCGCAAGTCATTGCACGATTCGCGCTCAACGCGTAAAGTTCGTTCTTCGGATAACACCAGAATTTCTTTGGTTTTCTTACACGTATAGCTGGAGAGGCTAACGTAGTTGGTCTCAATTACACCCAGCTCAGGCGCTAACGTAGTTAGGGGCCAGTAATTAAGCGACCACGGCTCAAAATATGACACAAACCCCGGACGACGTTGGGATGAATATCACTGCCGAACAGGGTCAATCGTCGGAGAAGGCCTCCGCGAATACGGAGCTTGCGAACCTGTTTACGGCTGCTATGGCTCCTTTCGTGGGTCAGATGACCAAGCTTACCGAAAACGTCAGTCTGCTGTTGAGCGGTCGCGATCCAGAGTCGGAGGAGGACGGTGAAACCGCCTCTGCCGAAGCAGTCGAAGACTCTGGTCATGAAGGAGTAGATATGGAAGCAAGTCTATCTGCCATCCTGGACTCTAAGACCACGGATAAAGCAGCGCCTAGGACAGGCGACGCTTTTTTACAAGAGCTCGCTCAAGACCTCTCAGTCAGAGAGCAAACCTCCCCACCAATTCATGAAGGTCTGGCGGGCATTTTTAACGGGCTTTTGTCAGAAAAGATGCCCGATGACAAGATCAAGGCGAAGCTAGACAAATATACACGGCCGGAAAACATCAACAGCTTGAGAACGCCGAAGGTTAACCCCCTAATTTGGAGCCAGCTGTCCGCCACAATGAAAGCACAAGATGCTAGACCTCAGAAAGGGCAAAATGCTCCCATCGGCTCCGTAATAGCCATGACAAAGGCTACCGATTTAGTTCTTGCAAAGTACAGCCAGGATAGAGATCTGATTACCCTCTTGACAGACGCTATTGCAATGGCGCTTCAATTCAACCACGAGGTTAACCACTCGCGGCGCGTGGCAATGAAGAAGGAATTGCATAAAGATTATGCAGCACTCTGCAACTCATCCACTGTTGAAGGCTCTTCGGAGCTGTTATTGGGCGACCTCTCCAAACTTGCTAAGGACATTTCCGAAGCCAACAAGTTAACTAAGAAGGTTCGCCCGTCGCATTCCACGAATTCCCGCGGTGACAAGTACGGGGGACACTCAAGTTATGGTTCAAGCCAGGGAAACAGAAGATTTCACCCCTACTCAAAAGGGAAGGCCTATAATTTTTTAGGCAACAGCCGCTTCTCCAAACAAAGAAAGAAAAAGGACGGAGAGACGAGTCAGCGGCAATGAAAATACCAGAGGTATGTGATGAAAACATGACTCTCCCTAAAGGCCTCGAGCCTAGTATACTAAGTACACTCAAATTACAAACTAAATTTCAAGCAGGACAGCTTCGAAATTTCTTACCTCAATGGAAAACTGTAACAACCGATCCCACTATACTTCAATTTGTTTCCGGGGTCAAAATAGAATTTCAAAACAATTCTCTGCCCACGCAACAACATAAGAGACCCAGTGTTTTTAACACTAAACAGCATGCTATTGTTAAAGCGGAAATCGATAAACTGCTCTCTAAAGGTGTTATTATACCCGCGGCACAGGAAAAGGGGGAGTTTATCTCTACCACATTCATTAGACCAAAAAAGGATGGCACGCACCGCACCATTCTTAATCTTAAAGAGTTTAACGAATTCATAGCTTATCATCATTTTAAGATGGATACCCTAGAGGCAGCCATCAGTATGATGAAACCAGGCTGCTTTATGGCATCAGTTGATCTCAAGGATGCTTATTACACCGTTCCCATTCACCCCTCTCACCAGAAATATCTCAAGTTTTGTTTCGACGGCGCTTTCTATCAATACACTTGCCTACCTAACGGCCTCGCCAGTGCGCCTCGTATTTTCACAAAATTACTCAAACCTGTCTATGCTACACTTCACAGCATGGGTCACTTAAATTCAGGCTACATTGATGATTCTTATCTCCAAGGGGATACTGTTGCGGACTGTCAACAAAACGTTGGGGCCCATTCTTACGTTATTTACCAGCCTAGGGTTTTTCATCCATCCAGAAAAGTCGGTTTTCGTTCCTACCCAGCGGTTGACATTCTTAGGGTTTGTTCTGGATTCGATTAGGATGACAGTTATGCCTACCGAAGCAAAAATCCAGAAAATCAAATCTAGTTGCGACACTCTCCTGAAGACCCCCATGCCCACTATAAAACAAGTCGCAGAGGTTATCGGCATTTTGGTGTCCAATTTCCCCGGAGCTCAATACGGGCCACTTCATTACAGAAACGTGGAACGTCACAAATATCTCGCCCTCGTGTTTAACAAAGGAAATTATTAAGGGAAATTACGGCTATGCCCCATGGCGCTACAAGAAATCCGCTGGTGGCTAAATAATGCTATTACCTTACACAGAGATATTCAACATCCCCTCCCCAGCGTGACAATTCAATCGGATGCGTCCAAATTGGCGTGGGGAGCGGTTGTTGGGGCACAGAAAACAGGGGGAAGGTGGACCCCTGCGGAAACCGAATCTCACATCAACGTATTGGAATTGCTTGCGACTTTCTTTGCCCTAAAATGTTATTGCAGCAAAATGGGAAACTGTCACATACAGCTTCAGATCGACAATACCACGGCCATTGCGTACATTAACAACATGGGGGGCTCTAAATCAAAAGAACTTGATCAATTGGCTTTTCAAATTTGGGAATGGTGTATAACTAGGCACATTTGGCTCTCCGCTGTTCATATTGCTGGTCGGCTGAATACCGGTGCTGATGAAAAATCTCGCATGTTTTCGGACAACCATGAGTGGATGTTAAACAAACAGTTGTTTGACGACATCCTATCACACCACCCTGGGCTGGATTGTGATTTTTTTGCCAGCAGATTAAATTATCAGATCAGCACTTACTGCTCGTGGCGCGGAGATCCACACAGTGCCCACATCGATGCTTTTACTATGAACTGGAGTTGTTACGAATTTTATGCATTTCCACCTTTCAGCCTCCTCCCCAAATGTTTACGGAAAATCAGACAAGACAGAGCGCACGGAATACTCATTGCTCCTCTTTGGCCAACACAGCCGTGGTTCCCTCTCCTGCTACAACACCTGTGCGATCCACCTTGGATTCTGCTTCCACGCCCGGACCTTCTGAAACACCCCTCACACAGTCGACCCCACCCACTGCACAAGAAACTCCACCTAATGGTATGTCCTGTGTCAGGGGAGCCTTCAGCCGCTACAACTTTTCAGAAAAGTTACCGATGTGCTCATGGCCTCTTGGAGGTCAGGCACGCAGAAACAGTACCAAACCTATCTTAACAAATGGATGGCGTTTTGCGGTGAGAGGAAGATTGCTTACTATTCACCACCACTAAATGAAGCCCTCCAATTTCTTGTACGACTATTTAATCAAGGACTGAGTTATTCCACACTAAACACTGCCCGCTCTGCTCTTTCTGCAATTATTATAACAGAAGGTGGGGAGTCTTTCGGTACTAATTGCGTTGCAACTCGATTTATGAAAGGAGTCTTTGAATCACGGCGACCAAAACCTAAGTACACAAAAATTTGGGATGTCGGAGTAGTTTTGGAACATTTGTCTACGTTATACCCGTATAACAAATTGGCATTGAAAGATTTGACGTATAAAGTTCTCATGTTAATCTTACTAGTCTCGAGTCAACGAGGACAAGCTGTACACTCTTTAGACCTTAAGCACCTTTGTGTGGAAGAGGACAAATACGTATTTGACATTGATGAACACATGAAGACCAGTAGTCCAAGGAACCCTAATACAAGAATCGAAATAGCTAGATATGAGCCGGTTGTTTCCATTTGTCCTTTCACTTGCCTTAAGCGTATATTAACAGCACAAAAGTTTTGCGTAAAGATGAAACGAAATTATTTGTTAGTTATGTTAGGCCACATAAACCTGTCTCCAGGGACACAATTTCCAGGTGGACAAAGGAAACCCTCCACCTTTGTGGGGTGGATAACAAAGTGTTCTCCGCCCATAGCACTAAGTCGGCCTCTGTTTCAAAAGCCAGTGCCAAAGATGTCCCTGTTCACGAGATCATGGCCAGGGCTGGCCGGAAATCCGCAGAGACTTTTCATAAATATTACAATAAGCCTGTTGTTCAAGAAAACAGTGTGGCCTCTGCTGTTCTGGGCGCTAGCCCACACTAGGCCTTTCGTCATGTCTATTTTGGACCTGGTCGGGATTAGCAAACTAGCAAGTTTCTATATGGAAAAAAAAAAAAAAACACTGTTGTATTATATTGTGTTTATCATTGGGGTTGCTTCTGCCAGAGGCTACTTTGCATATGGCCTTGGGTTATCTGTACCTCTCGTTGGGCCTATCGCATGGGCGCATCAACCCTTTGAAGTCTCATGGGATCTCCGCCTTCTGGTCATGTGATAGAATTGGGAAATTAAACGAGACTTACCTGTAAGTTGAAGTTTGATTGAGATTCTATCACATGACAACAGAAGGCGAGAGATCACATGCCCTCCGCTATCATACCCACCCTGTTTGGCTGTACTTTCGGGTATGCCATTTGATACTAGGTTGACGCGCCCAGTACGTGTCTTTTAAGAATGACTTGCGCAAGCGCTGTGCTATCTCATGTGATCTCTCGCCTTCTGTTGTCATGTGATAGAATCTCAATCAAACTTCAACTTACAGGTAAGTCTCGTTTAATTTCCCAATTTTACCAAAAAAATCGTCGCGTGCAGCTCCTGATTATTTATTTGCAGTTTATAGGATATACGATTTTAGGACATTCACAATATGGTCAATTGACAGCTGTCAAAACAGGATAGCCACTGACCAGTATCCCATGACCATATCGCGGGCTCATGTGTCAACTCATCGAGGTGACGTGATTTATTTGGAAGCTGTCCGCTGACGAGTTAATTGTTTTACTAGATCGCGAACAATGTTCAATCTCATACTTTTACTAGTTAAACTGATATTGCACACATATTGGACATCAATGTTTTGATCAATTGACAGATGTCAAAACAGGGTACCCGCTGACCAGTATCACTTGACCGTATCGCGGGCTCAGGTGTCGACCCATCGAGGTAAAGGATTTTTTTGAAGTTATCCGCTGACAAGTTACTAGTTTTCAAGTGATCGCAGGCTCAAGTTCAAGTTTTTTCTAAATTTATATGAAATAATAGGAAGAAAACGTTCCAAAGAATATCTAGTTATAATTCTAGCCGGAAAAGAAAGCTTTGAGCGATTTTCTTGCCTTGAGTTCGTCTTTGAAAAAAGCAAACACCGGGAAGCCGGCTTAAAACAAACTTAAGCTTGAATACTCAGGATTTTTAGGGATACTTTAATACTTGTCTCCCTGAATGAAAATTGTTGTTTCTGGATATGTTTCACCGAATTATATTTCTTTTACTGATTGTTAGTAGTCTCTCTTGTAATCTTAATCGCTGCGCCGATTGTTTTCAGTCGTTCAGTGAACATCGCTTGCAGGAGTACTCAAAATGCCGCCCGTCAATAAACCATTAAGTAAAAAATAAACAGAATAAATTCTTTATAATGTTAGAGCATAACTCTGTTAATGTTCATTCAAACACTCCCCACAGCTCGCACTACAAAAGTGAGAACTGGATGGCCGTATAGGTGATTTTGGGAAATTTTTTAACAGTTTATGAATATTGAATGAGTGCAATTTGTATTGTGAAATACTGCTTTCTGTCCGAGGTCTGCCGGTATGATAAAAACAGTGCCTCATACTACTGTTTCACCTCAGATGTGATGTATAAATGGTATAAAAGGTTGGTTTACACGCACCCAGATTTGTTGACAAGATTTTGCAAAGTAATCTTGTCAAACGCAAAAAAGTTGGCCTGATTTTTTTTCCACTAATTAATCTACGGTGATCAAGAGCCATTATGGCTCTTAAATGTGATCGAAGATGATTACCAGTTTTTGGGTGTACATATGAGGCTATCAACTCGATGTAAGATTTGGTTCACTCTTGGGCTGTTTGTAAATTATTTTTCCCTAAAATCAGGTAGCCTTTCCCTCAAAAGTCACATAAATGTGCTCTAAAGTTAACTGAACTGTGGAATTCGAATAAAAGTTTATTGTTTAATTTAAACTATAAATTTATTAATGGGAGCCTCGCTTTTAGCCCTGGCTAAATCTATATATTAAAATAATATACCTGTAGTAAGGAAGCCGAATTTTTGGCAATTTCAGCTGCTGCTGCTCCTAACTCCTGGCCTTCACCCGCGAAAAATGTCTGATTGGTCGACGCACAACCACGTGATATTGTTTATCGAGAGATGCGCGCTGTGGTGGCGGGAAAATGAAATTGGTGTTATCTTTCCGTGTCAGCCTTTTTTGTTTTTCCAACAATTTTTCCGATAACGTTATTACTGCCACAAGTTCCGTTTCCGGTTTGTTTTTTCAATGGCCCAAGTACGCTTTTGATTTCTTTTGTCGTTTTTTGCCGTGTACATTTATTTTGGTGCGGAGGGGATGTGAGGAAAGTGCATTCAATGCGGCACAACAAAATCCTCACGCTTTTTCGGGGAAAAACACCATCAGAGATGTAGAGGCTGTTACAAGAAGTCGGTAAGTTAATTTGTTTCCTTGTTTTCACAGGCCATATTCATAAATTATTTCCCCTGTTATATGTGTTTGTCCCTTTTATGGCATGTGTAAAGAAAGCGATAAAAGGTCAAACTGAGAACAGCTTTACGTTGATCAATATAAGACAGGCACTTAAATATAATTTACAAACACCTGACAAGAGGTGAAAAAAATGTGAGTTGTCAATAAGTAAATGTAAGGAAAACTCTCAGATTGTGTTTTGCTTATTTCCAAAAAACAAGAAAAAAAACCGAACTACGTCCCTGAAGCTAGGATTTTAATTATGGTACAAAACAGCTTCGTACAGGGAAAGGGAATCCTAAAGGGAATCCCTCATAAGCCTGCTTAAAATTTTAGCGTAAAAAAAAATCAATATTAATATTGACAGCATAACTGACATCAAAGACATTCTTGGTTTGTGATTACCAGTTATAAGATATAGGTAAAGGCTTTAGGCTTAACTTGCACTACCCTGATACTTGTTAAAGGTAAGAAATATTCGCCAAACTGAGTAAGATCGAAATTCATCTTGGCAATATAATGATCCTAAAAAGTGAAAATTGTCAGATATCAAAATATCAATAAGAAACGACAAAAGAACTGAAAAGAAAATCTCTGGCGGAATCTGTAAAAATAATTGATTTTCACTCACTTTTGACTTAATACTTTTTATTTCTCTCCGCTATTTCGATGGTAGCGAAACTGAATGCTTCTTTTAAATACGAAAAGTTCCATATGTGAAGTTAACACCAAAACTTGTAACGAACGGCTACAGAAGCTGAAATGGATTTTGTAAAGTAGATTTGGCAAACTTTTTTCCTTTTTTAATTCAACTACGTGCACCGTAGTTCAGTAAATTTTCACCTTAGAAAGATTTTCCGAGTTTTTTTCGAGACTTTCTTACCATAAGTTCAGCGTTAAAGTTCAGCGTTGGATTAAAAATGTAAAAGCTTAAGCAAAAACATTTTCAGGTCCGCTCAATTAAAAACAGGCTACCAAGCGGAAACAGGTACTCTTTTCCCTTTTAGACTAATAAATTTTTCATGGCCAATTATAGGCAACGTTCTGTGACAATGCCTCCTGGCACAAGAATTTCAATTCACTCTTAAGGCTTCGATAGAAGCAGATAGCCGATGAAAAAATATCGCTTATAAAGCTTACTTTATTCAATCGTATTTCACGTTGTTAACTTGATTTGGAGTTTTGGTGATACATCAGTTTCATAGTCATCCAACTGACTTCGGTTGATGTAAAGACAATCATGATAATTATGTTAATACAAAAATCAGTTCGTGAGAGATGCATTCCATCTTCTAAGGAGTTAGTACACTTGCTTGAAAGGATATTTTCAAAAACGTCAGTCACTAAGGCCTGACCAATTCCAAAAAATAAAACCAGGTCCGTTGAAGTCTCCACATTTTTCATGTCTAGGTTTACGCTTTACTTACAACATTTGCACAAAGATAAAAAATACTGGTCACCGCTTTTACAGTTAGAGAAACAAACAAAAAGAACGTACCAACGGAACTGTTAATCAAACTAGACTTTAGTATGCATTCAAATAACGGTGTTACCCGCTATCAAAACATCTTTGCATGAATCAAACTTTTCGAAACTTCTGTGATAGTTATTAATTTTTAATATTAGAGACAATTAACGTACCTGGATTTAGGAAAATAATAAAAGGTTCCAACAGTAGTGCAGGTCCGAGAATATACAGCTGTCGCTTTTTGGCGTGGCCTGAAGAAATTGATGTTCCACATGACTTTCCACAGCAAAATCATGTAAAAAAAGTCAGTCGAACTGGTGAAAAATACTCAGTGTTATTATTATCTACCCCTAGTTCCATGGAAATGCATTTTCAAAGGGTAAAATGCAAATTCGATTTGGTCTTATTTTCTTAGACCATACTCAACCCGCACAGTTACAGTTGCAGCGAGCGAATATTTGACGAGAGCTGCTGAACTTTCTGTCAATCATGTATCTTGACACGTCTCCTGCAACGCCTCTTGACATAGTAAAATTTGGTGAAAAATGTAACAGGGGAGGAGTTAGTAGATTTGCATTTTTTCCCTTTGGTTATTCCGTAGTAACTTAAGACTGACATTGCTTAAAGTTTGGGCGAATTTAAAATTAAAAAATGAATTTGTTTTGCACTTTTCCTAAATGAAAATCGCCACTGGATTTATCCATCACTTTAATACAATATTTAATAAATTAGCCTGAATTTCATCCGATTCCTTCGAGTCGTTTTCTTGATCCTCTCAGTTACTGAGGGAGTAATGACGACTCATAGTAATCGGATGAAATTCAGGCTAAGTAAGTGAGATCTTATGACGATGATTTAATGGAAATGTTAATGAAATAAATTTGTACAGCTTAAACCTGAGGACTGATATGTTGTAAAATCAACGCTATGAAGGTATTCTATAGTTGTTTATTCATTTACGTCTTTTTTCTTAAAAAGTCTAGCAAAGATTTCATTCACTCAAGAAACGAGTTTGGAGGCCTTGGCTCAATGTTTTTTAGAATTTCTGGATAACTTCTCGATTGCTTTTATTGCATAAAAAATAAGAGGGGTGATAAAAATTTTGGAAAATTGGAACAAAATTGAAATAATTGGAAATTAACAGACAAATACCAGAGAGTCCACCACCACAACAGCGTACTTCTGAGCCACGCCATTAGCGGACTAACTGGTTTATGTGCCAGTTTCTACTGTGATTTATTTCCTTCCCAACTGAGCATCACCCCCCTCAAACCCCAAAAAAGAAGAATCCCCCCTTTAAGATTAAATGCAACACCGTAAATAAAATTATTCAACGGTTCTCGTAATATGTATTATTTACAGACCCATGACATTGAGGAAGAAGACCCTGTCCATGAAGAAAAAGCTTTCCAAACTTTAAAATCTGGAATTGAAAACCTGAAGAATGGTTTATTGAAAAGAGAGAAGCAACTCTCGTATGAGCCAAAGGATTTCAAACGTTTCTGCATAGAATGTAATGCCGAGCAAGCATTCTTAACTGTGTACGATGCAATGACTTCAGACCGACATTCCAAGGGAAGGAAGGAACTAAATGAAAAACGAACGGTTGCTTTATTATCAATGATGGCGTTTGGGTTATCGCAAAAATGCAATACCTTTCAGCATGATCACGGGCAGCTCCTTATACGGTCTGGATTATCGGGTAACGCCCTTAATTCGGAGAGAGTATTGGGAACATCAATGTGCGAGAGGGAATATCAACTGATAAAGGCAAAGGATTCTGAAGACCACCACAAAATCGTCGACCAGTGGATAGACAAAGCTATAGAGGAAGAACGGCTGATTGTTTTAAATATCGATGTTTACACCAACATTCACACAAAGAAAAGGCCCATTCATGATACCTCTACATCAAATAAGATACGTACTCTTCTTTTGAAACGATACGAAATACCGGCGGTGAAAAAAGACGCGGCCAGACCAGTAAACAACCCGTCAGGTGTGCTTCTTGACGAACTTGTTTCGAACATGTCATCGAACGGACAAATAACAATGCTGTGCAGTCACACCTTCACAACAGCTTGCCAAAAAGACGCGCCTTGGATAACAAACAGATTTTTTGATCCAGAATATGAACAAGAACGCCTTTCTACCCACGACTATGGTAACGACCAGTCTGTTAAAAAAAGGCGCAAAATGAATGGAACTATGCTAATCGACTGCATGGAGTTACCACTACAGAAAGAATCGGATTTCAGAAAGGCAATTGAGAAAGTCATGAGTACCAAGATGAAACAGTACAGCAAAATGTTTATCCTTCCA
>OZ037778.1:19076495-19081495 GCA_964035525.1 Porites cylindrica | reverse complement strand
AGCATAAAGCCAAGACAGACAAAAAGGAAAACCAAGCAGAAGATGACGAAGTGCCCTTGTGTTCCATGACAGACACGGAGATCGAAAAACAAGCAAACCTGTTCAACTCTGAAATTGCGTCGGGGCCAAAGTATGATCCTGGAAAAGTTTGTCAACGTCCACAAGTCCACTCAGCCGGAGGACATCCATCTAATAGTAAGTAGAGATCGGAACCACTGAAAAGAAAATGGAAATGCAGATTTAGTGATCAGGCGGAGGAAGCTGTCGCAGAATTCCTTAAGAAGTGCCATGGTGACAAGCCAACAGATCTTCAAATTCGACATCTCTTGGAAAGTGACGCAAGATTAACAGGAGAAATTTTCGAAAGATTAAAACGAAAGATATTAAGCTTGATGAAAAAGGACAAGAAAAAACCATCCGAGTCACCACTACCAACAACAATACCTGTTCCACCGTGGGGCGGACACTTCTTTCATCAAGACCAACAAATCGAAATTGTCAACTCCTGTCCCATCGACAACCTCCTGACTTGTTTTCATTTGTTATTCTCCTCTGATTCTCACTTTCACGCCTCTTTTGAAAGCCTAACCCACCTGGGAGCAAAGACTCTTCTAAGTGTGCACCAGATGTTCAAAAATCTACATTGGTCCGTTGGAAAGGTTATGTGGTTAACTCAGGTAAATCTGGGTGTGGACCTCACGAGACGTAGTAAACGTTTGGGGCGGTGAAGACGAGTTACCGTGAACACACTTCAGTCAAACTGCAGTAACCCGACATGTCCAGCGAAGAACTTGCAATTTACATCCAAAGGCCCCATCTCCTTAAAGTAAGTGCAAGCGTACAAATTATTTTGTCCCAATAATAGGCCATTTCCGAGTTCCCCCGGGCCCCGCCGACCGACCGTCCATCCGCACCACAGGAAAGCCAACGTTTACTCTCACACTTTTAGCTAGTTTGGGAGCCCAAGCGA
This sequence comes from Porites cylindrica, assembly GCA_964035525.1. NCBI lineage: Eukaryota > Metazoa > Cnidaria > Anthozoa > Scleractinia > Poritidae > Porites > Porites cylindrica. The sequence goes on along the minus strand of OZ037778.1, from coordinate 19,080,525 downwards.
AAACTAATTGCACATCAATGTTGTGATCAATTGACAGCTATCAAAACAGGCATCCGCTGACCATTATCACCTGACCGTACCGCGGGCTCAAGTGTCGACCCATCGAGGTTGAGTATTTTTTGGAAGTTACCCGCTGACAAATTACCAGTCTCAAATGATCATGATCGCAGGCTCAAGTTTATTTTTTTTCCAAGGATTCATATCAAATATATTGTGTTTATGTCATTATGGCCCCGCACTATTAGGATTTTCATTTCAAACTGACCTCGGAATCAAATATTCAACCAGTGTTTTGAAAGTATAGGCGGGGAAGACCTTATCTTACCATGGTCAGGTGTTGGTCACGCTCTACATCCAATTTTTATACTCTGATTGGTCAAAATTTGACAGGTGAGTTCAAGCGGAAAAATTATGCAGCATCTTGAAAGTTGTTTACCTTGAGAGCTGAAGCTGACAGAGTTTTGCGTCAACTTGTCATGTTTTTAACTGTCTTTTTCCTCAGGATGTACAAAATGAAATACAGCTGCTATCAAGAGTCTTCTGTTATTCATGGCTGGTTTGTTTACTGGGTTTTTGGTTGAGAAATGCGTCACTTGTCAAAATTCGGTAATTCGATTTCGGATGGCATCGTTTTCGTTTTTCACCTTGCTTAATGCGTAAGAGGGTTTAAAAGTCTCAAGCAACTGTGGCCTTCCTTGATAGCTTTCAGGAACCGAATCTCGAATGGTAAGCCTAAGTAATTATTGTATTTGATGTTTGTATTTCATGAAGTCTTGCACAGTTCATGCTGACAGTCTATGCGGCAAGTTTATCCACGTTTGTAGGATTTGAGTCAATGATCTGACCTAGTATCAGGTTTGGTATAAGCTTACAGAACTTTAAAAAGCCTGCAGATATATTTTCTCACCACAAATAGAAAGAAAACGTTCTGAAGAATATTTAGTTATAAATTTGGCTGTAGAAAGAAAACTCTGAGCGATTTTCTTGCTTCGAGGAGTTCACCTTGGAAAACAGTAAACACCGTGCCGGGAAGCCGGCTTAAGCGGTACTGTACGCTTAAAGACTCAGGATTTTTAGAGACACTTTAATACTTGTCTTCGTGAATGAATTGTTGTCTCTGTAAATGTTTCACCGAATTATATTTCTTTTTTCGATTGTTAGTAGTCTCTCTTGCAATTTTAATTGCTTGTCCGTGCCGTTTGTTTTCATCGTTCATGACCTTCGCTTGCAGGGGTACTCAAAAATGTCGCGCGTATCAAACGCTTTATAAGATTACACATCGTTATAACTGAAACCATTAAATAATAAAAAATAATAAGAAGAAGAAATTCGCTATTATGTTGAAGCGTAACTCTATTAAAGTTCATTCAAACACTAGACCACGCTGACGGCTCGCACTATAGAAACGAGAACCAACTGGCCGTGATTTTGGAAATTTTTGAAAGGTTTCGCTTAAAGCCCACGATTGATTGTCCTGAATATTAACTGAGTGCAATTTGTCTTGAAAAATTATGAAATACCGCATTCTGTCCTAGGTCTGCATGATAAATAGTACTGTTTCACCTCAGATGTGATGCATAAAAATTATAAAAGGTTGGTTTAAACACCCCCAGATTTGTTGGCAAGAATTTGTAAAGTAAACCTGTCAAACGCAAAAAAATTTGGCGTGATTTGTTTTCCAAGAATTTGTTTTCAAGGCCTAATGTACTGTGATCTTGAATGTGATCGAAGATATTTGCTATTTTTTGGGTGTACATATAAGGTTATCAATTCGATGTAAGATGCTTCACTCTAAAATAGCTTAGCCTTTCCCTCAAAAGTCACATGAATGTGCCCTTAAGTTAACTGATTTGTGGATTGAAAGTTTATTGTTTGATTTAAATTATAAATTTATTAATTGGAGCTTTGCTTTTGGCCCTGGCTAAATCTATATATTAGTATGAGTTTTGTGCTTTAGAGAATACACCATATCAAATATCCCTTGAAATTATCGAGGGAAGGGGGGTCCAAAAGTAGGCAATTTCCGAGGGGGTGGCTTACACAGGTTTTTTTCCAGGGGGGTCTGAGTGTTATTTTAGAGGGTGCCCAACCAAATTGAATAATTACTGAAATTCCAGAGGGTGAGGTTGGGGAATGACAAGCCCCCCCCCCCCCCCCCAATGGAATGGAAATTCCAGACTACACAATAGGTTCCCTCCAATTAGACAAAGTACCATGTCTCAACAGCAGTATACATGCGAAATCATTGGCAGAGCAACAGCACACTTCTTATACTTTTATGTGCTTGTCAATAACTGGAAGGAGTGAGTTTTCTAGGAACATTCAAAACCGTCAATCTGAACCTGTTGTTAACTACAGGTTGCCAATAACTTCAACATCATCACCAACAAAAACAAAATCTTTAATATACTAATAACAATAACAACTATACAGTTTCAAAGTCTTTAAAGTGTTAACAAACGGCTAAATATAAACCTAATCTTGTAATAAACAAGAGGATTTCTTTCAAGTTACAGTTCTATATTTCCACACAACGACAAACATGAATGTTGAACAAATATTGGATAAAAAAATGGAAGGTGTGTCTAATTAAATTTTATGGGGTTTAAAAGAATTTAGAGGGCATACCTAGAGATACCTGTTAATCAAGTTTATTTTCATTTCAGTTCCCTGGTTGTTCCACCCAAACAACATGAAACTCCCCTGGAAGCTATTCTGAATCAGTGGTTGAGGCCAGCAAGCACAATTTGCATGAGAGAATGGAAGGATGCTATTCCACTACGCACTACCCAAATTCAACACATAAGAACCTGTGACAAACAGGCTGACAGCAGCAAAATCGACAAGTTAGTAACTTTTTCCTTCTTCCTTCAAACTACAACTAAATGAATCAATGTATGGGTTAACTCAAGAACTTTAATAGTTGTATTTATCTACAGAGCTTTCTCTTAGATCTCTTGGATACATTTAGTATAATGTACAAATCATTCTGTTAGTTTCTTTGTACAATCAAGTGTCAATTATTGTAAATAATTTTTATAATTATATTAACACCAATTATTGCTTCTTGCAATATTTTAACTGTCACTATCAGGATCCACCACCACTGCACTGGGACACGTGTGTTTGGGCAAAGAACATTTTGTCATGGCACACCACTATTTCTGCCATTAAATGTGGACTACCATTGCAGACAAGGAGTCATAAAGGAACCAAAAGATCTACCAAGAGAGCTAGAATTTCCACCATCTTCTGGCAATAAGTAAGTAACATTGTTCAACATGCATAAACGCCAAGTATCACTTTTTGCCATGTCTAAGAGAGGTAGCAATTGAAAGCTCATTATTTTTAACCTTACTATGAAGTAAAAAAAAAACTCTTTATGCTTAGAACTATGTTTATTTTCCCAATGGAGATCTCAAAGGGAATTGTTCATCTTAGAGCCCTGGGTTGCCTTCCTTTTTTTTAGACAACAGCATTGTCAAAATGTATACCCTAAGTTGTTTTTTGTGGCTTTATCAAAGCATTTGCCAAGCTCAAAATAATAGCCAGTCCACAGTCATACATTGTACTCCAGCCAGAATGGTGACTGGACTGATCAAAAACTTCACTGAATACACATCGAAACAGACATTTGAGTTGAATCAGCCAATGATAGGTTTGGTGAGTTCACCACTGTTTATTCAAAGTTGTTGAACAGTCAGAAAAAGACCCTGGCCAAGCAGAACTTTATTTGACCGAGTCATTGCCTGGCCAGCATCAGAAAAATATTTTGAGTCCGAAGTTGACCAGCATCAAGGACTTGATACTGAGCAACATTTTACTACTCATCTCTTACAGCACATGTCATTGTTGGTTGTTATGAGACTTTTCAAGAAAAAAAGTGCCCCTGAAAGAAAAACAAAAGAAAATTAATAATATAATTATTATTATCAAAAGTCTTCCCAGACACTGGTCCAGAAATCAAACACTATGATAATAACATTCTTAATAATTGACATCTTTATTTACAGTTTATGTCTACTATGAT
>OZ037778.1:18908995-19063995 GCA_964035525.1 Porites cylindrica | reverse complement strand
CTCCCGTCCTGTTGCATAAGCTCATTATTGACTTACCAAGTCGTCCCCAGGCTACTTTGCCGTCTGCTATAAATAAATACGCACGTTGGTTGGCAATGCAGAAGCTGAGAGGGTCTTTAGCTGTCAAAATCGAATCAAGACGAAATCCAGGATGCTGCTCAACATCACTCAATTGGACAAGCTGATCAGGCTAAGCTACGCCGGGATTCCAATTGAAGACGTCGACTACGAGGCAGCTAGAGTAATTTTCGACCTCCAACCGCGAAGAATATAAAATCCAAATAACGCACAATTTAGGCCCATAAGCAATTCGACAGTTTAGGCCTTATATTGGTTTATTAAACTGACTTACAGTTGTAATGGAGTAGATTTGTTTTCTTTGAAAAGGTCTTAGGCTTTGCGCTACCAATTGTCTGAATGTAAATAATGACTACACAACACAAATTAAAGTTCTTTACTGAAAATAATAAAAGATGTTGCATTTCTGAGATTGGGAGACTGGCACTTGTAGACCAGAATGCAGTTCGACCAACAAAGCCATGCATATCTGTTCTTTCGTGTAAATCAGGGCTTGACAACTTCAAATTTCAATCACTCTTCATAACCACTGGAGTTCCTGTCCCAAATATGATTCAATGTTAAACAGTGTAAATTGAGGAAAGGATAGCTTAGTAAAGCTTTCAAGGAAAAACAGCGGTTTAATAGGTAAATTGAAAGACGTTTACAGCTGTCAGAATTGCGGAAATCACGTCTAAGAGGCTTCAATTTTTCAAAATTTTCTGGGGGAGCATCCCCCCAGACCCCCCGAGGAGCATGGCGCCGCAGGCGCCATGCTATGTGGGCCTTTGGCCCACATAAAATTTCGACTCCCACTTTCAAAATCCTGGCTAAAAGCCTGCTCCAGAGGGTCCCTGAATTTCAAAGATGCAAGTCGATATTTGGTACAAAAACGGTCCACATGTTTAATACAACTGTCGCTTCCGTGCACCTCGGTACAAGCTAATTTATATACCATAACAAAGCCCAATAATTTTTCTTTCACTTTTTTACAATATCCTGTTGTACTGATGTGCACGAAACTAACAGTAAGCATAGAAAGTCAAAATTACCCACCTTTTTGGCACGCCTTTCACACACATGCCGGCGATTGCAAAGCCAATATCTCTGACAAATACCCACCACTGGGTTTGTCCGCCATTTCCAAGGCGCTAAATTTTCTAGAGAAAACATTCCACTCAAAACTTTCACCAAAATGTTTTTTGATCTCTTACTATGGCAAGAAAACCACAACGCTATCACTGTCAAAAAAACAGCCATTATTTTTTCATCTCAACCGGCATTTTTGCCTCAGACCCAATGACATTGCGCGAAATAGATCACATGTCATTTTTAGAAGAGCATGCGCAGACATTTTTCGCCGGTGAAACTCCTGCCCTGTGATGATATCCTGTTCACCCGAGAAACGGTTAATGTGCTCCTGGCAGAATTGGAAAGCAACCAGCTCAAAGAAATCATATTTCCTGATGGTTTCTTCTGAAAAGTCGATGTTGACATGCATCACATCGTCCCTGTGATTGCCAACCTGCTTTACTCGAACTTCATTCAGCAACAGGCTAGCAACTTTCGCCTTTTCAATCTCGCTCTTCCAATGACCTACTTTTGATTCACAGCACTCGCCCATCTTCCTCTGGAATTGTACAATCATATCTGGAGACATGCAGACTCCAAGTTTATTTAGAATTCGCAGATCTTCATGCTTGACTCCACTCTGAAAGAACTGCAGAAATACGGTATGCGACTTCTGACATGGTCTCATTTCTTCCTCTAGCAGCAACTGATGTTATCAAGGCCATTGCCTTGATTTTCTTGACATCCAGTTATGAAGAATCTCACACATTAAACGCACCTCTGACACGATTCATCCAGAATGGACACCACACATCCGCCTCATGAACCAAAACTTTATTCAAAAATACGGCCAGATCATCGGCTCTTGACTTTTTCAAAACTGAATCTGTGGCATTGTTACAATATTCCTGGAATTCTTTGCTGACGGTTCTTCTCAGAGGATCCGGCAACTCTTCCGGAATATTCGGGTGCTCGAACGTCAAATTAGCAACCGTTTTCAATTTTTTTTCTGCACAGATTTACGATGATCAATTTCGTTTTATAATGAAATGAGCTGAACGTTTCAACGCGACCACCCGGGTTAACAATTACCACTTTAGCTTTGGTGCTTGAACTTTCAAGTAAGTCTTCCACGTTTAGATATGAGAAAAAGTTCGCCAGCTTCCTGAGGTTAGTCGTCTGCTGTGTTTAAAGTGGAGAGTTTGTTGTGATCACTGTCAGTGTTAACCACAGGGTTCGAAATATCTTTAAAACTTAAAGATTTTTTCGCTGATGATTTTTGTCCAGTTGCTTTTTTCCCTTTCTTGGCTTGAGGACTTCTATCTGATGATGAAATGGTTGTTGGCAAAAGCCGCTTGAATCTACCAGAATGGTCATCAACTTCCATCACAGCCAAGTTATCCTTCTCTCTTTTCAAGTTTGAGGCGATGAAGGTATAGAGCTAAAATGCGTTCTGTATTTTCCTACCACAGGCATGACATACTCGATCAGAGAACGTGTCTGATTGTTAAATTTCCAGTCCAATGTGTGAACAGAGCTCTGCCAAAGTCAGACCTTGTATGCATCCTTCGCGCTTCGACAGCTTGAAAAGGTTTTGCTTTCAAATACGATTTTTTAAATTCTCCGTATTTAATCTTTACACAATCTACAATTATCATTGACGCTTGTAATAGCCCGTTGAACATTGGCAGGCTTTTTCGGGGTATCGCCCTTCATAGCCATCGAAAAAGACAAAAGAGCATGCGGACTTGTTTTGATTTCTTGCCAAACACGCCACACTTTCATGCGAAGTTTCATATTACTATCAAGCCTATGATTGGCTGTGGAAATTGAAACCAGACAAGTTGTCACCCTGGGTGTCAAAATGAGGTGATGGGGGTGGCAGTCAAAAACCCCTCGAATCCAGGCAGGCGGTTTTTATTTTTCTCATGGCTGTGCCACTTGTTCTTGCACGCTTTGCACGCGAATTTTGTGGCTTCGCTGCTCGTGCACCCAGCTCGTCAAAACCGCCATGCTACGCAGGCTACTAAACTACAACAGCAGCAAGAAAACAAGAAAGCAAATTATCAAGACTGTGTACATGAAAAATGTACTTTTCATTAGTAAGCTACCTGATAAAACAATATAAAAATGTCAATGCGAAAACTTTCTCAAGAAGAGGAGTTGGAAATAACATTTTCCTGGCCGACAGAAGAACTCAAGACAAAAAATAAAACGTGCAAAACAATAACATACTGTCAGTCAATAAATTATTGTGGGGAATTATATTCTATGCTGGACAGTGTTCTTGATGGAGAATCTCCATCATTACCATGTTGCCTGAGACTTTGAAAACAAAGGCCTTAGATAATTTTGTTCCCACGGATGGTCCTGTTAGGGTAGTGGTTGCTACCAAAGCCCTAGGAATGGGGGTAAACATCCCAAATGTAGAAAGAGTATGCCGTTTTGGTATACCGGATACCATAGAAAATTACATTCAGGAAATTGGGTGGGCAGGACGAGATGGGAGGAAAATCTACAGTATATTCTATTTGAAGTCCTACCATTTGGCACATTGTGATGATAGCATGAAAGCATTCACCAACAATCCAGAAACCAAATGCAGACGTGAGATGGTGGCAAAGCATGCAAAAGTTTCCCCATTACATGACTGTTGTGACGTGTGCACTGAAAAGTGTGATTTTTCCCCGTCCTCTTGCAAAGAAGGTCCTTACAGGGCCCAACCTACTATAACTGAATGCAATGCTCCAATGAGAACTGTAGGGAATGATGAAGGGCAGCTTTTGTGTGAGATTTTGCATGAATAGAGTACCGAAGTGTGACATCATAAAAAATGAAATTTGTGAATTATGGGATTTGTTAAGCTATTCTGAAAGAACAACGTCCAAGATGCCTACCTGCCAAAAATTAGCAATTTGGGGCAAATTGTCTCTGAGATATTAACCCAGTTATGCTCCGATGACTCCATACAAATCCTTCTAAATCTTACCTGGTTCCTAATCTTATGAACCAAGCCAAATTTAGAAGGATTTGTACGGAATCGTCACAGCATAACTGGGCTAATATCTCAGAGACAATTTGCCCCGAATTGCTAATTTTTGGCGAGTACGCGTCTTGGACGTTGTTCTTTCAGAATAGCTTAACAAATCCCATAATTTCACAAATTTCATTTTTATGACGTCATCACTTCGGTACTCTATTGAAATACTCCATAAATGCCTCTGGCTCAATATTTGGGTCGAACAATTTATTGGCAAGGACAGATGACAATTTAATAAAAGAACTGGTGAACAGTTGTGAATACATCTTCACTACTTCTTACCTGATGCATACCTTTGCAATATTTAATAGTGACACTGCCCAACAAATTCTTACTGTGTTCACGTATGTGTTTGGGAATATAGAGGAGGTAGAATTTGTAACCGCTGTGGAAATGCCAAAGTTTGAGGAGGATGATCCTCTTTACCTTAATCACTGTTACTCTGAAGATGAGGAGGAAATCCTTTCTCCAGACGAGATAAGTTATGATTTTGATTATTAACTTGAAGGTCATTTAACATTTATTGTAATAAGATTACGAATCAAAGTTGAGTCTGTTGAATGACTGTCACATGCTTGTAGAATCAACTTCCACTATTTGTAGCCTTGATGCAGGGCTCGAAAAAAAAAAGTCTGTCATGTAGTCCCGGACATGTAGTTTTTTCTTGCTGAGCAAGTAACATTCAAGGGTCCAGACAAGTCACTCTCTAACAAAACCATTAACAATAATGAGTAAGAAGTGGCAGCGGCGAGCAAAATACAAAAGCTGCTTGTCCATATGACATGCTGGAATTGTATTTGTCCTGAGAATACGTTGACAGTTGGTGCGGTGTACAATTACATGTTACAAGACCAAGATCAAACGACTCGATAATCAAGCTAAAATGGCCTTTCGACTCGTCTTTTACAGCAGATTTTAAGGTAAGAACATTTCAAAACGGTTTCCCACATGCTTATTTTGATATACTGTGGGTTTAGACAAGTGAAGAGACTAAATTTTGTTCACTAAAAGTGCCACCTGCAAAAAAATATGACAAAATATATCCTCATATTGCATCAGAAGTTTTGCGTGGATCATCATACAGTAAGCAAATTGATGTTTACTCCTTGGGAACTGTCCTTAGAAAAATTGGCTCTAGAAAACGAATTTCAACACTATCAAATAAAGCCACCAAATGCATGAGTAACAACCCACAAGAAAGAATTACTTTAACTGGAACAATGACAACTCTCTCCACTCAAAATGAGTTTCCCTTGAAAGTTAAGAACTGTGTACCGAAATTGTAAGCCAAGGCCAAGCAAGCATCGAGTTTTTCACATCACCTTTATGTGATAATAAAAATAACACTAAACAATGTGATGTGATAATAAAAAACACACTAAACAGAGACCCCCTATCTGTTTATACTAACTAATACGTGATCATCAAAAAAATGGAATTGACATTAAGAACCTTGCAAGCGAATGGAAGATTGATGTGGTTACATCAAGTCCACACTACCCAGTGTCATGGGCTCGTAGAAAGAAATGTGCAAACAATCAAGCAGCTACTTAAAAAAGCAGATGAGTCCAAGCAGGATGCATTTATTGCTTTACTGGAATTTTGCAATTCTCCTATCAGTGGCATGGAGGAGTCCCCAGCAGAATTGCCCATGAGTAGGAGGTTGAAAACTCCTACGTACCTTCTTGAACCAATGCCAAGGCCCACATCTCAGGTCTGCCAGCAGTTGCTGTCCTGTCAATGAAGTCTTAGCAACACTTTCAAGTTCCTAAGGCAGTAGGTGGTTTGTACAGCGGATTTTCAGTACACGATAAAGGCAAGGCATATGAAACTTTCAACCTTTACTGTGCATTGCAGTTGATACAAAACTATTGTGTGTTTTTAGGAGAAATCAAACAAGCTATTTACCATGACACGAATACTCACCTTCTGAAAAGATTGCATGGTCCACAGGGAAATGTCTGCTCGTCTGGTTGAATGGCGGTTGAAGGGTATTTTTAGAAAATTTATTTTTCAGTCAGTATTCCAAATAATACAGTTGTAAGCCCGTAATGTAATTAACAAAGATAAACCTTTATTGTGTAAAATTTTCAGTTCGTTTGGTTGACTAATAAAGATTCGGCAAAGCCTGGATTTTTTAGCTAAATTCTAGGGTTTCCACAGGCAAACTGGTCACATCAAAAGTGGCTAGAAAACCATCCTCTAAAAAAAAAAAAAGGAGGAAATAGGATCTCGTCCAAATGAATGTGGTAATTGTTCATGGGATAGGATGGTTATCATCTACTGAAAAAAATTAGGGTAATCATTCATTAATGAAAACCTTACACCACATAGAGCTGAATTGATGTGCCAAACAAACATAATGAAAGCAGATGGACTTATAGTGAGTGTTTGGACCTTAGACAGGAAAGTATATGTCAAGGCTTCCCCTACAGGAAACCCCATACGTATATACACAAAACATGATCTAGATGAACTCTAAATAATACCAAAATTTCAATGGAGGAAATAAATATGAGACAGAAATTTAGTCCCTTAAAGGGTGAACTCCAAGGTAAAAACGACCCATTTGTTAATGATTGGCCTATATTTGTTTCACTTTTTGATTACTAATTTAAGTGATTCCTTATTAAAGCGAAGATATTTCACCTAGAAAAATGTTCGCCTGCTCAGAAATGGGTCAGTGTTTTAATTTTTGACGTCAGAACGTCAAGTGTAATCGGGCATTTACAGGGCTTCAAGTAGTGTACCACATTTTGCATCGCCTGTGTTGGGGTTTTTCTTACCTTTATATCACTCATATAACATCAAATTCTGGGTCAAACAACAGAGACAACAGGCGGCCAATGGTCCTGCCTAACCTAACCTATTTCAAGAGAGAATTTTATTTATAATGTTAAACTATCTAGAAAATGAAAGCGATGCCAGTGTAATTACTTTGTTTGCTAGCTGGTATATACAGTTTTCTTCAACTCAAACATATTTTACTTCAACATATTTTATCTACATATAATATAATAAAAAATGTTAGTGACATCTGAATCTCACAAAACATTACATTATTATCTTGAATCACCTCTCAATTGCTGGTGTTTATCAGGCTTCTTAACCTGTACCTCATGTTAAATGTAGAACAATTCAGTTGTTGTTTCCGATCTATAAGTTAGGTGGTCCTGTAATAATTGCCACATTAAGGGAAGAACGGAGGCATGCATATGCTGCCAAGACATAGCACAGATTACGAATAAACTCAATGAAGCTGTTACTAGTGGTGAATGTGAAAAGCCAACTTGCATCACTCAGCATCCAGGGTTCAATCCAGTATGTATAAATAGATGGTTCCTGCAGGCTGCTTGGTATCAGTATAAGCAACAATGTAAAGAATCATTTGATGGGCCTGAAGACAAATTATACAGGCACAAAACATACAAACAATTGGCCTGAGGAATCCTGAGCAAAGAAATTAGGGTAGTGCTCCCTTCAAGTGCCATCATGTGTATTAGGAACTTCTATCCTCCACCTGGGCCTGAGGAAGAATTTGTCTTTATATGCTTTAAATATGCAGATGAGTGACATGACACAAGACTTAAAACTGAAATCAGGCTGCCACTGTAAATACAGAAGCTCAGCACTCCAGGTTATGGTAGAAGTGGGTAACAATTATTCCAATCATTGTTGCATTGCTGGAATGTGTCAAGAGCAACCTTGCTGAGGCTCTGAAAAAACTTGTCTATTGAAGCCGAGAGCTACAGTCATGCCCTGCGAAAGACGGCTGTTCTACTCTGCTCATATACCTTGAAGACTTTTTAATCTGCTAAGCTTAGAACACTGGCAGTACCCCACCTAGTGGGTTTCCGTATCCAGTACGGAGGAACAGGCACACATACTGTGAAACTTGAGCATAATAATGATATACTTATATGAAAATCAATTTTCATACACAGACAACCCCTTACCTGAGGAATGGAAAGAACATCTACCCAAGGCAGACCACATGTGGATCTACAAGACACCTTTTACACAGTGTCTACAAAGACTACACAGACCTTGACATGTCTCATGTAAATAAGCTTCGGTGGTATCCACCACAGCCGTCTTTAAGGGTCATCAGCATCCCATTGTCAACAAGTTTCCTTACTCGGCATCTCCTACTTTGGATGCCAAGGAAACTATGGAATGTGAAGCTGCACTCTAAATGTAATGATTGTGGCAAGCATCCTGTTACCAGCGCAGGCGTGTACCCACATGTTAGACAGGTGCTGGATGGGTGGGAAGTGCCCGAGGATGTGGGTCACAGGAAACAGTTTTTATCATTATTACCAACAACTACGCCTGGGACATGAGAGTGGTGAGATCGCTGAGATGGCTTGGTTTTGGAACTAGCTTAAGTCAGTTACAGAAAAAGCTTACAGAACAACACAAAGAACAAGACGTAATTGCTCACTATTTGACACACTCTCAAACAATTGTGGAGGCTAGGAAAAAACAACTGGTCCTGCCCCAAAGTTTGATGAGCCACCATCTTCTCCTCCTCTTTCTAAGGAAAGCCAAATGGTGCAACCTTCAAGAGAAATATTACAATCCCAGTCAAAACATCACATTCAACGATGAATAACCATCATCTTCAACACTAATAATGGCATTCAAAGGAATTACAATAGACAAAGTTAAAGTCAACAAAATCGGGTTTACCAGGAGCAAATCAGTCAAATTTATTAGATAAGAAGGGGAATCGCATTCAAGTGCCTACAATTTCGATCAACAAAGTCATAAAATGTTGTCAACAATAGCCATAAAGCTCGCGAGCCTCAACAAAAATGCATCTTGGGAACAAATGTGCCTCACATGAGGTTTCAAAATTGTGGGAGGTCCTGGTCCTGGTGTGGCAGCCTTGAAGAGCAAGTTAGATCGGCTGGAAGGTAGGCTGTGAGAGAAGAACTAGCCTCACAAAGAAATCAGTCATTTGAGGAGAAAAAGAGGCATCTGCCTCCTCAGCTTTAAACAAAGCGTCCGCACTCAGTGTTGAACACACCCTCACAATGAAACACCTTAACAGTGTTCCACCTCATAGCCTTTGGTTTATATAAAGGCTAAGCAATAAACAAAAGTGCAAGTCATCCCCAAAAGTGTGTACCTTTTACAGGAACCGGACATTGATGCTGACGAGGAATATGGTCTAATGGACATGAATGCGATTTTCATCCTGATTACTCAGAAGAAGAGATACACTTGGTTTCCTTGTTCAAGTCAAAGTTACCCCTTATAACACAAAGTCAAAGTTCAAGTCAAAGTTACCCCTTATGACTTTAAACATGTTAACAGGCTGTTTGTGTAAACATCGAAAATCCGGTGCCAGTTTCGAAACTATCATTTTTCTCATATAATAAAGCTTTTAATGAATTATTTTCGAAATTACTTTTATATAATCTTACAGAGCTCAAGTTTTTTAAAAATCGAGCAAAGTTTGACAATTGCCATTTTGAAGGTGACCACACCACCATTTTGCCTGCAAGCAGAAGTCTCTCACAACGAGGCAAAAATGAGAGGAAGGAGAGAGACCTCTGCTGGCCCCCATTACGGAATCGCACCTGTAGAAACGCGTCGCGAGTAAATACAAATTTTTTTCAATCAAATGTCACTCCTGTTATTTGTAGGTGGAAATTGGTGAAACATCGTTATTGTTTTGGGGCAATAGAAGAACAAAAGATAACAGAAAGATCAAGTTATGCGGTCTTAAAGCGTGTTGCGTGACTTTAATCAGTTGCAGCATTTCTCAGAACTTTCCCGCATTAAAACGTTGGAATGAAAAGTCTGAAGCTTAGCTTTTAAAATCTTGAGAGCCAAAATAAAAAGGGTGCCCAAAAAGGCAAGCATCTGGGAATTCAAAATCGACATTTTTGTCTCCAGCGAAATCCGGCGGATGAACGGTAATCTGCATATAAGCGTAAGTGAAGCGAAATAGATACAAATTGCCGTGGTTGTAAACACAACGTTTCCTCGACGGTTTTTCCTTTTGAAAGCGTAAATTCGCATGAAAGACTCAGCTTGCACAAAATAATATAAAATGAAACGAAGCAAATCGAAAAGTGGTAAAAAAAGTCAGGATATTTCAGTTCGATGGAAAGTAAGTGATTGGGTAGGTGATTTGCATACTGATAAAAACAATTTCTAGCGCAGTTCAAAACCGTTCAACTTCCTGAATTGTTTTTCTGGAATTCTATACATTCTGCTGGCCTAAATCGTTAAAATATCTTATAAAGTCAAAATATTTATCAACTTGAGCGTATGCATTTCCTTATAAAACAGAGAGTAGCGTGAAAGCTTCGATCCATTGATTTTCTTAAGTTAAATTACCTTTGTATCGTGGAAACAATACGCTAACACTTGAGTCTTGAATCAAAGGACGCGACATGCGTCGGCTTCCTTGTCAGTGCGCAAATAGTCAAGGGACCCTCGATTTTGCGGGCGACGCGGATCTACAGGTGCCGCTCCATAATGCCGACACGTTTCCTATCAAACAAGCGCTGATGGTTCCTTAACAACCAGTAATGTTTTTGTCACGTGCAACACAACGCACACAACCGGTTTGCAAGCGAAACTTCACCTGAAAGTGCGCATGGGTTGTGAAGAATTCTTCACAACGTAAAGAGAAATTGCAAACTCCACAGCATCGCAAATTTGCAGAAAGCCCATAACCTTGGACTTCCATTAAACCAGCAACAGCTGGAAAAGATGGTAAACGCCTTTTGTGTGGTTTGCATTTCAAAATAAGCGAGCAGAACACTTGGATATTCCTCAAGAACAAAGACACAGTTTGTCGACTGTTTCAGAAAGTGCCCAAGTGCTTTCAACGCATTGAAAGTAATACTTAATCCTTGGAATAAGGACCAGCAGCCTAGCAGTCATACTTGTACGCGTGCAATAAGAAGCAAATAATGGTCGTTCTCTTTGGTAAAGAAATCTTTGCTGAATAAATCTTGGCCTAAAAAATGAAATAACATTTGTCCGATTTTTTGTCCGATCTATTACAGTATTTTATTTGATTTATTTGTTCGATTTTTTCAAATTGTTTGGTCCGATTATTTGTTTTGTTTTCTATTGGAAACCCCTCCTTCAAAAATGCAGCAAAGGCGTCACCAAACCGTCCTTTTTGCAGTAGATATAACCATGACCTTTACTGACATGGCATGAGTTCTTTAGGTCACAGAAGAAAGAAAAGAGCAAGACTGCTGTGGAAAGCCAGAATGGTGATCCGGGCCCTTCCAGCAAGAAATTTTTCTATGTTGATATCCTGGAGTTCTCTGTAGAGGGGGAATCTTACAGATTTTGAGAGATGTTCAGGAACACAAAAATACTAGGACATGAATAAATATTCATGATTGTGAAGAGAGGCGCATACAATAATCCAGACTGAGCAAAAAGGTACCCTAACATCTCCCTTCCTAGACAAACCTTTCCAATAACTGCTGGTCGGCAGATTAGAAGCAAGGTGAATCAAACCCTTGGGAAGCTTGCACTCACAGTTTAAACTTAATATGCTATGCAAAATTAGGTAGTAAAATAGAAGGGCTAAACTCAAAAGTAAGAAGATTCAAGTACTTTTAAAGGGCAGTCAGTCTCAGTGGTGAGCCTTCAGGACGAAAATGAAAGCAATCAGAGATGAACTGGAGAAATGGAAGAGTTGTTACAAGGATCTGGAATCAGAAACTAAAGAATTATTCTTGTGTTACAAACAGAAAATTGAAAACTTAGAGAAAGGGTGTGCTGGCAAAGACACTTCAGAAATAAAGAAGTAATCCCGCACTTTAAATGCCTATATGTTTCGAGCCAAAACTGTCCCGTGGTTTGGAAAATCATTTGGACTTAAATATTTAACAGTCAGTTAGCTGAAGACAGGAGTCAGTGACTTTTTATGATTGAAGCTGGACAGGAACCCCATGTTTCAAACTGTAATAGATGTGACTCACGCTGAGGGGAGGATAAGTCCAGGGTAGAAAAGGTTCCGTTTTTACTAGAAAAATTTTGTGTTGGGAACAACTTTTATCATGAAGTTACAATGGTTTTTGATGGCATACCAAGGTCATACCTTGTAAAACAGCGGGGAAATCAGCTGACTGATATCTGTCACATAACTTCCACAATGAGTGAGGAAGAAACTGCACAGTAATGAAAGAATTAAAGACTATGTGACAGGCCATCCAAATATAAATCAGGTACAAGTAAAAATCTCAGGGTGGGGCTAGGATGACAAGAAATTCTAGTTTTACCCCTAATGAATTTTGTTCTACCTTATTCAGAGGATGAGGATTGGCAGCAAGCGATGGCAATACAAACGCTTTTGATTACAATAAGATTTAACCTCAAAGCAGGCAACTCTAAGAGGCCCTACGCCTCAGAAACAACCGATGATTTCCGGCTAAAAAATAAAATCGCCCGATTTTTAACTTCCAAGTAGAGGTTACTGAATGCTATTAAAAAATGAATTTCGTTTGTTTCAGTTTCGCTTTAAACCAAAAATATCACGCAGCAAACTTTTTCCAACCAATAGCAGCAAAATCAGGCCGAAAATAAGCCCCCCAAAAAACGGGTCAGAAATCACTATCGCAACACAAAGTAATGAGAAAACTACACTGTGATGAACAAAAAGGCCTTTTAATGCAATTTCATTCGATAAACATCAAAAAACCGCCGACAGAATAAAATTAGATGGAGCATTGGAGCTGATTTTAAAATAACTATTTCTCAAAAGTCCAATGCTGTTGAAAGCAATCCCAGTGATGAATCAGACATTGGACAGATATACAACACGATTCTGGAAAAACATTTTTCGGCCAAAGTATATTGATTTGTACAAAGAGTTCAAAGTTGCTGTGTTTATCGTTATCTTGCTCATTACAGAAACGCGCCCATTCAAAAACGTCGATCGTGAAAATGCAAATAAGTGAAAAATGACGTTAATTTAGTGTCAATCAAGAAATCCCCTGGGTACATCCCTTTCCTGGTTATTGTTCCTGCTCAGACATCCGCAACATTTGCCTATTCTTCGATGAAGAATAGAACTTTACGCGACTAACAATAGCTCAGTCTGTTTAAAAACTGTCTAAATTTACTCCGAATTAGCATGTGACTTTTTGCTGTTAAGCGCTTCAAAATTGAAAAATCCTCGATGATTGTTGTTGATTTTGCCGTAAATAATTCAATGCACTGACTTAAAATGAATTTTTTACCTTTTACAAACTTCTTGGTGTTCGAATCGATCGATGAAATATGAGCGCAACCGATGCGTTAATAGTTTGTTTACATTTTGTCACGGGTTTTGGATAATATTATAAACCTTAAAATTTACGGGAAAATTCGACCAAAAAGCACTCTCACTTACATTCTTCATTTTAGATATTGATTTTAGCAAAGTATAAGGCAAAATTAAGAGCGATGCTTTCTTTAAGAACGCTATAACTACATATTTAACGGCCAAACCTAAACAGCGATCTAATCCGTTTCTTGAAAACAACTACAATACCGCTTCTGATAATAATATTTATAAACGCTGCAAACATTTTTATTCAATCTTATCGAGTGATTTTCGTGAAGATGAGTTTTTAAGTGAAGAATACTTTGGTTTCTGATTAGCTTTAACTGTTTTGCCATCAAAACGATTCGCACGAGACTACCGAATTCGCGAGGGTTTTATGTTAGTGCACGAGGAAGAAAAATGCTTCTCTTTGCATAAACTTGAAGCACTGACAAAGACATTCCAAGACTTAAAACAATGGCAACCTACTTCTATTGTTTCTGCATTGTCTCTTGAAAGTGTGAGAATAGTTAACCGCTATGAAGTTCTTAAGAGACCGAAAACGACGGTAGTCTTTGAAACTTCGTTTTTGCTCGCAAAGCCTAATGGGTACCCCACTTTTCACGGGCGACGTTTTTCAATGGGCGCGTTTCTGTAATGTACTTCAGCGAAACACTTCTCTGTTGCCAATACGGCCATGGATAGCAAGGTAAACGCCACTTTACTCCTTGCTAGGCGCTCAGAGACCATCCTAAGTAAAAGGACGTAGAAGTAAAAGAGAGAGGAAGATGAAAAATAGGCAGAAAAAGAAAATAACTCGAAATTACCATCTGCTGATGAAACTTGAATCTGGAAAATGTCTTCACGCGACAGCGACCATTGATGTCATATTTGTCTAAACTGCGGTGGAATCTAAACAAATGCACATATAGGAAAACAACTTTTTCCTGACCAGAAAGCGTTTAGTGAAACAATGTCATGTTATTTTTTCACACGCGATGGTGGCTTAAAAAGAAAAAATTCCTGAACCACCGCACCATTCGAGCAGTGTGATCTGAGCATTGTGGGGTCACAAGTCGACACTTCTGGCCAGCGGTCTTTTGAAAGAAATCTGACCCAACGGTTTTTTTCAGGTGAGAATCATTCATATCAATGTCCAATGTCTGCCTTCAAGGAAAAAAAAGGGATATTGGAGTACTGTCGCTCCCGAGAACGAGGAACATCTTGGTCGCAAAAACTGAGTTCATTAAGCCCAAGAATTACGTTTTTTTTTCCTCAAAGGACTAGTATCTGGTGCTATAAAATGTAGCTAACAGATTCAATTATTTGGCACAATGATTAGCCTCGCATTTAGTATTTTCTTGGATAGCAAAATATCAGGGGTGACGCTATTCGTTGGAATAACGGACTGACGGAATGACGGAACGGAAAGAAGCAATACAAGCAAGTCGATTAAGGTAATGGATCAAGAAGACTGGAAAACGGACTTGCTGTTCCTGGATCCTTCCTCGCCAGAATGACCAGCCGAGCAATCGCCACAAAATTTGAAGAAGAGATCATTCGTTTGAAGACTTTACGCACTCACATGGACATAAGAACACTGTTTTTGTAATGTGGAAATACCGTTCTTTTGTGAGCTCAAATGAAGATGAACCTGGGTCGATACGTACCAGTACTCTTACTTAACATTAGAATGGGGGCGCTTATTAACAAAACACATTTGAAGGGGGCGCTAATTGGAAGGATGGCGCTAAATTGAATCACGGTTTTGGAGGCCATCTTAACGGGTAGGCAACCGCGTGAAAATATACAAGGTTGTATGTAATTTTTTTTCCTTCTTGCCAAATAAAATTTCCCAGGAAAAATTACGGACAAATGTCTGGAAAATCTAAAGCAGGCGACCAGACAAATTTAGGTCCAGGTGCGGCCCCCATTTATTGTTAGTGCAATCCTGTCAAGCTTATGTTTACAATTCTTTTTTTTTTAGAAGAGCCGTTTATGAAAATTAGCCGACATTAGATTCCCGTGATACAAGACCCTTCACCGATCAAGATGTCTTTCAAAACCGTCATAAGGTCTATAGTGTGGCTTACGGCAGTAAGAAAATTGAATCTTTAATATTTCAAAACAACCGAGTATTCTTTGCCTCTCCTTTCTTGTCAGTCCAGTTCAAATGAAATACAGAGTATTCTGTAAATTCCATGTTTTAGAGTATTCCGTATATTTCGTATTTTACAACTGATTCCGTGTATTCCACCCTTCCGCCAAATAGGGTCACCCAAGTATTGGGGTGGACATCATAAAAAAAGATAGGAGACCGGTATAATTTTTAAATCGAATAAAGTTCCACACTCATTTTGCAACTTCATTTTATAAGATGCTTCATAATTTGTTTCCACAATAATATTTATGATACTTAGATAATAACCAATGCACTACGCACAACTTGTCATATGCACTCAGTCACATTCCTTAACAACTTCTGAAACCTTGGCTAAAAGGTCTCTTTTTAGATCTCTAAATTTGTAAGGTATTTCGAAACATGCACAAGCCTTTCAACATACTAACATTAAAAGATGAAAGCTTGTTGCTATGATGATATCGCCAAAGATTGTAGACATCAAATATAATTAAATGTTTTAAGCCCAAATTTTCTGTCACCTCTTCAACAGCATGGAGGGGGAAATGGGAGCTTACGGTATTGAGCTTGTTTTCAAGCGGTATTTCGGTAATTTGGATTTTGAAGTGGGTTATTGTGGTATCATTTAGCCCTGCGGTATGCGGTTTTTCATCCTTTTGGCTAACGGTATTCAGTAAAAGAAAATCCTTCACAGTATTGTGGTACTGTTCATTGCGCTCTCTTGTTTAATGCTACCCTGCCTAGCAGGTGTTTGGATCACCCCTCGCATGTCTCCCTTGCGCGCACCCGTTCTATCTTGCCTCTACTACTTCCAAGCGCCTGCCATGCAGGCTAGTTTAATGCACGTCAGACTTAAGATTACTGGTAAATGATTACCATTACACAATTCCTGACAGATAATCTATGATGAAATTGGTAGGGCATCCTTTTCGATCGTTGTACTGATCAATTTGAGGTCGTCTCACGTTT
This sequence comes from Porites cylindrica, assembly GCA_964035525.1. Taxonomy (NCBI): domain Eukaryota; kingdom Metazoa; phylum Cnidaria; class Anthozoa; order Scleractinia; family Poritidae; genus Porites; species Porites cylindrica. The sequence continues at coordinate 19,047,426 of OZ037778.1, read as the reverse complement.
CCTCGCAATGGCTGAGGTTGATTTCTGGTGCATAAATACTTGAGGTAAGCAAACACACGAGATGGATACTTGTTTAAGTAAGCATGACTGAAAATAAATGAGGTATTGGTATTTCTTCGATTTTTGACACGGTATTCCGGTATTTGCCAATTTTTCTTACGGTATTGTTGTATTGGGTACCCCCAACGTCCCCCCTAGCATGGCATTAATCTCCAACTTCGTCACCTTCTTTAAGTCCGCTGACCCCTACATGGGCTGATCCGTAACATCCATGGGAAAGTATGTAATGAAATACACGCAGCCCACATTCAAAGTACTTGGAGACTAGCTGAGGTTGAATTCATCATCATTAATAGGGACAACATAAAACTGTTTCACTTCACGATTTCTGGTGATAGAAAGATTGTTTTTTTTTTACTTATATTTCACGCATTTGTTTGGATTCCGCTGCAGTTTGGACAAATGAACACTGTCACATGACAACATTTCCAAGATTCAACTCTCCTTAGCACATGGTAATTTCAAGTTATTTTCTTTTTCTGCGTATCTTTCATTTTCCTTTCTCTTTTAATTCTATATGCTTCTATTTAGGATGGTTTTGAGCACCTAGCAAGGTTTAAAGTGGCGTTTACCACGCTATCCTTGGCCTTATTGGCAACAGAAAAGTGTTTAGCCGAAGTGGCAACTTAACGGTAAATACAGTAACTTTGAATGGTTTTTACAACGTCAGCATACTTTGGCCGAAAAATGTTTTTCCGAAAACGTAATGTATATCCCTCCAATGTCTGATCATCACTGTGATTGCTTTCAGCAGAGTTGGACTTTTGAGACATGATTGTTTTAAAATCAGCTCCAACACTCCATCTAATTTAATAAGCAATATTTGAAAATTTATTTTTTATTCGCTTCGGCACTTTTTCGATGTTTATTGAATGAAATTGCATTAAAGGCCTTTATCTTCCTCACTGTATGGTTTTCTCATTATTTTGCGTTGCGATATTGATTTCTGAACCGTTTTTTGCGAGGGCTTATTTTCAGCCTGATTTTGCTGCTATCAAACCGAAAAAGTTTGTGGCTCCATATTTTTGGTTTAAAGCAAAACTGCTGAAAGAAACGAAATTCATTTTTGAATAGTATTTGGTAACCTCTACTTGGGAGATAAAAATCGGCCGATTTTATTTTTTTGCCGGAAATCATCGGCCGTTTCTTAGGCGCAGGGCCTCTTAAGTTTTCCTCCCATCACAAGCGGTAATACAAATGCAATGTCAAAGTAAGTGCTTAAATCCCCTCATACTTTTTATGAATTCACTTTTGATTTCACATAGCTGACCTCTTGATGACTTTTCATTTTATTTTCCTTAAAAATAAACCATGGTTGACTTGTTTTAGCTCTCTGTAAGATGGAAATTCCACCATAATTACTTCTCATTCTAAAATCAGAAGTCGAAACACCACAACCACTATATAGGCGCAGCAGGGTTAACGAAGATCTTTTGGGCATATAAAATCACCCACTGACTGTCCTCGATTTCTGGCCACGTAAAATTTGTAAGACTGTCTTTTGAGGAAACAAAGCTCAAACAAGCTTACTATCACAATCAGAACACTGCTTCAAATGTAAATCTTGAACGGCATTTCAGTAGTGCACAATCACTGCCCAGAAAAAACAATGTACAGAGTAATGTATATACGCTAGCAAATACACTCCGTGCCAAGGCAAAGTTTTAAATGTAAACAAAACCGCTCCTGAGAATAAACAAAGAGAATCTTATCCCCGTTTGTTATCTGAGTCTTCAGAAGTAAGAGGAAAAACAAAAAAATTTCAATAAGCAGAAAACAGTAGAGAACCGCAAGAGGAAAAAGGGTAACAGCAATAAAGGGAAAATACACTACAACACATTATGTCATACAAACAACATATGAAATACCTGTCAAACTGCAACTGCTGTACCAGGGTTTCAAATTTATCTACAATGCTGAAAAGGGTACAGATAGTCAGGCTAGATAAGTACAATTCTTGCAAGTTGCCCAGCGTACTATCAGAGAAATAAAGTCTAATTCTTTTTCAATATGAGCATCGGCCTATATCTGCCCAAGAAAGGTGAAGTGGGTTACAATAAGGTGAAGAATACAGGTAGTGAGCTTTTACTTATGTTATTATTTTTTCACTCTATTTGTTACTGCCAAATATTTTCTGGTTTTTCGTATTTCTTTTCGAACCCTATTTAATTCCGTTTGCCTTATAACCTTACAGTATTTGTGGTTTTTGCCTCGGATATACCTGCTTATGTATGATTTACAAACAAAGAAATCTATTATTTTTTGTATTAATTAGCATTGTCGAACGTGCTCAAGAAACTTTTTCAGTTCTAGTCAATGTGTCATTGTGTTAAGATTAAAGTAAGGCTCAACGTCAACGCTGTGAAATCCCTAAAGCGGACACAGAAGTCTTTTCACTTTGTGCATATGTTACGTTTTATAAAGCCTTTTTTGCATCGTATTAATGAAATCCAAAGTTTGTTTTCGTAGTTTTAAAGGAGTTTCTAGTTAATCTAACTATAGTTTTCGCTGTATTTATTTCTTAGTTTTCGAAACCGCTTTGTACATCGTTTTCTTCATTTACACTGCCTAATCATCGCTTCGCTTCACATCGCTTCTTTCAACATTGTTATTACCTCTCATCGCTTTGCTTCAATAAACTTTGTTTACATCCTTATCGTCGTGAGCATCATTATTGTAGCAAAAGTTCTTAAAGCGTGTCAAGAATTTTGTCTTAAAGTGGGATTAAACGATCGTCCTGTGAGTAACGTTTCGCCCTCACATTCATTTTGAAAATTCTCAATTGATTTGTGGATTGAGAGCGTGCTGTACAACGCAACATTCAAACACTTGGTTCGTCTGAATTACAATCGAAAACGTACCGTCCAAAATGGCAACAAACGAAGCCACGTGGTCAAACAAAGGAACTCTAAGCAAAGTGTTGACGTCACGCTCAGAAACAACGATGACAGTGAACTCACCCATCACATCCTTGAAGATATCAAAGAAGAAAATTTGGAAACTCTCAAAAACGAAAAGGGAAACGAAAACTCTCAAAACTCTGATACCAATAATGAAGAATCTCAAAGGATCCGAAAATTAATGGAAAAAGGCGAAGAAGAAAAAATTCGCCGGCTGAAACAATGACAAACAAATGCATTAAAGGCGGTTTCCCGCAAACGAACCGACATCAACAAGTTAATGACCGACCGCAGAAACCTAGGTGTTGTCAAAGCTGAACTCAATCAATTCACCACACTCAGTAGGTCAACGATGCTACGCATACTTTCGTCGTGCTCTGCAACTGTTAGACGGTCACTTCATGGGTTAGACTATATTGCAGCAGACTGTGGAAAAGCGTTCGATGAGCTTATTGCCATGCTTCCCAAAGTGAGCAGTGATCGTACTTGGGTTGAACATTGGCAGAGAGCACTTATGGAGGCAAAGCAGTATATCAAGTCTGATTACAAGACGACGTGACTCTACGTTACTTACAACTAAGCCTTAACATAGTATCGTATAAACCACATTCTCATAGTGTGAGCCGTGCCTGATGCAAATAAACAAACAATACTGTATAATCTCATTCGCATCACAAACGGCTCATTATAACAGGGGCGTTTGCAATAGCCCTTGTCAGTTTTATTTTCTTTTATGCACTGCCGAGCTTGAAATGCGCTACGAACAGACATCAAAAGAGGGTTATGAAGTGGCTGCCACAGAGATATCGAAAAACCCAAGCCGACTGGTTTGGGAAACGAGGTATCTCTAGGCATATTAGTGTGGTTGTGTGAAGAGCTAATGCGACGTTACAGCACCAGACCTTTGTCCACATCGTGGAAGACTGTAGCCAAGAAGGAAACAGCGTGATCCAGCTTTTACGCCACACCCTGAAGATCCTCAAACGTGAGCACCCAGAGATTGAGACAGCAGCACCGAGGCAAGATAACGCCGGCTGTTATCACAGCGTTGCCATGGTATCAGTCGTCTGATGGCAGGGGAAACGGCATCCGCGTAAAAAGGGTAGACTTCAGCGATCCCCAAGGTGGGAAGGGTGCATGCAATCGTAAAGCAGCAACTGTGAAGGCGCATGTTCGCCGCTATGTTAACAAAGACTATAATGTGGTTACTGCCCAGGAATTCCATGACACTATGTTGTCTCACAGGGGCATAAACAGTGTGCGAGTGGCTCTTGTCACCACTTCCTCAGATCAGAACCAGCAAGTAATTGCATCTGACTACTCAGAATTATAGGTAAAAAGTTACTATAATTGTTGTAGGACAGACCATCTAAAGCATCACGTGCTATAATGACTATTACAGGTGGAGGCACCAGGACGCTGGGAAGGAATCAGCACCATAATAACTTTGCTTACAGAGATAACAATCAAGTAACCGTGTGGAAGGCCTTTGATGTTGGACCTGGAAAATCTGTCCCCTGGTCCCGACTACAAGGTTAGCCAAACATCCATTACCTTGTTTTTCATAGGGGAGGTTGCAATGTGATGTTGCTTACTAATGGAATTTATCCCCTTTTTCTTCTTTCAGTACCGAGTAAACTACCTTGTCTATCATACAAGTTCGAATTGTCACCTGGAGACTTTGTCCAGTGCTGGGAAAAGAAACCGTCGGCTAAAGCGACAGAATCCCAGATCAGCAGCAAGACGGTCGATGAAGAGATTGTTGAAGACAGTGGCCTTTTCTGTTGCCCAGTGGATGGCCGCATGAAGACCTATCAAAGGTATTCAAACCTCGAAAACCACATCATGTTTGGTCAGTGCTGCTTGTGACTGCACAGGAAATACAACTTGTTAGATCAAGCGGCCCTTCTTTATGCAGAGAAGTTTACTGTCGGAGACAGTGCTCAGCCTACTCTCGTCGTCCAGGCTGAGCAATGTGAAGCTGTTGAGTCACTACAGAAAGGCTGGGCCATAAAAGGATCTAAGAAGACAGTGAGATTTACGGAAGACCAGAGGAAGTACTTGGGGGATAAGTTTAGAATTGGTCAGGAGATGGGCCATAAGGCTGACCCTGAACAAGTAGCACGGGAAATGTGGTATGCACGCAACGAAAGAGGCGAGCGCCGATTCAAGATGGACGAGTTCTTAACCGCAGGGCAGATCCAGAGCTTTCTCTCCACAACAGCTGCGAAACTTCGCCATGCTGCTACTCCGGAGGACGACAAAGACACTGACAACCAAGCAGCCGAAGACGAAAAAGCTTTCTTAATTACACGCAACACAATCCTGATGCAATGCACACTGGTGCACCCCATAATATACAACACGTGGAACCTCTGTGTCATAAGCTCAACCAAAAAGCTCAGTAAGCCGACTGTAGCTCAGCTTCGTGAGATTTGCTATCACTTCAACATGGAGGATACATCATCTAGGCACAGGAAAAAGCCATATCTGGATTTTATTTCAGAATTTGTGGCTGCCTGCTCTTGCACATCCTTAGGCTAATCTTAGTGGAAACAGTTTGACGTATGACAAGGGAAAAAACAACATGAGCTAATACTTTTAGTAAAGGGTTGACCAATAGAAGTGTGAGGTCGGGGTTGGGTGGAAAGAAGACAAAATCTATATATAAAAAAACTAATATATGAACAATTACAAACTAAGCGAAAACTAACCTACAGAACATGCACTATCTTTCGCGTTTTTCAAGCGAACGAAAGACAAAGTGGGCACTGCCTTGGAGCGACAGGGAAAGTAGCCTACGTAGCAGGCGTTTCCATTTGTTTTCGGAGCAAAGAAGAGGAACAGGATTTTCACCACCAGAAAAATGGAACGAGATGTAAGAGGGGAAGGGGGCGGGGAAGAAAGGAAGTTTCCTTCCGTTCTTTCACTCGCGTAATTTTCGGTGCGCTCTTTCACGCTCGATCCTCGCTCTTTTCTCCGAAACAGCACGGAAACGCTTGCCACACAAGCTACAGGAGCGGGGAAAAAATGACGTTATTTTTTTTTTCTGCTCTTTGCTCCACCCCTGGGGAGGACGTTATCCCCTGCCTTCGCTCGCCTGAACATTCAAAAGAAAAAAGAGCAAACAAACAAACGGCAAGCCCATTCGAAAGACGTAGGTACAGAGCTGGAACTTTCCCTCATCCCCTTCCGTTTTCCGGTTTGTTTCACCATTAATATTATCAGTCTCACACACCCACCCATCACCCAAAAAAACGGTAAGATAATTAATATCATGAGGCCTTTTTATTTATACGCTGACAAAAAGTATAAAACAAGTGATATAACAACGGTGCCTCTAAACAACTGTATATTAAGCATAGCAGTCCAAATTTGTTTCTTGAATTTTTCATTTCTTTTTTTACATTTTGATGTCTATTTTCTCTGAAAAATAAGAAAACTACCACTAAGATGCTCTAATAGTGCTTTAAAACTGTTCGTTCCTCACTATAAACTTGTTCCAAGCATATTCTAGCACAATGTGCAAAAGCTTAACTACCACTTACCTATCACAACGGTACATTTTTTTATAGCTAGAAGTTTTGCTATAAAGAATCTCTGTGATCCTTTTGTACGTGTCATGTTATGTAATGCATTCTCCACCCATGTAACAGCTTTCCTTGACGCACATCGAGTGCCCCGTCGAGCACACGGGCGTTTCGCTGCAGTTTGCCTCAGTTTTCCGGTCATAAAGACAAGCAAGGACATAAGGTACAAACAAAAATATTGCCGACCTGATTATTTGCTAGACAGGATCGATAGTTTAAACACTGCTGAGTCATGATAAGAGTACTTGACCATCATGTTTGCATTAGTGTTAAGACAGGTTACAATAAAAAGCCGATTTTTGACTAAACATTGTGGTACAATTTTCCATCTTACTCGGGATTGCCTGAATTAAACGTATCTCGGCTGAAAGATTTGTTTTAGAATTCACTGTGTCGCGCCGATCTTCATAACTGTCAAGTCCGACAGGTCAAATTTCACTCAAGTGCTCCCTGAATTTCTCTTTCCCAAAAATTCATTTCACACGCCCAAAGTTTTGAACCCATGTTTCGAAACATTAAAGGTTACTTTTTAATGTCAGATATCTATTGCTTCTTCAAACGATGTATCAGATTGAATTTTAGGCCTTCAAATTTCGACAAAATTTTGCTCGGGGGAAATCCTCAAAATTATTCAAGAATCTTAAAATCTCTAAAATATTCTGGTCTCAATCAACTGAAGCATATTACCACTCAAAGTGTATGTTGAAATCCCTTTAATATAATGAGAAGCATTGTAAATGGAATGATGCTTGAATTAGACTAAAATCGAGTTCTTTTCATTACCCTGTCACGCGTCCCGAAAAAGTGGCCCGGCGGAAACCGTGGAGCGGTCCATCTTTACACTCGCTGTATTGCAAAAATATTTAACCGATGAAAGTAAAATTTATATTTTCATAAATAAGGTACCTAGGGTAGTCCACTGAATTTTTATTGGATTTTTCGAAATGTTTATTTTTCCCACCACTGGTCGATATTTACAGACATCTGCTCTTAATAATTTGAAATATGTTGTGAGATAATGGGTAGTGACCCTTGTGGGCCACCGTAGAATGACACCGATCATCCAGAGGAACAACACCAAATGTCAGCTGGTCTTTCCCTGAAAACATGAAATTCTTACTTTAGTGTATATCAGTATTAGTAATTGGTAAAAACTCTAACCAATATTGTTGTCTTTTGCAAGTGAAGAATATGCACAGCAATTACCCACCCACTGGCTAAACTAGCATAAAGCCCCTGTTGGAGTGAAAATGTTCAATTTATTGTAAAAAGTCAGGCACATATAGCCATAAAACAACTTGTGGCTTACCAAAGAAAGGGCGCCCATCAGCCTTCAAATTAGAGACTACTTCAGAGGAGGCAAAACTATGTAGCCACATTTCCCGGATGGCCCAAGTGATTATATTAGCAAGATTCACTTCATACCCTGGAACATCAGGTGGTAGCTTCTGAAGACCAACCAATCTTCTAGTCGCTTTAAACTGCTCCTGTTTCAATGCTACAATCTTGTTTTTGGTCAGGAATACATGCTCGTCATTTTTTTTTTCTTAAGTAAAAAAACAATAACACCTTCACTAAAAGTAGTAAACTGCATCTCACTTTATGGCAGATATGGACCTTTCTCGGTAAGGAAGAAAGGGGAACTGCTCATCCATCGAGAGAGAGTTTGGTCTTAAGATAAGATATGTGGTGTGCTGGCCTCTCCCCTGATACATTGTTAAATGCTAACTTAACAAAAATAATACAAAAAGTTGTTGAGAACTAAATAAGATAAATGTATATTTATTTGGTTAATTTGTTACTTCCAATTACAAAACTGAGCAACGTTAGTGAGCCAAAGGGTCAAGTACAATGAAGAATATAAAATAAGCTATACCTTACCCCTCTTCTTCCAAGTTTTGTCAAATTGGTGAAATCTTGCCAGCCTTTGTCTGAGATTCTGGATTTCAGCTTAAGCAATACTAACACCCAATCAGGAACTCGCATTGATTGAGCCCTTGCATTCAAGGTTTCTTCTGATAGCAACTTCGAAAATGCTACGCGTGCTCCCTTCTGTCACCATTACGTCAAAAGCAGGACGTACTGCTTCTCGTGCTTTGACACTCTCCTTCTCCCGTTGATGCAACATTCTCCCAGGACCGACCCCAGGGATTCTCCTTTGGCGTGACATACACTGTTTAATTTCTTAACAACAGGCCCAACTCTTTCACGGATTTTTCTTCGTTTGGTCTCTGGTGAGAGATTTTCATCGACTTTGAGTTCCAATATCCTTCTTTTTCTCGCTCGTTTTAATCACTTGGATCTTTTCTGGCTTGCGTCAATTGATTTGGAATATTCTTCTTTGTGTTGGATTTTGGCGAGAGAGTGCGAAGTTTTGGCAGGCTCAGTGTTGCTGGCGGAGTGGGGAGATCTTCAACATCTTCGTCTTTTAAAGTCTTTAGCGGCTCGCGCAAACTTAAAATCTCCTGGGAACCTACAGATGACTGGTTTTCGATAGCCAAAACATGCGATTTTAGCCTAATCAATTCAGGAGTATCTGCCCCCAAGCATTGGGGAAAATCGAAGGCCTTTGAGTTCAGCCAACAATACCACCGATTCAAAATATCGGGTTTTAATAAATGGGCAATCTTTTAATGATCTTAACCAAAGAATACCAAGGAAAAGGCCAAAGGCGGTTGCAACATGTACCTTGTCACTCCGTAGTCCTTTGCTGCCATTAAACCATTTGCTGGAGGCGGAAACTCCATCCTTCCCGTGTAAATAGGGACCTTAAGATCCAGGACGGGAGAGAGGACGACGGCGCGCCAAAAGACGGTAAGGACTAGGCCTAGTTCCCCGTCTCACGCGATGGATAAATAGCTTAAGATTGTTGCCGACGGGGACGCCATTTTGCTTCCAGAATATTTTGGCCATTTTGGTTTATTCTACAGCATGTTAAACATTTCATATTTCATATCGTGGATTAGGAAGCGTTTTTTTCTTACATCTTGGGTATTGGGGGCTTCAAAACATGACGTAAGTTTTAAGCTTATATGGCAGCTTAATTCGTCATCTAGCTGATGTCGTAGTAAAAAATTTTTCTTTTCCTCTAACTCTGTTGCTTGATTTGTTCAGCTTGTTATCTTATGTTTTGTGTGTAAAAATACGCGTTAAAATGAGTTTTAAACATGCAAGAGATGCATTGGTTCTATGTCATGACAACGGAGTGATAGGCGACGAGGAATTTTGCTTGCTATACGATGCAAATCGATCGAAAAATCCCGAATTTCCGTACGAAGAGTATGGAAAATTTGATCTTGAAGATATGGAGGACGATGAATGTAAAGCGGAATTTCGCTTCCATAAAGAAGACATCCCGGAGCTGGCAGAAGTCCTTGGTTTACCCGAAACTTTCACCTACAGCCAGGGATCCATGACTAATGGCATTGAAGGGCTATGCGTTATGCTGAAAAGATTTAGCTACTCCTGCAGGTACTCAGATTTAATTCCCCGTTTTGGTCACGCTGTTCCTGTGATGAGCATGATCTGTAACACAGTAGTTGACTTCGTTTACAACCTCCATGGCCAGAGAATAACCGAGTACAATCACAACCTTCTTGATTCGGCTAGCCTTCAAGTCTATGCCGATTAGGGAGTTTAGTCATGTGATTTCCCCACGCGAAATCGAGCCAAAACATTACCGATCCCAAACTTTCTGTTTATTCTCGTTAATATATTGTATTCTTCTGCAATTAAAATTCACCTACCTTCAGAAGATACCTTAGAGAATAAAACCTATAAATTTCATCGTGATTGGTACCGTATTTCTATTGCTAATAATCCAACTTCACCGTCACTCGGCGTCAGGGATCGCAACTGAAGCGTGGCCGCCATGCTTGACAAAACCAGACCTGACCTGGGGAAGGCAAAATTCGATTTCGCAGTGCTTATTGGCTGAAAAACAATAGCTAATGTATGAAACCATAGGGCTAAAGGCTCAGGGGACTCCTAGGCAGTAGTTTCTTTGTTCAAACAGCCGTAGTTCAAGAAAGATCGTTGATTATCTGAATTAGAAGCGGTTTTCGAAGAGATCTATTATCATTATTCGGTTTAAACTACAGCTGTAGTATTTTATAGCCTTTAAGGTTTTTGTTTAGCGAAAAATAAGTCGAATTTGACGTGCTTTCATGCGGCGGAGAGCGAATTATAATATGTGAGTTCCAATGCGCACTGAAAAGTCATGGCGCACAGCAAGGATCAAGTTTACCAGGGGCCATCAACTTCAACAAGCCTTTCGGATTCCAATAAAATGGCAGGTAAGCAGATATTCCTTTGCTTTATTGAGATTTTTTATGCTTCACTTATAGTTATACATACAAATATTAGAAAGGAAAGTGAAATGTGCTAGTTTTGGCTGCTCGGGCTGTTATGTAACAATTTTCCTGCTGGAGCAGAAGCTTGGTGATTGTTGTATTCAGCAGCTGTAAACTGTGTTGAATATGTTCATGCCCAGCTTGAATTCGCTATTATTATTGGAATATTGTATATAAGTATCCTTTTGTTTAATATTCTGCTTGTATATTATTCCACCAAAGAGAAAATCTGTGGGCTTTGGGTGCTAGCTATTGACATGTCTGAGTAATGTTTATGACTGAGCAGTGATCTTTACTTTGTGCTCAAATTTTGAAGTGTGACAATTATAAGAACAGAGATTTAAGAATGTTTTTAATTCCATTGACAGATAATGTTTTGTTAAACAAAAGCATTTTGGGGGGACCTTACTGTGCAAGAAATGGTTTGGATGTGGCAGCCCTGAAGAATGGGGATCTGCAACCTTTGGACAGGGAGTCCTTTACTAATGCTCTTATCCTAGAACTCTGGAAACAGAGGGATTCTGTCAACCAAATGCTTCAATGGATAACGGCTTTGACTCCACCGGAACTGCAGAGGTATTTGAGTGGTGTGACAACTCAAAATCTGAACAAATCATGCAATGATTTAATGAAAAAAGTCCAAAAGCTTGGTAAAAATAAAAAGAAAGAGGAACTTGAATTGCTAAAGCAAAGTTTGTTTCATTTACCTGGCTCAAACGCACCAATGGTGAGAGAAACACTAACACCAAAGTCAAAAAAGATTGCAGAGCTTAAGGATGAAAACAGGGGGCTAAAAAGATCTGTCAGCAAAATGCTTAGTTTTAGTGAGAGACTGATGGACGAGAATGATGCTTTGATTGATGACCAAGCAGCTTTGGAGTATGAATATTTTTCAACTGTTGAACACATGCTTACAATAACAAACAATATTGCTGGTGTAGTTGCAAAACGTAAACATGAAAGGGATGCCTTTGAGCAAGATCTCAAAGGTTTGCAAGAGCAGTTCAATGAGCAATCAGAAAAGCTGAATGAGATTCAAGAGAAACTAGCATCATATACACCTAGAAATGTGAACAGGAGGCAGAAAAGGGCACATTCAAAGATTAATGATCTTAAATCAAGAATTTCTGAACTTGAAGTGGAAAAGTGCAGTATCTCAATTGAGCTTTCAGGCGTCAAGGAAAAATGTGAACAAGCCAAAAGTGAAGTTGAACAGCTAAAACAGCAGAAAATTGGCTTACAGAAGAAGGTGTCACATATAAAAAAGCAAAAGAGCACACAGGCCAATGAAATTGATTTGCTAAAGGAACATAATGCTGCAAACATATTAAAGCTTGAATCATGTGCTAAAGAGTTAAAAGAAAAAAACAAAGAATTAGAACAGCTTACTTGCTTGCTGGAGGATGAGACAATCAGCACATTTGAAGATGGCAAGTATGTTGACGAAGTGCGAGAAGTAATCATGGACCTGCTAGCCATGAATGTTTCAATGAGCAAAGTCAATGAAGTAATACGAACTGTTTTGAAAAAATTGACATGGAAGAGATTGTCAAGACTTCCAAGCAAGGCTGTCCACTCTCGCCTATTTGTTGAGGCTAAGCACCTTGCTGATATTCAGCTAGGGAGGGCTATGCTGGAAGAAGCTGACCCTTCCCAGGTAGTTGGAAACACCCTCCACAGAGATGGTACTACTAAATATCATCGTCATTACCAAGATTTTGAAATTACAACTCCCTCTTGTCAGACATACTCAATGGGCCTTCTTGAGTTGGGAAAGTCAGACACAGAAGCCATAATGGACTCATTTAAGTACAGAGTTAAGGAAATTGCACAAGCATTGAGCAGTGGTGAGAATCTAACAGTTGAAGATAAAGTTGCAGAGTTGGTCACATCCATTAAGAACACCATGTCCGATCAAGGACCAACGAATGCCACTTTTAATGAACAACTGACAGAATTGCGAAAGGAATTACTCCCAAAGGTGGTGGAGAAATGGGAAGACCTCAGTGAGGATTCAAAGAAATCCCTTGAGCAAATGGGAAACTTTTATTGAAAACTGCATTTACTTGTGAATCTTGGCAAGGAAGCAAACAAAGCCTTAAAGTTGTTTGAACATGCTGCAACAGAAGGCAGAAATCCATTAGCATTTCTTTCTTCAAACGAGTCTGGTTCCTGCAGGCTAACAAGAACAGCATGTGAAGCTTTTCATCCCCGTGGTAGTCAGACTGCTGGAGTGTCCAAGTATTTTGATGTGCATCTCTCTGAAAATGGTGTGGAAAGCAAACTGGTTGAGTTCATCGGGAATCGCTTCTACATAATATTTTACAACTCTGCTGCTGTTTTCTACCATAAAAGCCATATTCCAGATTTCCTTTTCAAATGGCCTTCACCAAATCGCTTACTTCAGCTTGTGGCTAAAGACATTGTAGAACCTGTCTACTTGTCACTGGCCCCTTTTTCAGATTAACTGAGACAGCAACGTCTGTTCTTGAACTCAATCCCCATTTGAAGCGAATGCAAGAGTGCTTTGAACAATGGAGCATGGATGCATCCCCACTACTGGAGGGAGCAACTCTGTTTGATGAAGATATCGTTCCTATCCACTGAGATGACATATTCGACAGCCTCTTTCAAGAACAAAGTGTTCAATTGGAGACATTGACACAAGAGGCCCTTTAGGTCATTTTCAACTCGTGGATCATCCTCTTTGAAAGACAAGCTCAAGATCAACTATGCAAGTATGCATCCCCATCTTCTGAGCAGTTAGCACAGGCAGTAAATGTTCCTGCAACTAACATGGCATCTGAGAGAGATTTTGGAGTCTTGGACTTACTCTTGCATTTGAAGCCTGCAGCAAGATTGATTTCCCATGAAGCTCTTGTAATGTGGACAAACAATAAAACTACTGCTTGGCTTAATTCACTGTCACCTGAAGACAAAGAAAAGTGCATGGCTGATGCCAGAGCAAATACCGGTGCAATTCTGGCTCGGTACAAGGAAAGAAAAGAGAACATTTTCCAGCAACGGAAGGAGAAGTTGTTAGAGAAACAGAGAGCAAAGGAGGAAGCTGAAAGGAAATTGCGACAGCAAAAACTTAATCTAGTAAACGGCATTGCAGAGTTGGGGGGTCCATAGAAGTCTGAAAAAGACATTAAGGATGGTCTGATGAAGTTTGCCTCTGAAAAGGAGAGACAAAAGGCACTTGTCACAGCTCCAGTTTCAGAAAGTTGTCCTTCAAGTGAAAGCTCCGACAAAAGAACACTTTCATCAAGGAAAAACTGTGGCTGGTAAACGGGTCCTGTTTTCAGCTGAGCAGCTTGCTAAACACTTACTGGAAGTTCTCCGTCCATCGAAGGGGGTGCAATGTCACCCCCACCCCTCTGGAATTTCCAAAGGTAAGCAGTGATCCGTATGGAAAACAAGGTCTTTTTCCCACACCCCCAATATTATGCTATATGCTAAAACTGAAGAACAAACCTATGAAAATGAAGTAATCATTTATTTACTACAATCCAAGATAAAAAAGTATATACAGTGTAATATGCTATGCTGTTGTTTTTGTTAGAACAAGTGTAACACTTTTTTCAACATGTTTTCAAGTATAGCAATTCTAAATGCTATTTTTGAAATACAATATTTGAGAAAATGGTTGACACTCAAAACATTTAAAATACACTGTAAGTATCAATAGAACAACAAGAACGCAAGGTTCAATATCATTATCATGAACTTGCACACTCATATAAAATCTGCTCAAGCAGTTCTTGTTCACTTCTCCAAAAATTTAGAAAACATGGTTATCATCATGGTCTGGAATCCATCAATTTGCTTCTGTTGCTGTGCCAGCTGCTGGCTCATCAACTTCATCATAGCTTCATTCTTCTTGGCTTCTTGCTGCAACTCCTGCTTTTTCAGCTCCAGCTCCTCTTTTTTAAATTCATCCACATTTCATTCCTCTCCTTTAGATACTCCAGGGTGTTGTTTCCACTTGATCTTCTTTTCTTCCCCTTTCCTTCAACCTCACTTCTTTTCATTCTGTCTCCCAGCCTCTCCATTGCCCTCTTTTAAACAAACATAAAACGAGCCAACAAAAATATTTACTTATGCTGGCTTTTTGTTGCTTGTTTCCTTTGAACATGACGGGGAGGGGGTCGAGACAAACTGAGCAGAGCTCATTACGAGTCTACAGGACTAAATCTCTGAGAAAACCAAAGAAAATCAAGTACACAGAGGGCACAACGTCAAACTGGTGTTTTTGCCGTCCTCGACGGAGTCACGATGAGGTCACACAACCATGAAAACAAACCAGATCTCAAATGCGCATGCTTCTTATGGGAAAACAACTTCTGGTCGGCCGTCGTCCTCGCTCCCGTCCTGGATCTTAAGGTCCCTAATCTTCAAACTAGACTAGAGCATATTCCTCATCAAAAAGCTTTGCTGAGGAGCAAAACGTAGATGGCTTTGTACA
Source organism: Porites cylindrica (assembly GCA_964035525.1). Taxonomy (NCBI): domain Eukaryota; kingdom Metazoa; phylum Cnidaria; class Anthozoa; order Scleractinia; family Poritidae; genus Porites; species Porites cylindrica. The sequence continues at coordinate 19,032,056 of OZ037778.1, read as the reverse complement.
ACATAAATTTGTGTTCAAGGCAAACCAAGCCTTCTCAGGGTTCAGACAGGTTGCGAAAACTCTGTGTAGCGTAATATCCGCTCTATCGATCTCTTCGACTCCGTCGTTACTGCTCTCCATACTAACACGAACATGATGAAATAACTTGGAACGCAAATGGGCCTATACATTTTCAAATTTGGCGCTTCATACTTAGAAAAATTCCATATAAAGTATAATTCCCCTGCAGTTTTGGTTACATTTTCACTAAGCGCCATCTTGAATCTTAACTGTATTACCGCAGATAATGACAAAGTGGGCTCAAGAACAAATCAACACCGGGGCCAGGGTCTGCGTGCAGTGCTGTTCATGCATGCATGGTCGGAGCACTCATGCGCCCGATGTTGTGCAGGCTTATGGTCAATGTCATGAACCACGGTATGAGTTCAATGTATTAAAGGGGAATTTAGTCAAGGAGAAAGCTACTGTCCTAACACAGGTTTCTCTGCTGGGGTGAGGGTATGGCTACATATACGCGCGGTGTGGCGGAACACACTGTTAGATGCAATGTTTGGTGCTTTTTTTTGGATTAAAGGTCTATAATAAAGTAGGCTGTGTAGCAGGCGCTTGGACGTCATGGGCACAAGAAAGAAAGGGGCGCACGAGGGAAACACTCCCCGTTCTTTCCTACCCCTGCTACAGAGGCTAATATTAAAGTGGAGAGAACGTTTTCTCCTATTTTATCAGTCAAACAGGTGAAACTAATGCAGCAAACAAGCCCGAAGCAGGTATGTTGCACATGACAGACGGATTGGCTTCGTTAAAGAGCAGGGGTCGAGCTATTTTTCTCGCTCCACAGCCAGGAGCCGAACAACCTATAGTGCCATACTCGACATGCAATAACGGAGGAGAGGAGGAACAATTTATGCTGATGAACAACAAACTAATCATATACTTAAATAAAAACCAGCAACATATGCAGCCTAGGAACATTCACAGCTTTTGATCCGCAACTGCACCAAAGTAGTTTGAGTTATTATATCATTCTACAGTACAAAAAAAGTACAAACCTTGAAATTTGATAGATCTCTAGAGAAATTTAGTCGAATTTCAAAGCTACCAATGTTGTGATGTCAGCCGAGTTGTCTCGCTATGTCTGAACCAGATAAACTGCTAAAGTCGCCGAAAGGGGATAGGTATTTCTCTCGCCCACATTACAAGGAAGAGAAGCAAAAGCAGAAATGTGCATGGAAACGGAGGCAGAAGGAGAAAGAGTAAGACTAAAGCAAGAGGAAAGACGAAAGACACGTGCACGTGGCAAGAATGCAGAAGACAATGTGGAGGATGTTCAACACAACTTTCCCAACAAGAAAGATGAAACGACGAGTGTACAGGTTGATTTGGCTGATGAAAGTGCCTGCCAAGAGTTACCACACAAACACAGAGCCAACAAAAGTGGTCAGAATTCTTCAAAGGCAGACAAGGCAAGGGAGAGAGAGAAGGAGGGATGCCAAAGGGGAGTGCAACTAGGCCTCGAATATAGCAAAGGCCAACAGATGATAAAGATATCACTGAAAAGAAAGAGGCCGGAAATTTCAACCAAACTGGATGACCAGCCGTGCGTTTTCAGCAAATTGTCCAGGGTTGATAAGTCCACACAACGTGCTACAACTAAGATGCCTGATGAGGAGAAAAACCTGCTGCCCGCCCTTTGAGAAATCTGCCCATTGCTGCTAAACAAGACTTCTAATGAGCCGATAGGCTCTGGGACGTTTGGAGCTGTCTTTTTAGCAGAATATAGGGGAATTAAAACAGCAGTAAAAGAGATGAAAAAACAAAATGACTCGCCCGAAGAAACTGAACGTTGCCACGCCAGGTGCTGCACGAAACTCAGATTCTTAAAAGTCTCAGGGACCATCCAAACGTCCCTTTGCTTTTTGGTGCCTGTACAACCATAGAGCCATTTTGCCTCGTTCTCCAATTCCACGGCATTGGCGAAAAAAGTACCACACTCCATGAGGCTTTAAAGAAAAGGCTACTAAAAAGAAATTCAACGGCCCGTGTCTTATTAAATTGCCAAAACTCTTAAATATATGCACAACCAGGGTTTTTTGCGAATGCTTTGAAGTCGAATAAAGTGCTCATTCAACAGAGAAGCAGGGGAGCTTCATCTAGTCCTCATGGATTTTGGAAAAAGTCAAGCCATAGCTGAAGCAAAGGGTGATAGAAGAGGTGATGTAGATTACCTTGGGCCGGAGGTAAAAGCGGGCGAGAAAGAAAGCACGCAAAGTGACATTTTCTCTTTTGGCAAAATGCTTGGAACAGCCGTTGAAGGGAGAAATTTTCTTCCAACGTTTTCAGAACTAATCGCTAGTACCACTGCAGTAGATGCCCCAGACAGGCCTTTGGCTAGTGACATTTCCAGCGAACTGGCAAGAAAGTTTTTAGATGAATGATATATTTTTTTTAAGTTAGAGAGAACCTGATCTCAAAAGGTTGTCTTTTGCTCATATTGCTGCTGTTGTTTTATTTTATAAAAGCCTTATTATTCTTTTTGCTGCAGTTGCTTAAAAAAGAACGATTAAGTGGTTACAGCACAGATATTTTACGGAAATATTTTATAATAACATTGTAATACGCGATTAACAGCACAGCACTCAATGCGATTGCAATGATTTGGCATCCACTTCCTTTAAGATGAGTAGTATATTGTTTGTTCACGGACTGCAGGATGTTTTACATAATAAATATTTTGAATCAACACTTTTATCTAGCAACATTCGCCCGATTCTATTTGAGTTCAACGACCCTTCAGTACATTGAATACAATATGGAACAAGACAACACTTGAGTCGTAGGCAATGCATGATTATTCTGGATAACTCGTGAGCTGCATGAGAACGCAAATCTCTGGCATATGTTAAATTGTAATCTCTTCTCTAATTGCTCTATTGCCAGATGCGGCCTTAATCTTGTTAAAAAATGGGACGCTTTATCGAATAACTGACCACTGATGATTGCACAAACGGTGAAGAAACTAATTGCTTTTTGCAGTAGGAAGTTTATTGCTTGTCACTCAAAATCTAGCATCCTTAACAATGCCGGCGCCATGTGGTGTGCAAAAAAAAGTCATATGCGGGTCCTCATGTAATAATAATAATAATTTAATACTTATATTGCGCAAAATACATGTAAATATGATCAAATGCGCATATGCATGCAGGGTAACTCAAACTAAATCTTTCAAAGACATTTGTTTCACTACTATATAACCTTTGAGGCTTCTACATCGCTTTTCCCATGTTACTTTTTCCTTTAGGTTTGTTTGCAGCCAACATTGCTGTGAAGTTTTATTTTGAAGGGTTTGACAAAATGGAGGTATTAAAATTGGATATTTCAAAAATTTTACAATTTCACAAAGCTATAATTATTTCAGTAGCAATATCACAAAGTTTTCTTCTGTGGTGTCAATATATGTTGCCTTCTTTCCAAATCAGCCAGTTTAAATCAAATAGTTCGCTGTACTAATAGAGTTTGTATTTGATCCGTTTTCGTGTGCATGATCAAACAGTACAATATGGGGTTCCTTAAGTGTCAGTATAGCCTTCTTTGGCGCCTAACCTTTATAAAAGTCGCTCTGGTAGCTCAACAAGACTCAGTTCAACCAGTCTTGGTGTTTGTTTTATAAAGGGCCTGACATTTTTCGCAAAATTGACCTCCAATTTTACCTTAAATTTCAGCCTTGATATGGGTCGCCACGACTGTTCACTGGGGCGATCAGAAAATCTCTGAAAACTTGGTAAATTTAAAAGATGCGATCAAGCGAGTTATGGTTTTAGTATTAGGACATGAAAGTCTTTCAATATACCGGAAATAAGCAAAAACTATTTTTTGAGACAGATCGGCCGGACCGCTTTGACGGATACCCTCTCTTAAGCTTGAACTAGGAGTTTGAACATGTTTAACAACCTTGATGTTTCATTGAAAGGGTTTAAAGATGTAAATGTCCTGTACATTCAGGTTTTATTAACTGCTACTTCACTTCAAGTTATCATATATAGATCTTTTAAATGTGGTTGACAGTTCAGACATTGGTACTCTCTAGAGATAAAAATAAACATCACTTGTTTGTTAGTTGAAATTCTGTTTCTGTCTAGTGCATTTACTTGGGTACTAATCCAGCCGTTCACACTAAAGCATATTATGTTCAGATACAGACAACCATACTTTGACAGGTTCCCTACTACTGAGGCTATCAGTTCATATCTATGGAACGCCAAACGTGATTAAAGTGTTGAAAACTAAAATAGAGGTTGTATCACTGAATACATGCTGCACTGTGTTATAAATGGGTTGAAAAATTGCGTATATATCACTTCCGATGAGGCAAATACAGGTTGTAAATTTGAACATATGTATCACTTGAAACTCAACATGTTGTACAGCCTGAAATACACAGGTTGAAAATACTCCCTTTTCCGAAAATCTTCCGAACAAGACAGACGTGCATGTCACAAACCCGTTTCCCATAGATATCACATGTCAGGTCGTCCGCTGCAAACAAAGCTGCCAAAAGTGTACACTTTGTGATATATTCCTAAGCTGTTGGGACTGTGAAAGAGACTAACTCGCAGAATCACAAGACCGCTCCATAAAAAGACTGTAAGATGGATGTCTGATAATGACATTTCAAGAATAGTTGAACGTCTTCGGCCAAGCCTGCCGCAGATATTGCAAAATCAAAGTCGTGGTACAATGCAACAAACAATCCTTACCGACGCCAACAGGGCATACATCATCTGCCACAACTGAAGCTGCAGCTCTTTTACAGTTATTTCGTAGACCAAGTTTCGTGCAAAGGCACAGGTCCACCCCTCCACATCAAAGAAATGGCAGTAGATGGCCAACTTCAACTACTACCAACAACTGAACAGACAACCACTTGGGACCAGATCGAGGAGTAGCATTCAGAGAAATAACACTTCTACCAAGGAAAGTGGAGTGCTGTGAGTAAAGCTTATGCAGAGACTTAAATGGCACTTCATATAGTTTGAACCAGTGGCATTTTATGTCGATGAAGATTCTGATCGTTGTTCATATTTGACATGGGCATGCAATGCAGACACCATCACGGTGATCGATGAAATCTGAAGTTTGAATCAAGATAAAGAAGATATGAATGTGTATTATCTACCTCAATTAGAAAGTGCGTATCAAGCTAAATATATCGGAATAAATTAGAGTATTATTTGCCTGAAACCTGTCCACCATAACGTTTAGAGCATGTGAGTGACGGAATATAAGTTGCCATCATAATAAGTAGTAATTAGTTTACTTGTTAAGTTCAATCTTTGCTTCTATCATGTAGAAAACGTTTTACCACCAGGGGAGAACAAACATTGCCATACTTGAAATGAATTGCATACTAGTTAAGAAATGTATCTGATATTCACTTGTTGTTTCTTCCTGATTGAAGGCTTGAAATTCTTAAGAGTGTTGGCTCAAAGCTCATAAAACCAACTGTGGGGAATGGGGAACTGTGTGCCCAAACACTGTTGAGCTTTTCAGCTCATAAACCAATATACCTCCAAGCTGCAGAATTCCCGAATCAAGAAACGGTATGCCTATAAAAATTGAGTGCTAAATGGTATTTGCAAAGGTTTAAAATAATGGGTGTTCTGTTTGCTCTCTATATTTCTCCTCTCCCTTCGTCATGTACCAGTGTGATGTTGACATTGGTATCCTTCCCTATAATATTTACATTTTAATTATAGTGTAATCAATTTTTTTTTTGCTTTTGCTGTCATTGTTAATCGTGGATCATTTATAACCATACTGTCCCCCAATAGTTCCTTAAGTTAATGTCAGACAAATGGCAACCAATTCTGTCAAAAAGGTACTTTGGTGTCATTATATGGTTTCCATGTTTGTTAATTCTGTCACAGAATAACACTTAGGACCAGTCAGCTTCCTCTGTAGCTATCCAAGATAATTCAGAAACTAGGAGATTTGGGTAAGGTTTTCTATGTTTCTATTTGCACTGGTCACGATATGTTTCCCAAGTGATATCACATAACGTTGTTCAAACAGACTTTTAACCCACAGTTTTAGTCTGTTATCTCTTTTCAGACAATCCAGTATAGAACATTACATGACATATACCACTACTGAGGCCAACAGTGGACTTTCCCATAGGGCAGGTCTTCAAACTGGACATTCCATTACAACAGGAAGGACTTAATATAAAGTTAGAGTTATCACTCACAAGAGTACATGTCACAGCATCAAAGCACATAGACCACATATGTATGGCCTGATATACTTTTTAGTCTGGAAGAATGGGAGGGGGAGTTCGCGTCAGGGTATATAGTTTGTTTTTTTCTCGTGATGTGTTTGTCTCGCCCAAAATAACACATTTTAAGCAACTATCAGTTGCACAGTCTTGGAGAATTTGATTTATTTTGATTAATCAAAAACGTCATAAATTTGGTGAATTTGGCTGAGATGAAGCCTATTCGTCAATAATGATTTGCAATCCTAGCATTATTAAGTGATCTCCACCTGGCCAACATTTACCAATCCATTGACCACCTCTACCTGGAAAGAAGCACACATACCTCGAGAATAACTGCAACTTCGGCACCACTATGAAGAGGAAGAAGGATGCTGAAGTTTACATCCCTTTGTCAGAAATGCAGCAGGAAGATTTCTTACACTTCAAACGGGTCCTTTCTAAGAGGTATGTCCTTCATAACATGGATAAAGGTGGCAAGCCCTTCCTGTTGCGAGAAATTCATTCACCTCCTTTGTACCATGGTCAGTGCCCCTTGAAGCCGCCAAAGTTAAAGATCTGAAGAAAATAGCGGCCCACCACATTTCACCAGATCTTCATGAATTTTAAATTAGCCTTCGAGCTGAGGACAAGAAGAGGACACCGAATTTACCAGTTCGGACACATCTTTGTCCAGTTAACAAAACTGACGTGTCCCAGTGCACACTTAGGGAGTAATTGTACTTTCCATTTTGTTGGAACTGACGGACCAGACCATTCAAACTATCCAGATTAAAGATCTGAAGATTTCTAGAGATGACCCCTACATTCATATACCAATTTCGGCAATTATCTCATAGAGTCCCAATGATTTTCTACATTTTAATTTTTCACATTTCACTCCACAGGTTATGATATTTTACGAACTCAAAAATGTAAAAGGTTAAAATGCACCCAAAATATTTCAGGTAAAATAATACTTAAGCCCTATTTATTGTGTTACAGAAGACTCGCGTCGCCCTAAGATGACCGAACAGAGGCACATTTTGTAGCGTCCCTTAGAATGCATTTCTAGAGATCTAAAAGTACTCTGGGTGGCTTCAAAGGTGTTTTCAATATCATTGTTCTTCTGAGAAGGATATCATCATCGAGTGTCCCTGAATCAACTCAAAGCTGAAAACCAGGAAAAGGCCTTAACGCTGTAGAACTGTTAAACTGTGCTCCTACTTTTTCCTTTTTTGCCAAGTTGCACAACTTAATTTTTACTGGCCACAGTATTGCCATCATGGTGTAAAATAGGAAAATAGTGCATCAGACTTGGAACATTGTGTAAAACTTATCATGAAGCCAGATCTATAATAACTACTAATAATAACAGTTTGTTTGGGAAATGACCGGGATATTTTTAGGTACCATCACTAGATGGTAAGCTATTCTATGTGGGGTTGTGTCAGCTCCTGAGAAAGAGTAAGCACTGCGAGGGATTTGTTCAAGTCTGTCCACTATGAATTACACGTTTAATCAACGGTATTCATGACGAGTGACTTTCCTACTGGAAAATCTGGCAGACCATCTTTTACGTATCTTTCGCAGTTAATTTTAACTCTGGAAAATCTCTTGCAGTTGACCCAGATGATCCCAGAAAATGTCCTGCCTTTTATACAAGACTTCATAAAACTCGAAGACAACACCCACGTAATGGTAAATTACCTTGACAGGCTGAAAGAATTTCTACTATCCTAATTCAGTTTACGTCAAAAGTCTTACAAAACGGCTCTTTTCAGTGCCCTCAAATGAAGGGGTGAGTGCAAGGAAGCATGAAGTGATGATTTGGTAATTTTGAGAAAATCAGCTTCTTTTTTCATTACTTTTATCACTTTGTTTTTTCGAGGTGGCAAAGAACTAAAGTAAAGCCTTATTTCTTAGTAATAAGAAGGTGTTTCACGTTAAAAAGTAAAAACTTTAAGAATAAGAAATGACTTTGGGAGAAATTAATACCTAACTGGGAATTTAAACATGAAACAAAACTGCTGGCGCAGGAAGCAGTGTCACGTTGCAAAATAAATACATTCTGGAGGCTTGATTGACAACATTCGTTCAAGTCATTACACAATGACCAACAAAAAAATTATTGCCAATCTTCAATGCGAATATGTACAATGTCCGTTGAGTAATTGCAAGTGCCAACCAAAGTCTTGGTTATGTTGTTATTTTCTCCTTTCTTGCTCACATTTGTCATTGAATTTTAGGGCCATTTGTCGAAGAACATCGAAAAAAAATGGTTCTGTTTAGAACTGTTACTTCGTTATTTAGCAGTCTTCCTGAGAAGTCTACCACAGAATTAGCAGTACCCCTGTGCATTTCATGCTTTTGTTGTCTTCATTATGTAACAGTGTAATACCATAAAAGGTAACTTGATTGCTTCGTAATCGGCCATTCTTACCAAGCAACCCACCAAGAAATTGCAGCCAGGAAACCTGTCAATTTTAGACACGTTTAGACCATAAATATGTTAAGAAATCTGAAAACTTTTTTTTTTTTTAAACATATCAAACCATAAAAGAATAACTTGCTCCATTGGGGAAGAGGTATTACTGGCAACAACCGACCATCAGCATATCCTTTGCAACATAACATACTGTGCGAATGTCATTTTAAAATAAAAAGTTGCATTGGTGCAACGACAGGTGTGTTTTCAGTTTTTGACATGACCAGTTAGCCAAACATCCGTCAACACTACTGACAAACAATTGCCGTTAAAAGGGCAATATTGGCATGATTTAGAGTGATTTGCCAAAAACCAAGGAAGATACAGTTCCACAAAGTTGCAGAATTTCACTGATGTGTACATGGTGGAGGAGGGGGGCAACATTGTGCCCCTGAAAGAGACAGTCACACTTAATGGTCACTGGCAGACTTCGCAAGTTCACCAATTCTGTAAGGCCCTCTATTCAGCAATTTTGGTGAATCACTATTCCTGAAATGGTCGTTTTCCAAACATGAAAAAAAAAGTAGTGGTCAATGCACACGTCATTTGTATGCGAGTCTCTACCATGCCTACATGTTTAGTCGTAGAAAATTGCAACAACAAAAAAACGCTTCTCTGATGTTTTTTTAAAAATTGAATAAGTCCTGGCTATCGTCCTGACCATCCAACCCTGTGTTTGGCCTTGCCACGAGTGGAAGGATAACTACCGTTCACTCGTACTCATTACGAAGCTGCCAGAGCTATAATAACAAAATGTGTAAGACAAAAAGATTGTAAGAATTTGTATCTGTGAAATATTTAGATTTTTTGTCATAAGATAAATGTTAATTATGTGTAATTTGCGCACGATCCTGTTATCCAGTTCTTAGCTGTAAGGGGTTTTGAATAAACAAGTCTACTCTACTCTACTCTACTCAACCGTGGTGGACAGAAAAAGCCGATTTTTTGGTGCCAAGTTTTCTGACTTGTTTACACACAGGTGTAGGTGAATGATGAAGGCCACAATTTACTATGGCGTGGGTCACATTACCGCCGATTTTGTTGAGGATTGTTTACTCTAGGGATTAAAATCTCTCAACACACGCATTTCCTAATGTGACCCAATGTTTGCGTTATTCAAAAAATTTCAAAATCTGAGAAAACCATCAAAGATGCCGGTGTGCTTGGGTGGGGCTAGCCGATTTTGCCGAATTTTTTTTAAACAAAGGGAACCGCATCTGGTGCTGTGCTCGTGTGTCACGTAAAAGTCAAAAGATAAAAATAAAAAAGAGCGGGAAATTTCTCCCTTACATGCTGACGTGTTCCCTGCGTACATAAAATCAAGGACAGGTGAGATTTGTTCTTCCCCTACACAAATTTCCCAGTATTCTACAGCCTTCAGCTGCCAGCTAACGATATTGTCATCAGCCAGACGTTCAAGGCACGCGGCCATTCTGGCAATTTATAAGGCCCCAACCAGCGACCCATGAAAATCAGTCAGCTAGCCAGTCTAGTGCATGTGAGTCTCCCTGCACAAGCAACGCCAGTGGCTCGCCAGATTCTGCTTCTACAGGTGGAAACTCGGGAAAAAAATCATGAAAAGTGGAATGAGGAAGAGAAATTGCTGCTGGTCTGTCTCGGCAGAAAATTTCGATTACCTAGAGAGCAAGAATGGTAGAAAAGTGTGGGAATGGATCGCACATGAGCTGAGCACTAAAATGTGGTACTAAAAAACTAGCGACAAATGCTAAAAGACAATGAAGTACTGGATAGACTGGTACAAGGCTGCGAAAGATTGGAACAGGAACCAGAGTGAAGGAAATCGAAAACAGTCCATCTTCTCCGAGGAGATTGATGAAATACTCGGTTGAAGAGTTGACGTGACACTCCGTCACGTTGCTCAAGCTGGTTCCAGTTCTGGTGTTGATGCTGTTATGGAAGCACACAATGAAGAGGAGATTGCTGAAGACGAAGGCAGCAAAAAAAGAACCCAAAGGAAAATGAGCAGGAAGAGAGCAAGAGAAGAAGTAAAAACGACGAGGAGAAGGAAATGTTTAAAGCAGGCATGCAAGAGCAGTGCAAAGACATGAGTTCATTTATTGCCAATTTTAACTGGGTACAGGAACAACAGTTAAACACGATGAACACTCTTGTAGGTGCTTTAACCAATTTTTTTTAAGAACAATAACAACTGAATCAGTATTATGTGTTAAATACAAGTAAAGTTTTTCTGGGAACTAATTAATAACTGCCATTAAAATTCCATATTTCATATTTTTCTCTATGCAATGAAAATATACATTGTCGATTCTATTAATTGAAGAAAAAGGAAAAGTGGATGATAACAGTAACAAGAAATATAAACTGATGTACATTGCACTGTACTTTTTTTCATACGGAAACAACACTATAATTTCCTTGACATCAATTTAACATTTATCAGAACCTACAATCTGGAATAAAACCGTCTTAAAATCAACTTAAAGCTTGTAGTATTTAACTTGATACCAAGTTGTTGAGGATATTTCTTATGTCATCCCCATCTCGTATTGCGTCTGGCGATACGTTTCCAGGCTTCAGGTTGTCATCATTGTTGTCATCATCCTCATCCCAGGCATCATTATTTCAGATACAAATGTTATGCAGTACTGCACAAGCGATTGTGGCTTTAATAGCGAATTCTATATCGCCATCGAAGTGTTTCTGCAAGATCCTCCATTGGTTTTTCAACGTACCAAAAGCACATTCAACTTGTACTCTGGCAGAAGAGAGCTCCTTGTTGAAAGTTATCTCTTGCGGGTCTCTTGTTCTCTTGGGGTAAGGCTTCATCAACCAAGGATTTAGAGGGTAGGCACTATCTCCAACAAGATAAGGGGTCATTTCTCTACCACCCACAATTACGGTAGGAGCAGTAAGAATCTCTCCCTGTTCTGCTCCTCTGAAGATAGCACTTCCCCACAATACGTGAGCATAGTACATACTACCGGGAAATCCTCAAGAAAAATCTGTGAACACTTTTTTGGTGACAGCTTGTATAATGAAAATGAAATCCTGCTGGTGATATCTACTAGAGTAGTCAGCAGCACTGTCTGATGGTGCTTTTATCCTTACATGAGAACTGTCAATTGCACCTACAATGTTTGGCAAGGCGGATAGTTCTTCAAACGATTGTATTGATGTGTTAAGTTCTGCACGGGTCTCTGGAAATTTGTTGTGGTCATCCTGAAGTTCATAAAGAGCTCTCACCACATCTTGCACAGCTTCTATTACTGTTGATCTATCAACATTGAAGGTCGGGCCAATTGTTGGATAGGAGTTTCCATGAGCCAAACGATACAGTCCAATAGCAAGTACTTTAGCAGGAGATAAACAAGATCTAAACCGTGAGTTGTGTCGCATAATTCTAGCACCTAACAAGTCAAGAGCAGTATTGACGGGTGCTCTATTCATTCGCAGCTGCTGCTGAAAAAAATCTTCTGGGATGGTGAGATCGGGATAGCGTATTTCGAATCAAGATTCATTAGGACGTGGAAGTGACCATGCATTTGGCGCTCGTCGTAATTGCCACAAACAGTGTTTTCGTGTTCTCAGGGCAGCAGCAAGCAATCTGTTGCAACTATTTACCGGTATCCATCTTTCCATCAGCAAAACAAAAGCAAGCAGTTGTTTTTGTTATTGTTGTATAGCTGAAAACAACAGGACTATAATTGCGATACAGAATGTTCTGTTCGACCACATGGTTGGTTCGTGGGAATGTTAATTTGCCGCCTGATTGCCTGCGTGATTGACGTTTTTTATTTTAACCTGGTTGAAATGCGACCCTAAGGTTGTCAATTTGATTTTTATTTCTGAATGAGTTTTTTTTTTTGAGCCAACCAAAATAAAAATTAGACAGTAATGTGACCCAGCCCTAATTTCGTAAAATAGGGTGATTTTAAAGCAGCGTTGATCACATAAAGATCAATCAAGGTGAAAATAGAAGAAAGAAAACACTCCAAATTGTTAAGATTAGTAATCAGCCAGCAGTGCTATCCCCACTCTCTGTCTATAAAGAACAGGGAACATTTCAACAACCAGGAAGAGAACGACCTACTTTTCAGCTTTGTCCATACTAAGCCCATCACTGTATGAGAGATTAATCATGAAAAAGGCCTTCAATGCCTGTCGCCACCCAGAAGTTCCCCTCCCTACTACATCTATATGTCACAGGCTTTTGGTCCAAGCAGTATTAAAACACATTTTATCATGAGAAAAGTTTATGCATCTTATCTTATCTTACCTTAAAGTTGAATTGTAAATTGTTAAAATCATTGCAGAAAATTTATGAGGGGGTGAGCGAAGTACAAAAATTGTCCATGCAAAGGAAAGATTAAATGTAAAAGAGTAATGAATGACAAGTAACCCTAAAAAATATTCATGCATTGGCCTAAAAAAATTCATACTAGTGAGCTGTTGAAGTAAAAAAATCATGATTCTCAAAAATCCCTCCGTAACATTTCTAATGGTCCACCCTAATCAAATATCACATTTTTAATCCTTTGAACATTACTAGACAAGAATGATGATCAATGATCAATGGTTTTCTTGTCATTACTGATACCTGAAGTTAAGAGGCTGCAGGGAGTAACAAATCCCTGTCCAGTACTTTTCAACTGGGCTCGAAGATGGAGGAGAATATGATGAATGAACTAACTCCTCCTTAACTCCATGTTAATCATTCATTTCATTGCTGTCGTCTTTTTCCTTTTCTAGTTGTCAGTCTAACCACTGCCGGTACTCTGTTGGATCTTGGGCAGGTTCAGGCAAGGGATATTGTCTGCCTGAACTGTCTGTTTCTTCTGGGTCATAATCAGCGGCAACTGGCTTGGCACGAGTTGATGTGGTTAACCAATCTGGTAATTTTACCCAGGGGTAACTGTGCAAATGTTTCAGAGCATATTTGCTTATCCTCATCTTGCTGTGATACTCTGTCACTGCTTTTAGCACTGTCCTCTGGTTCGATCTAAAATTTCAAAGCAGAGGAACTTAACTTTTTAACAGAGATTTAATTTAAAGTAATATGAAGAATACCTATATTCCAGTTTATGTATCGACTGCTGTTTGTTGAGCACCTCCTAGTATTTCAGCATGTCCTAGTTACCAACCGCGAATATCGTCTTAAAGGTCCATACGTTATTCTTTCTTTTCTTCTTCCTCTTTTTGCGTATTATGTGGTCTTATTGTTAACAGTGTATTGAAAAGCAGATTTAGCATTATTTCGGCGTCCTGATTTAAAAAAAGACAAAAACAACGAACAAATATCAGTTCGCCTGAAAAGTATTGTTTGGGCCGTAAAATAGAGCTGAAACTTTGCAGACTTTGATGTACATATATCGGTGGGGATGGGTTTTCGACAGTGAACGATCATAATGCCTCTGATTCCAATCTCCTGTTCCTCTGTCTCTCGTTGTCGGCGTTGCTTTCGCTGTGCTAAGCAATGTTCCTTCTGCTTCACTGTTTCTTGTTGACGTCTTCTCCTTCGTTGTTCACGCTGAGTTTGAAGTCGGCGTTCTCACTCCAGAGGAGTTTTGGTGGAAATTCTTCCTGGGCGAGGATTTGGAGCCACTTGTTGTGCTTGTGTGTCATTTGCACGGGAAATTGTTCGCGATTCACCGATGGTAAACTTTGATTCACAGACGATGAATAAACACATCAAATTGTGCCATGGTCATCAGTGGCGAAGTTTATGTTGCCTGGAAACGCAAAATGCTCTATGACGTCATTGGTGGACACCAAGCATATATTCAGAGAAAGACTTATTTATTGCGCCTCGAATTTGGCGGCTGGCTAAGACCACGCGCAGTTAGCAGACTGCCGGCATGCTTTGCGCGCGACAAGATTATAAAGTCGCTACGCTCGGAATAAATACTAAAATAGTCTAAAGGGAAAAATATCATGTTAAAATAGTAGTCTTTTCCAGAGAGGACATTAGACTTGACCCTGATTTTAAGGTCATTGAAGGTGTGCAAAAGGGGGTCAAAATAGTTGCGTCTAGTACCCATTTATTTCGGGTCAAGGAATTGCAATTAAGACATGTTAGTAGTCAGATGGAGAAAAGATCCTTATCCAAGAGGAGTGCACATTAACACCACCTGATTTCACTATAACCATTGGTTCAATGAATTTTAGTTGGGATCGGAATAGAACACATTTGTTAGTTGTAAATACCCCTGAAAGTACCCTTTCCTGAGCACCCCCCTGCCCCACCTGACACTTGCCTAGTGCAATTTACAACACGGGAAATATGGCTACACCTGGTAGAAGAAATACCGAAAAAAGTGGTCAAGAAACCCAAAGAGATGGAAACGAAATATTGGCGTTATATCAGGTTGTCCGGGAAAGTCAAATCCCCAAGAAAGCAAGGTCCTCCCTGCAGCCACCCGAGGAAATGTGTTGAACAAGTAAGTAGTGATGAAAGAGAACACTTGCTTATGCAATTTAATTACATGGGCCAGTACGACCTACATCGTGTGACTTGTGTGGTGATCAACAGCAACAGCAACCTATTGCAACCGCGGAAGGAAGAACTCAACACACAACTGGCATTCTTAATGATGAAGACTTCTGCAAAAATTGCATTGTAGTCAATTTCCTAGAACAACGTAGGTGCAGAGATCCTTTATTGAAGAATAGCTCAGTTACCTAAGGTATCATAAGCCTGCTAGACCATTCTTGAAAGAACTATTCAGAGGACGCACTTTATGTAATAATGACAATCCTTCAAATCAAAAGAGTGCAGGAAAAGAGGAGAGAGAGAAAAAAACACGAAGAGGAGGAACAAGATTGAATAAGGAAAGAGAAAGAAGATCAACGTCCACAATGGCTTGAGAAGAGAGACAAAAGTAAATGCCATCACTGCGGGCAATTAGGCCACAATAAGTGCGAGTGCCGCAACCGTGCTCCTCCCAGAAGGCTCCAACAACAGCTGGTATACAATTTCCATGGGCCTGGCAAATTGTTTATAAATAAGAATAAACCATACTTTGCAGATGACATAGTCTCTTTTCTCTTCCATGAGAAATGGCCTGGCTACAACGAGTTCACATGCCAAGTGAATGCTACCCCCAGCATGTGTGACAGCACAGTGGTGACTTCATTACTGTACCTTCACACAGTCTCGATAATGTTAGTTTTGAAACGCTCTTTTGTTCATTTGTCTTATAATATTTTTTAGTTGCTTTAAGATAGTTTTTTATTTTTAGTTTATACAACATATATATCAATCTTTCTAGAAACAATTTGTAGGTTTTCACGCTTATGTCATGGTGCGGTACTTTCTGCTAGGCAACACGTAAAGCGTAGGTACAGTTTTACTTAGTTAACTCCCTAGGCATGCATAATACACGTATATTCTATTATAAAAGAGGCAACACAATACTAGAAATTATTAGTTATCCCACTATCATTGGAGTTGCTATCACAAGTCATTTTGCTGCTTCTAGAGTGCTAGTTTTTTGCTACTTTTGGTGCGAGTCATCCAGCTACGTCTACGCCTAGTCTACGTCTACGTTTTGTTACGTTGACTACGTCTGCTATCACTTTGTCTACTGCGTGTATTACTACTCATTACTAGTGCAATCTGTTATGTCGTAACTAGGCGACGAACATTGCTATTACATTGAATTGTTGTACACGTGATTGCTATTGTTACAAACTATAAGGATCTGTCATTAAATCAGCTTTAATGTTCTATCACATGACTTCGAATCATCTATCGCCTCGCACCTTGCTACCCCTGTTTTTGTTGACATTTGGATTATTCGTGACTTCCAGAATTTCAGCTGCTGGCAATAGCACTCACGATGCACTTTGCCCGCCCCCGGACGGAGGCAAATTGTTACTGTGATGTAAGCTTTGAGCGAACGTTAATTACGTCACGTCCAAGAGCCCGGTCATACACATCCAAAGAAAGAAAACTCTGGTGGAAAAAGTTTAAAATCAAGCGCTTTGCTAGTGGTTGTGATGAAATCTGAGACTCCAGAAGCATAGAAGGGAAAGACAAATAATCAACAGATCCTTTCACGGCAATTTAGCGACTTTGGACCATTTTTATGGGATTTATGGAGTTTCGAGCTGGAACGGTCGGCTTCAGAGTCCCCAGCCTTTCCATTTTTCTTACTGTTAGTACACCTCAAAATCTTAAACGTTGATAAAACGGCTTCCAAATGGCTCTAGAGGCGAAGAGACAGTCAATAACAAAACACAAATGCAATGTAAGTCATTTTTATTTCTCTGTTTGTCCAAAAATAGCATTTACGACGTATTTTGTTTGTTCTCAAACATTCTCTTATAAATCCAAAGTCCAACAAACTCCCACAGTTTGGGCTGCCTGTGATTACATTATTCGAATTTGACAGCGAGATTTGTGCGAAATGAACAAAGGCCACAAATTGTGAAAGAATCTGGAGAATCTGCTGCGTCAGAACACGTCTCACAACTGCTATCACTCAATTAGTGTTATCACTCCCTGCGCCCGCTATCTTGTCCGACAACCGGATGTCCGTCTATTGTCACGCAACAATTGAGTAACTGGTAACTTGACTTTGATCTATTTAGTTGTTATGGCAACAAAGAAGGCTCATAGCAGCACTAGAGCAGTCGTCACCAGGAAGATAAATGAAATTTCGCCCTAATGACCGACTAAGGCAATGTTGAAGCAGTTAATAAAAAATCAGGCAAATTACTGGAAGCTTTTGACAAATTTCAAGCCATACACAACGCATTTCACAAAGAACTTATAGACGCAGAATCTGTAAGAGAGTCAGAAAAATGTTACCAATTAGTGTCCGCAAAAGTGGACCTATTGCTAGAAAACTTAGAAATTTGGCTCACTGGTATTGAAGCTACAAGAGCAATGAGTTCAATTGAAGTATGTCCAGAGGACAGTGTATCAAACGTCAGCTGTTGCTTGCGCATGTCACACTCGTCACAGGTGTCTAAGACATCGTGATCATCACACACTTCCTCTGTAAGCGCCAGAGCTAAGGCTGAAGCTAGAAAGGCTGCTCCAGAAGCGGAAGCTGCCACATTAAAAATGCTTCATGAGATTGAGGAAGAGGAGCTGAAATTGCATCAGCACAAAAACGAACTCAAGCTTAAAACTGAATTAGCAAAGGCAAGAGCCGAAGAACACGCCTACGCACAAGTCAAAATTGGCACGAATTCACCTCACGCAAGCGATCAAAATAAGAAGTTACCTCCAACTCCACAACTCACAGAAGAAAATTTGGAAAACAAGGTAGAAGGCCAAAATGAACCCAACGAAGAAAAACCAGAGCCCGCATTTGTTGAAAAACTCCCCATACAGACCAAAGCATTAAATCCAGAAGCACCCGCGTGGAAAAACGGAGACACGAGATTTCCTATAATGGGCAATGAAGCGACCAGAAGTACACCTACAGTCTACAACTCCTACTTCTTCAGCAACAAGAGACTATCATGGCACTGACCTTACCTCAACCTGAGTTTCCAGTGTTTAACGGTGACCTTATAGAATATTGTGACTTTATACGAGCCTTTGAAAACCCTGTCGAACGTTATATGCTGCCCATCCTAGGCACCTCTTTTGAATTTTTTTTGCTTAGTACGCCGGATATCGAATGTAAGACCAGCAGCTCGAGCGCAAGGCTTTACTATCTTTTGCAGTCCACGAGCAGGCATGTACAAGATCTCGTTTGGAGTTGTCTTCCAATGAGAGATATCGGCTACACTGAAGCAAGAAGACTGCCGGCAGAGAGATATGGTCAGCCACTTAAAATAGCTACCACATATGTTGACCACATCATAAATGCACAACCGATCCACGCTGAGGATGGTCCTGCGCTGCAAAGATTCTCAATATTACTTACCAGCTGTACGAACACACTGAATGAAATTGGCTACTTGAACAGCCTTGAAAACCCAGAAAGTTTGAGAAAAATCGTTGATAGATTACCTTACACGCTAAGACTGAAATGGCGTCATGTTGTGGACACAATTGACAAATGTAATAACTGGTCACAAATGTAATAAAGGTCACAAGTGTAATAATATTTGGTCACAAATGTAATAATTACCAACTTAACAATTTAAAAAGAGTAACTCACTCAGAGACATAAATCAAAGGTAATATAACTTTGAAGACTGAATTGTGAAGGACAAAGATGACTTTCAAATCGTATCCAAAAACAGGGCAATTCAGTGAAAAGGGCCTAAGAAAAACGTAAAGTCGACGGGAAGTTGAAGAGAACCAAAAGAAGTAGGGAGGGAGAAAGCGAAAGGCAAAACTTGAGTGGACGGTGCAAGTCTTTTGTCCGAGCTTCGCAAGCTATTATTAAGCTTTGGGAACAGCACGACCAGCGTAATACTCGACAAGTATGCAAAGTTTCGGATAGTTTGGAACCTTTAATTTTAAGCGATGCATTTGAAGCCTTCTTCCTGGGTAGGGAGGCATGTTTAGAGCGCCGTCTTCGGTCGCCTTCTGATGGGTTACATTTACGAGCATTTTCGCCCACCTCTTCATCTTTCATGGCTGTGTTGTACGAATTACATTTATGTGCAAAGTACACTTCAAAGGGTGTTTTGTAGGCTAAAACGTCTTTTGGGTCTTCGTTTAAGATGCGCTGGTAGTTTGGCAGCCTTTGTACCCAATTTATACCTTTCGAACCCATTTGACATGATTTGAATAAATTAAAATGTCGTATTCCATCTTGGATCGTAAAGCCCTGTGGCTACATTCGACTTTTCCCTGAGACTGTGGGTGGTATGGACAACTACAAATTATTTTTATTCCCAGCTGGTGACAAAGCTCCTTGACGGCTCCTTTGAACTCGCCCCCTTGATCACACTGAATGATCCGGGGAGGTCCATGTTCCAGGTATATGCCTTTTAGTTCATCTGCAATGTTCTTACTCATTTTCTTGTTTATGGGACGAAGCCAAACAAACCGACTGAAAACGTTCATTACTGACAAAAAATATCTGTAAGACAAGCTGTTCAACTTGACAGCCCCTTTCTGTCCCATGTCCATTAAGTCAATCTGGTGTCTTATCTGCACGTCTCTAGCTCGAATTGGCTTCAGTCTCGCCTTGTTACAGAATTTGGCATTTCTTTTGTATTGCTGTTTGTCTGTGTTAAGGAATTCTTGAACTTTTATCCTACCAAGACCTGCGAAGTTTTGCTTGAGAGATGCTACTAATTTTGCAGCGCCCGACCCTTTTACCCTTTTATATTTCTTGGAAATAACCTTTTGCACTTCTGAAACTCTTAGTATCCGACGCCCTGTAGCTTTAGAGTAGATAAATTTGCAGCTGCCTTCTTCCTTTACCGATAAATCGCCATGAGTTCTCCAGTAGCGCACCACCGCTGATCGCTGTGCTCCTGTTCGATCCTTTACGGCTGGTAAATGTTCGCCTTCAAACATCCTGATCAGAACATCATAAATCACATCATCAATGGCTGATTTATCTCTGTCTCCTCTCCCTTTTTCTTTTCGTTTTACAGCCGCGCAGTTACGGAGAACTAACAAGCAGATAAATAGAGCCAAAAGCATTGCACGTACAGTCCTCATTCTGTATCTGAATTAACCAACGTGCCTGCTTGTTCGTAAAGACTACTGGAATGTTACATCAAGACTGACCAGAATTGATAGCATACAACACCAAATCCAGACAGACCTGAGGGTAACTCCATATAAAAGTGAGGGAGGTGTTCTTCGGAAAATGAAAACTGGAAAACTCTTAGGAATTAGTAAATAAAATTTGTGAAATGTACTATTTCATTTTTACCCTAAATTTACTTGTGGGGTATCTATAGAATGGCCGCATGACTAAGCATATGTACCACATAAAAGAAAGTGTGTATGTCTGTGTCGATCCCTGAGGGAGACCAATTTGGGTGTGGCTCTGGTAGTACTCTTTCCTCCAGGGACAGACTGACTGGAGGAAATAAATTTTTAGGTCTGCTTTTTTTTATTGTCTTCATCAAAAATCTGGCGCGCTTTGCAAATAGATAGAAATGACGCTGTTTCCTCAAAGCCATATTAAAAGAGCTGCGTATCATGCTGGTCTGCAAATCAAAACAATAGCACACTTGCTTTGGATAGAATTTTGTCACATGCTAGGCAAGGGAGTTGTTTACAAGGTCAAGTTTCACCATCTGGGGTAAGCTAATTGGAATTAATCATTTTTAGGACTGCAATTCTCTATTTACATCCTTAAAAGTACTGCACACTTGACAAAGAGCTGGAAAGAAAGATGATTGTGTCTTTGCTCGAAACCAATTATTTTCCGTAAGAAAGGTTTCAGTCAGGACATCACGCCAGTTAGTAATATACCGCAGTGCGTAGAGTTATCCATATTAGGTGTTACTTTCCAACAAAATTGTAAATACAGTAGTCACGTACGCACGAAGGTAATTAAGGCGAACAAGTAATTATTCGTATGAGGATCTTTACGTAAGGAAGGAATGTCCCAGGAGGAAGTAGATCACCTTTTTAACGCAATAGTTTTACCAAATTTTTCTTATGCTCTGCCGGTTTATGGTGCCTCAGATTCCGACCTTTCTGTAATACAGAATTTTTTAGACCGGTGTATGAAAAGAAAGTTTATGTCCAAGAATGTAGATATCAGGGACTTGCTAGAGAAGGCGGACAAGACACTCTACAAAAAAAGATCGAATGACCCCGAATGTTCTTCCAGTTTATACCTAAGGAAAAGAACACGAGGTACAATCTTAGAAATACGTCAGTCTCTGTGACTAGAATCTACACTGACAGGTTTAGGAACGTTTTAGTAACAGAATAATGTTTAGATATGATATGTAAATAGTTTTTTGAGTTTATATTGTAACTTAGGATATGTAATTTTATCTTAAGAAGATTATTATTATTATTATTATTATTATTATTATTATTATTATATTAAAGCAGTCGTGAATGAAATCATCAATCTGCAAGCTTACTTTGGAGTAGAATTAAGCTCACGTGCTAGGCAACGGGGAAATTGAAAGTTTCACCGTTGGCCATTTGTGGAACTCACAAAGATTGGCGGCATCGACAGTAAGAAAACTATCTGTTTGTTTTGAGAGGTCCAAATAATGAAATGACGACAGTTTAACCAATAACCTGAATCAGCCACGGAATTGTATGGTACTTTTTTATAAGAACTTTACTTTACATAGGAAGGTTGAAAATCATACAAATTTGAGAGAAAAAAAAAAGTTCAGCAGCAACAAAACAATAAAAAAACAAAACCAGAGGGAAAAAAAGGGCGTTTTCCTGTGGCTCCTTGGCTTCGATTATGTTTTCTTTATACAAAGCAGATGCTAACTTTTTACCGATGGAACATGTAAACAGTAGATAAAAGTAGATTCGTATGATGTAGTTAAATTTCTTATGGCCCCCAATCTTACGTCCCCTGCCTCTACAAATTTTTGGCTTTTCGGATTAAGTGCTTGTCAAAAACTTTATTGTCATTAAAATTCGGAATAAATTTCAGAGAGATACCATTGCTGATCTCAAAGGTAAATTCCCCCAAAAAGTATAATGTTTTGATGTTAGAAATCCCTGCTGAAACGCACTTCTGAAAAACACACATAACCTGCGACCTAAGCAAACTCGTCAGGGTGATGCATTGACAAATGGTCTTTTGTTCACGATTTTCGCTCTTATTTAGAAACAACTGGTCCAAATTGATTCATTGCTAAAGTACTTTTAAGACAAGCGAAGCATGTCCAGTTTCTTTCACAGTTCATCAAATGCAGCATTACATTCTAATATGCCAGTATTAATTACAGGCCGTTACACTTCTCTGTGGTGGGTCTACCACAGTACACATTCAATTTCTCTTCTTCCAGTTTCCGTTGCAGCCAACAAGAAAAACTGTCACTTTCAAACTGATACTCACAAGGAACCTCAAGGTTAACTGTACACCAACTCTCTTTACTTGTTTCCCGTTGACTATGACTTTTCGATTGTTGAGTCGTCAGAACGTGTTTTGTTTTGCCCCTTCCACTGACACCGCATTTGGATCCTTTATATTGTTAGGTTCGGCATGAGTGTATAAAAGTCTCCCAATCTTGGTTACCACTCAGTCACATACTCTAAGGAAAGAGTTTACCACTACAATTTCCTGTGACATTTTAGCTATTCAGCTCACCTTTGACTTGATGTGATATCTTTGCAAATTTTTTAAAAATTTTTAAAAATTTTTACTTGTGCACAGTGTGGTGTAAAAGTGTAGGAGAGAATGAATCCTCTCTGGGATTTTAGATTTCGTTGTGATTTTTGTTTTTTTAAATTCAGGTTAAAATAATTATTGTGTATAAGTCAACTTCCATTGTCTCCTAATTCAAGAATATTTAGGGCTACAAGATATAGGAAATTGAGGATAAAACTAGGTTAAAAGAATTTAACCAGATTTTTATTTTGACCCCTAGCAGATACATTGAAATAAATTTGTCCTAGTTACAGTCTAGTATTATTTTTTGATCAAATCTCAGCACTGACATTGTAACCTGCAACCAGGCATATTTCTGCTGTTGTTTGATTATGAGTACGTTTTGTTTTCTTGTTGTTGTTTGTTATTTAGAAATGAGGGGAAACCAAGAAAGACAATAACAAAGATGATTAGTGGAGATGGGAAATAAATTTCCCTGACGGAACTAAACTTACCTAGTGAAGGCATGAACTGTACTTGTGGAGAAACAGATGTAACAAACCAAAAACAAAAGCATTTAAAGCTGTTGAGCTGCAAAATAGTTAATTACATACAGGAATGATTTTTTGCAGAAGGAAGTAAGACCTTAGTCAAGGTATTAAGCTTTTGGGTCACATCCATACTATAATGCAATCATGGTACATATAAACGGACAGCCATCCTACTCATCTTTGAATCCAAATTATTTTGTTTTAAAGGTGGTCACAGCCCGTCATGTGTAACTGCAGCAATGTGTTTTTTTAATTGGCAACTCATATTATTTATAACTGGCAACATTGACTTGAGGGGAACAAAATGCAACGTTGAAAACAACTAAAGTTTGGAGCACTCATAATAAATGCTGCCTTAAAATGTTAGACAAAATCTTTATATGTGTGATACGTTTTCTTTAGATTGTCAAATCAGTTTGTGTTCATCAAAGTCTACCACAACTAGCAGAATCAATGCCTGAAGGTTCTGATGTAAAGACATTGTACCAAAGTCTGCTGTCAAAGTCCTATACATGCAGGTAAAGTCAGTCATACAAATTGATGTACCTTAAACTTAGCCATTGTTGTTTTGTTGTGTTGTACACTTAATGCCAGATCCCGAGGGACCTGACGTTAAGTCAGTTTTCTCATATTTCTAGACTTTCACTTCAACAGCGACAAAAAAATAACCAGAGTGAATCAAAGCAGTTGACTCGGTTCTTACAAGAACACAAATTTCACTTTCAAAACCACTAAATAAATGCATGATTTACAAGAAAGTACTTTCTTTATATTATCTGCATCTTTTTCCTGATCTACTAGCTGCTGTTTCTTTTCAGGGATAACTTTGAAAAACGTTGCTATTTAGTTTGAGGCTTATTCATGTTTGTGTTGTTGACTCTTGTTGAGTGTTCATCCCTGAAAGTGAAAACCTGCAGTGCTTTTCCTGCCTTCTGTCAGTCCACTTTCTACCATGCTTTGATTTTACATGCAGTAATGTATCCTGAGCGGGGTATAATTCCTCAGATGTATCACAATCAAGATTCATTTGATTTTAGTCAAGGCCATGTGACCAAGAATAAGCCAATGACAGGCCCTGTTTAGTTGAGTGAAAGTCTAATAATATAACCATGGATATTAAATCAATTTAAAATGAGTTGAGGTTATCTATACAATGGCAAGATAAGGATTTTATTTGCTACCTGACTCACATGTATAGCAGGTCCCCAACTACCTTTCCTTACATATATTTTTATGGTATATAAGACAGTTGGGGAGCAGATATCTGAGGAAACTTTTGTTATTGGATCACTAAAGCGTGTTTGGGATACTTGCCACTCTCCTCAAAGTCTGTTAACTGCGCAGGAGAGGGAAATTATTGGAGCAGCATCCAAAATCTGGGTATTTGGAAGAGCAAGAATCAATGGTGCGGAGTACCAAAGTTCGGAACAATTTTACTGTTGTATATGAAAGGCGTGTAAAAAGTCTTTATGGTTCAATCGAGAAGTTTGTTAAGTACCAAGAGAAGAGTACGGGTGTTACGAAAACTAAGACCCTCGAAAACGAAGACCTAAGACCTAAGACCCGTCTTAGTTTTCGAGATTACGAAAACTAAGACCCCCTAAAATCGAATCCGTCGAAATATAAAGTCAAATTGTAACCGAAATAGGTCTGATCTGTCAAATTATATCATGTTCGATCCTTTCCACCGAGTTTTAGGTCAAATTTAACGGTAAATTTAGGGGTCTTAGTTTTCGTAATTACGAAAACTAAGACTCCTCTTAGTTTTCGTAATTACGAAAACTAAGACCCCCACCAAAACAATCTCTAACATTTCTACAAAGTCGAATTACGAGCGTTTGAAGACTATAATCCGTAAGACAAACAAAAATTACTATCACACGCGTGCTGATCTACGATCTGGTAACAATTTGAAGACTCGCTTAAAAAAGAGGACCAAAGCGATAGACTTCCTACAGATCTATTGTACACTGAAAATATGCCTTACCCCTGTTGGCCTTTAATTTTGTTGTTTATCCTTTAAATCATGAAATTGGCTTTCCACTGGAGATGGATGTTTTTCTTAGTGTCTCTGCGATCGAGATTGCGTTACCTGTAACTATCACCTGAGGGGGTTTGTGTCCACCGCTTGTCGTGGACAATATTGATAATGTATGTCTGCAAATTTGTGAGCAGAAGCGGATCGTCTAGCACGCGTGTGATAGTAATTTTTGTTTGTCTTACGGATTATAGTCTTCACACGGTCGTAATTCGACTTTGTAGAAATGTTAGAGATTGTTTTGGTGGGGGTCTTAGTTTTCGTAATTACGAAAACTAAGACCCCTAAATTTACCGTTAAATTTGACCTAAAACTCGGTGGAAAGGATCGAACATGATATAATTTGACAGATCAGACCTATTTCGGTTACAGTTTGACTTTATATTTCGACGGATTCGATTTTAGGGGGTCTTCGTTTTCGTAATCTCGAAAACTAAGACGGGTCTTAGGTCTTAGGTCTTCGTTTTCGAGGGTCTTAGTTTTCGTAACACCCAGAAGAGTACTGCTATGTCCTGTCTAAATTCGAGATGTTCTTGTGATTTACTCCTTCATTACATTGTGTTACTGAAAAAATGAGGAAGCACCCTACTCAGTTTCCCAAGTATCAGGGAATTGAAGTAATCAAGTACATTAGACGGGTCATTGTTGCAGACAACCCCATTGCTGTGCCATTAACGTGTATAAAAGCAAAATGCATGAGGATTGACGTTGATACTGGTAGTGTTTATGTGTGTCGTCTTCACAATTGTTTTGAGAAGGACTGAGGTATGGAGTACTTGTACTGTAACAATTTTTATTGAGTAAGAGGCCTGTAACATTTGTTCCATCCTGGATATGTGTTCATGTGCAATTGCAAACAATGGTGGTTAATATAGCTCATTTCCATTAGTGTTTGACAATGTAAGACATGCATTAATATTTGAACATAATTATGCAGATTGGTGTTTTTTGACAATATTTATTTTCCTTTTTACATTGCATTGCTTTATTTAAATTGGAAGTACGTACTCCTTATATTTAAGCAGTCTTTTTCAATATACATTGAAACTATGAAACAGTACCAGTAGCTGTTGAGGTCTACAAATGTAAATACAGATAAATGAACTAATTGAACTCTGTAATAGTTTTAGTGGATGTGTGCCCAGGATATGATTCAAATAAACTTCAAAACAGTGTTTAAGTGCCCTTTTAAAAAGAATTTCATAAAATAAGGTAGAAGTTGCGGTTTTAAAGCAGATTTCTAATAGTGTATTTTGAAATCATTTTGTAATAGTCTGAGTATGAGTATCCCAAAATACATTGCAATAAAATTATTGCACCTCAAACGAAAATATCAATAGTACGTGTTATATAATAAGTACCTTGTTTGAAAGTATTTAAATTACAGTCAGCATTTGATGTCTTTAAGCGGGCTTTAAATAGTTTATTTATAATCTGTTTTTAATAGTCAGAGTGTTGTGTACCCAAAATACAATTCAAATAGACCTCAAAGCAGTGTTTAAGTACCCTATTTAAAACTATTTAAAATACGGTCAGTATTTAAGGTCTCAAAACATATTTCAAATAGTCTATTTGAACTCTGTTTGTAACACTGAAGGTGAGTGGATGCATCTCAAAATACATTTAAGATACGACTCAAAACAGTGCTAAAGTACCCTATTTAAAAGTACTTTAAAATCAGTGTCGAAGTACCCTATTTGAAAGTATTTAAAAAGATGGTCAGCATGCATTTAAGCTCTTAAAACATATTTAAAATAGTCTATTTGAACTCTGTTTGTAACAGTGTTAGTGGTTCTATGCCCAAAATACATTTCAAATAACCTATTTTAATCATATTTATTGAACAAAATACATTGTAAATTGATAAGAGAGGTTTTCCTTTTGATGAAATATAATTTAACTACACTTAATATATATTTCAAACAGGAGCGAAAATTAAAATTTTTTGTAAAACAGGAATAAAATACAGTAAAATAGTATTAAAATACTGAAACTACATTTTAAATACTTTAAAATCAGTTTTAAAATACATTTGGTTTCGTAAGGGTCTGTGGGATTTTAGATTTCGTTGTGATTTTTGTTTTAGCTTTGTTTAGATGTTTATTACAATTCTTATGAAGTACTTGCTGTTAGTTCTGTTTTGGAGTTTTGGTATTTTTTAAGGTTTTTCTATCCGAATGATTATTTTGTAGCACGTGCTAGTTTCTTAATAAACAGTTCATAGTCCAAGGAAATTCAATGTATAGGCCACACGGTTAGTTCCTGAGTTTTGAGAAGTATTGTCTTTCGAGAGGATTTGTTAAACTTATTGTAGCTCTTTGAAGTAAGCATGTTCGGGGATTATAGCTGACCTTGAGTTTTGCCTCCGCTGAAGTTCCTGTTTGGTATGCTTGGTCCTAGCGAGCAGTTTTACCGCTAGCATTCAATTGGCTCTTTAGTACTTGTTGTAGTACTTGGTCAGCTAATCCAAACACGTCCACAATTTGGTTATTTAATTCGCTGTGTTAGCTAGTAGAATTAGTTGAGTAGTAGAGTTGCTGACAGAAGCTTTTGAAGAATAAACTGCTGTCTAAAGAGAAAGAACAGAGTCTTGGTCCTCTCGTTAAAAAGCCAAGCGAGCTTCGCAAGCCCTCAACATACTTGGTGAAGAACTCTTTTGAAGAATCACGGCAATTGTGAGTGGAACTTTGTTTTTGTTAGCATGCCTTTCCGTTGCAAGCTAGTTTAGTCCTGTAGTTTTCTTTGCTTTTGATAATGCTCGAACTTGCGTAAGGCGTAGTTTATTTTCAGTATACATGTTGATTAGTTTGTGAATTAGTTATGGCTGCTACGAGTCAATTTCAAAGTTCGGTTTTCTTTTGATGTGTTTGTAGCTTTTCCCGTTTATGAGTATCGTTTTTGATTTTATTGCCTTTGTTTTTGAGTCTTTGGAAAATTTGGTTTATGTTGAACTTTTCCACTTGTCATCCTGATTACTAGGCAGAGAGCGCGAACCCTGGCTGAGGGGGCTATTCGCCAGGAAAATTTGGCTGTGAATTCAGGTGCGAATGAGTGGCCTGCCCCTCCTCCACCAGTTTAGAGAACCGTTGTTCCGTTCATTTCTAAGGTCAATTAACAGATCACCTACGGCTAAAGCACAAGCAGAGGCCTTAAGGTATCAGCCACCCTTCAGGACCGTCCGCGCGTGGATCGTTGTAGCGTTAGTTGTTTTTATAAAAACCCCTATAAACCACATATTTTTTAAAAGCTTAATAATTCCAGATTATGGATTTGAACTAACAAAAACGATTTACTTAAATGCGTTTCGAAATTGGAACGCTTTGTGTAAAATTACACGTCTCTATAAATCATGTTCCACTCCTGCCGGAAATAAACGGAAGAAAACAATTAACACCGCATTCGCTTCTCAACACGTTTCACTAAAAAACCGTGTCTCAGATTTTTGACAAGTGCGTTTGTTTTTCTTTTATTAGCAAATGAAGTTGGGGAAGGCAATTAGTCAACACTCCCTGTGGAAAAAAAGCTCTAACTTTAAAATGAAAAGGAGTATTAAAATTCGCAGACACGGTTTTGTAGAAAAGATATATGGCATCACTCTGGCCAAATTTTAGCCAAATTGATTGAAAGGCTGCCGACTTGGAGTTCAAAACGTACGTGTCGATCGGCAAAATTTGCGTTCGGAGATAAAATAGAAAGTACATTTTTGGCGGCATCCTACCTGGAATGAGATTATGACACCTAAATGTTTATTCCGATTGACATCAGAGAGGGATCAATTTTCTTTAACAATAGGACTTTGACAGGTAACATGTAACAGGAACAAACTTTCGCGGCAAGCAAGTGAACAGTTTAATTCTCCGTTGGAAAACTTCCACTCTTTTACACCACGAGAAGCACGGTTTAATTGTTTCTCCTTCGATCTTTTTTGTATGATCCGCCCAGGCATTTTTGTTGATCGGCGCCAGGCCAAGGAAACTAAAAAAACTTTGAAGCTGCCAAATGTCCACCACCGATTGCTCGAAGGCCAAGAACTGAGGCCCGGTTTAGTTCAAACGCTCTGCTTTTCTCGGAAGAATTAAAAACAAAATTTGTCTTGTGCGACGGACAGCATTCATTCTCGCACTGGATTCTCCAGGTAGAACCAAGTCCATGCTTAGTCGCTACATTTTCCATGACTTGGACTCTTCCCTGGCAAAATCAACAAGATACAGACTCGTCCAGTTTCTCAAGCAGCTTTTCGCTCGATACGATAGCTCGACCGCTTATTGTTTTCCACGTTCCATCCGCAGATGGGGTCGATGAGCTTAATTGGCTTTCTTCATCTGGTTCTTCAAGCTGGATTTTGGAGCAGCTTGCACTCTCAGTAACTGCAGCATTTTCGCTTTTCTGAATATCCAATTCCTCGAGCCACTTCTCTTGCTGATAAAATGAGGCCCTTATCGCTCTCTGCCAATTTTGCGGCCCTTTTTTTGTCAAACTCGCTCTTCGATTTCTTTTTCGCTCTCGGTTTCGATGACGAAAACGGACACGACCTTTTCTTTTTTTTGGCGGCATTCGCTAAATATCCACGGAGAATAATACTAAAGGCTATAAACAACCCGAAGACAATTCGCACGTGTTGTGTCGGGGCACGCACTCGGTAATTGATATATGACACGGGTATGACAGATCTTGTCAACGATCAATTAAGATAGTTAAGGAGAAAAAATCTTTTACCCCCGATATCTTTCGACAGAAATAATATTTTCTTCTGATTTGTTTTTTAAAAGAAAGCTCTCAAGTATACCTATTTGAAAACGTTGAAACCTCAAATATGGAAAAATGGCAATCTTAAGGGTGGCTGATACCTTAAGTGCAATTCCGACTCCCAGTGAATGCTCTCTAGTTTCTTTTTGTACAAGCGACCACGGGTCCGACTCTGAAGAGGAAATTATTTGTGACAACATAGACCCCAGAAGAAATTGTCCTAGTCGTGAAAGTATAAGTGAAGATTCAATTCAGGAACCGCATAATTCATTTGTTGATAGCGGGGCTCCCGCGCGCGAAGCGCGCGTGGGACAGAGCCCCATACTCATGGAATATGGTCAACCTCTTTTCGTTTGGTTGTCACGTGATTGACCGAGCGTACGTACGTACGTACGTACGCGTCTACAGATTGCACGGGTAGGGTAGGGGAGACTATCAAATGGAAGGGAGGGGTGTCTTAGGCGTGTCTTGGTTAGTCCACATCTTTCATATAAGACATTCACAATATGGTCAATTGACAGCTGTCAAAACAGGATAGCCACTGACCAGTATCCCAAGACCATACCGCGGACTCATGTGTCAACTCATCGAGGTGACGTGATTTATTTGGATGCTGTCCGCTGACCAGTTAATTGTTTTACTAGATCGCGAACAATGTTCAATCTCATACTTTCTAGCCAGTTTGGGAGCACAGGAAAACTGTTCACACATATTGGACATCAATGTTTTGATCAATTGACAGCTGTCAAAACAAGGTACCCGCTGACCAGTATCACTTGACCGTATCGCGGGCTCAGGTGTCGACCCATCGAAGTCAAGTATTTTTTAGACGTTATCCACTGACAAGTTACTAGTTTTCAAGTGATCGCAGGCTCAAGTTTAATTTTTTTAAAATTCATATGAAATATGTAGTGTTTATGCGCCGTACAATTAAAATTTTGATTTCAAACTGACCTCGGACGCGAAAATTCAGCCAGCTGTTACCGGCAGGGAAGACAGTTGCTTTCGACTTTTCTCGCCATGGTCATGCGTTGGTCACGCTCTACGTTCAATTTTTATGCTCTGATTGGTTAAAATTTGACAGGTGAGTTTATGCGGAAAATTTGTGCAGCATCTTGAATCTTGTTTACTTTGGCAGCTGAAGCTGACAGAGTTTTGTGTCAACTTGTGATGTTTTTAACTGTCTTTTTCCACTGAATGTACAAAATGAAATTCAGCTGCTACCAGGGGTCTTCTGTTATTCATGGCTAGTTTTGTTTATTGGGTTTTTGGTAGAGAAATACGTCGCTTGTCAAAGTAGGAAATCCGATTTCGGATGGTATCGTTTTCGTTTTCACCTTGCTTGATGCGTAAGAGGGTTGCAAAGTCTGAAGCTATACTGGCCTTACTGGATACCTTTCAGGAGCTGCATCTCGAATGGTAAGCCAGAGTAATTATTGTATTTGGTGTTTGCTTTTTGTATCTAATTATAATGAAGTCGAGCGTAGTTTAGTAGCGTAGCGTAGTTTGTAAGATTTGAGAAAATGATCTGACCGAGTATCAGGTTTGATAATAAGCTTAAGTGGCTGTCCACCTAAGAGCGGTCCGGCGAGTTTGGGATCGCCAGTAAACCTTCCCTTTATTTTTTGTGGGTGAAAACGACTTAATGAGGAATGATTTAAATCGAGCTAATTTTTTTCAAAATCTTTTTCTGTGCTTCGCTACAGCACATAACTTCTTTGCTGTCTGAGAGCGCCTTTTCAACTTTACTCAATGGCCAAAATTCAGTAATTTTAAAAGCCGCGCTTTTTCGTAACGGATAAATATCATGAAATTCTACATAGTACAATAGATTTAGCTGCACTTGACTCGTGCTATGACGGAATCTTGGATAATTTGACGCAAAATTAAATTAAATCAATAAGATCAAAGACGAGCCACTGCGGTTTTTTTTCTCCCCTGACAAATTCCTCCAAAGTAAAAGCTAAAATCTCCAAAGCGGTACAAAAATCACAGGTAAAATGCACTTCACAGAAAAGATCTCACCTTATTCTGTTAGAAAATAAAGTCAAAGGTGCGGGTATCTTTCTGCGTCGGACGCGAACAAGCGTTTTTGAGAGCTCCTTTTGTCAATATTTACCTAAAATTGCACGTTTGGCGCCTACACTTAAACTCACATGATAAGGCTGATATTTTTCCCACGGGGCAGAATCGTGGTATCCTTCGTCAAAATAACGCACTTTTGTTATTTTGAAGGTCATCCTAGGCCTGTAAACCGGCATAAAATGCCATAAAATACATGTAGGAATTCTCCATCTACTCGTATATTATGCAAATTTTTAAATTTTTGAAAAAGGTCATTTACACCGGGTTGTCGATTTCAACAATTTTCAAAATCGTAAAGAATACAATTCACTTCTGCTCAAACAAAGCCCTTTTTGAGTCTGGAGTCTCAGCAACTAAAAGGCTCTTTGATAAAGACTGAATTCAGCTCAATTTTCTTTTGGGTTTTCTTCATGGTCATATGCTAATTAGGATTGTTGCCACGCAATGAAAGCGGATTTGGAGAGTTCAAAGGAGCAAGCAAGTTGGTGCCTCTTAGTCAATGTAACAGGTGAGCGTTATTACGGCTCATTCGAAGCGATGTCACTTAACGAAAGAAAATATTACAGAGAGCGAACTTACTTTGCAGCGGGCTGGGTATTTAGGTAAAACTGCCCAACAAGGTGAAAAAATGTTTGTATGCCCGATACATCGTGCGAACCTGGGGAAGGACTGGGGTAATCCAACTGGCCGCACAGAATGCCGATATCCAGACCATAAGGGAAAACAGACTTGTGCGTGAAAAGTGACAGAGTGTCGGGGTCAGACTGTAAAAATTGCCGCCAACTGAGAAACTTCCAAAATCTCCTAGTAGTGTCTGCAAATTCGAGGCTAGCGGATGGGCAGCTGCAGAAGTTAAGGGGAGGCGGGACAAGGTTTAGCGAGAAAGTCAAGTCTTACCTCACCGCACGATTTGATGTTGATACACAAACAGGCAGGAAACCAGATCTTTCTGAGGTCGCAACGGACATGACAACGACCAGAAACACAGGTAGTTCAAGAACGTTCCACAGACGAATGGCTTACAAAGGGACAAGTTCAATCATTCTTTTCCAGACTGTCTGCAATCAGCAGGAAAAAAGGGCTGACCAAAGCCGAGAATGTTGAAATTTGTGACGAAGGAGATCTGCTCTCAGTGCTCTTGCAAGAAGAAATTGCGTTTCTTGTTGACGAACGTAGAAACAAGGAGGTCGAAGATATTTTCAACAAGATGGGGGTAATACATCCCATCAGGTACGATGGCCATGATATCTGCGAGCAGACCAACCAAGAAGTACTCTCAAAATTAAATGTGAAAACATCTGCGAATATTTTGAAATGTCGTTCAAATCTTAAGATACAAAGGCTGCTCTAATAAATACAATCACAGACATGGTGAAAGAATGCAGTTGCTGCCGCACCACCCCGTAAATGGCCATGGACTGGGAAATTGCCCCATTGCATTGGTGTGTGCCGAGTTGCCTAGAAAATTCCTATTGTTTCTAGGCCGAGTTCGTGGAGGTGGTTTCTCAGGATTTTCGTAAACAGTTTAAAAGTTTAACTTTCAAGGTATGTTGTATGCTTGTATAAGACGATAAATCTCAAGTAACTTATAACTTGACATCAACCCTTGAAAGTATGTGACCTGCTTTTCCGTTCAGTACTTTATTTATAATACTAGTAAAAGAGCAGGCCCCAGTTGTTCAAAAGTTGGGTAGGGCTGTCCATCGGATGAATCTCTAGTCAATTGATAAGTATTACGGAAACCATTTGCTCTTACCAGTGGATAGCGATTTACACGGTGGATAGCGCTATCCACCTATTAAACAACTGGGCCCCAGAAGGATAAAAGTTGTCTGCAGGACAGTTTTTTTTCTTTAATAGAATTTTTCAGCCTCGTTCCCAGTCGTCCTTGGCGATTTCGGATGTGACGTCACCTGTCAAGCTTGTCGGGAAAATTCGCCTAGGACGCCTGGCAAATAATGGCAAATCCAAAATGGCGGCGTCTAGCCAAGAATGCGACTTCAGCCAAGATTCTTGAGGAAATGAAAAAAAGCGTCGGAAATAGGTTGGGATTCTTTAATAAATGTTTGCCATCAAATACATAGAGATGTTGGAGAAATTTCTTTCAAGGAATCGTTCCGCGTGTACACCTGTTATTATCGTAGGTCAGTAATTTCGAGTTTTGATTGTATCAAAAAATATGGATTTAATTCAGCGCAACAAATCGTCCCATCTCAGGAGTGTGTTCCATTGCCTGTCGGTTATGAGTTAAACCATGTTGAAGTTCGTGAAAGATGTGTCATCGAATTAGCTCTGTACTCAGCATATTATCTAGCGGATGAAAAACTTGTTAATCGAATAGCAGCACTGCGCGCATTGCAATTCAAGAGAGACTTAGCCTAGGTGTCGTCCTAAACGATAGTGGATCAACTCATAGACGCTGCTTTTGTCCATTAAATATACAAAACAGAAGTCATAAAGTGCTGTCAGCCTTTTGAATACGCCTCAATGTGGCAGATACAAGCTATAGGGGCAGTTTACAACATACTGAGTAACATCAGGAGCGTTCAAATATCCTGAAACGGCATCAGATGAAAAACACTTTGTGTCCATGCTTTTAAAGCATTTAGCATGAATAAAATATAATTCTACATCCAAGTTATCTTCAACCACTGTATCTACCCACCATTTAAATGAGATGATCCTTTGGGGACTGTTGAAAACTTTCAGCCAAGCTTTCTTTCTGATTCTATTAATGTCTGATTCTATTGTTGTTGATGTTGCACGACCCCATATCTATGTTCCACTGTACTACTATCTTATGTAAACTTAATCTCAACCGTGGTGGGATTAGCTCAGTTGGTAGAGTGCTTGACTGCAGAGTGGGAGGTCAGAAGTTCAATTCCTGGGGTCGGACCAATACTCAGGATCTTAAAATGACTGAGAAGTGAAGGTATTACCTTTGCCCTGCTGCAAATGGCTAGACCTTTGCGTGGCTCAGATGCATGACCACGTAAAATGGCGGTAGTAGACATAAAAATAGTGTCCCCAATTATTACTTTTGTGCTGAATACATTGACACTCAAATTAAGTGCTTTCCTTTTTTTTCTGTTTTCTTTTTTTTATCTCAAACCACTTTCGCAGCAGTGGTCTTCCAGTGAGTCATAAGTTTAAAAAGAATATTACATGAGTTTTTGGTACTATTTTCAAAATAGACAATATTAGAATGTTCTGCATAAACTAGCAGCTGCAAGATACAAGTTCAAGGCAGTAGGGTATTATAAAGAGCAAAAAGCATATTCAAACAGCTGAAAATGGCAATGTAGCTGGCCCAGCCAATGGTACCATTATGGCATAAAATTAAGTGGAAAAAGGTCTTAAGTTGGTCTTGAATTTGTTTCCCCAACCCATTTCCATTTCTTTTACAAGACAAGAAGTTGTTGTTATCAGGTTTAAAAAATTTCTCTTAACAAATTTCACATTAGTGTTCAGAACTGTGGCTTGCTAGGAAATCAATCTAATTTCCTTATAAAATCAATAACGTTTTGTTTGATGAAATCTAAGAAATTCAATATTAACATCACGGTTTCATATTTTTATTTTCATTTCAAGTTTTCTTCAGCTGAATTACATTTTCCTTTTGCTCCTGTATCCTTCGCATCCCCAGTGACGTCTATTACATGTTCTCGTTTCATCCCCTTTAAAACTTTCTGAAAATTAATGTAAAGGAAGGTAAAAAAATAGACAATATATAATAAAAAACTAAACATTTGATGTACAATACCTTGCTCAGAAATTATGCCTGTCAGGCGGGTAAATTAAGATTAAATGTCAACTATCCAAAATTTTCCCATCTCTAAAATTGCAACCTCCTTCAGAGTGATTTTACTTAACGCATGAAACAGGAAGTAGAATACTAAGCACTATTATACACTAATTCTATTGTCTTCTTTTGTTTATTTGTAGCTATATTTTGCAGTAGTTGTTATTAAATGTTTCATGGGTCAAGTAAAATCGCTCTAAGTCACAACCATATAAAGGACTGAATGATAGTCATATCATTAAAAATCAGGTAAAACTAAGACACCCGAATATTACATGAGTTACTGGTGCTATTTTCAAAATAGACTATTAGAATGTTCTGCATGAACTGGGAGCTGCAAGGTACAAGTTCAAGGTACTAGGTTATTATAAAGAGCAAAAAGCATATTCAAACAGCTGAAAATGGCATGTAGTGTTTTTTTTTTTGGCTTTTCGCGCGAAACCGTGTAAATGATTCTCGTGATTTTTTCCTACCAACGATTCGAACAACAAAGGCAAAATAAGCCCACTGTAGCCCTGTAACTAGGAAATCAACGCCCATTTTGTTCAATGAAAATGAAGCCTTTGATACTAGTGTACATACAGTGTACAGTGATCGTCCCATGCCCAACTACGAACAAGCTTTTTGCTAGCTTCGTGTAGCGAACAAGACTGTAAACAATATGCTTAACTTACCAGTGTTCTTGGGAAAACATGCCTGCCACATTTCGTTGCTATCAGTTGAAACGGTCCAAAGATGCTCGGAAGAGATGTATTAAACTCATGAGTCCGAAATATTCCGTGATCGTCGCAGAAAACGAAGGATTTTCGTCGAGGAATTATCTGGGACTTTTTCTCGTCGATCTGGGACTTTTTTGCCATTTTTTGCCAGGCCTCGCGCTATCGCGCTCGGTTCCAAGCCTCCTCTGGTCACTCGGATAGCGCGAACAGGCCTGGGTACGAGGCTGAGAATTTTTATGAGTTAAGATCATTATTGTGACACTTTACTTTTTGGCAATAAGAAATAAATAACGTAAAAAAGTCACCAAATGCATATCAGCTGTACCTAACGACTGTTTTCTGTGAAATATCTGTTCGGAGAAGCAAACTTGTCTAGAATTTTGTACAGCTCGAGGAAGACTAAAAATTTATTAGATGACCGTTCCATGCATGTACAATTTTCGAAGCTAATCTAATAAATTCCCTACGATTTTCTGAAGTTTAATTTTTCCTATTTCACACCCCAGGTTAAGCTATTTTTCGTAGAGAAAGGAAACCTAAAATTATCGGAACCGAAAATGCGATACAGCAAGGAATCAGAAAAATCCTCACTTTCGTAAAACTTTAAATTGCAGGAAATTTTCGGGAAAAAAGACTCACGGTTACCCTAGTATGACCCAACAGATAAAAATTTTTTTAGCGCCACTTGGAATACATTTCTAGAGATCTAAAAGTACTCTGAATAGCCTAAAAAGTGTTCTCAATACACTTAGGAGGAAACCGTTGTTGGGAGCCCCTGGCATATAATAGGAGCTAGGGATTTTTTCTGGTAATCAATCAATTTAATTACAAGCAATGTGCCACTTAACGTGTTCTTGGGCGTGGACCGTTCGATTATTGATGGGGGTGGGGGCTGCATTAATTTTGGCTTCTTGATAAAGCTGTATATATATATATATATATATATATGTATATAATAGAAGTAGACTGATGGGACTGGATTATATCTTGAACATTTATTGCTACTCAGAGAGTCATGCCTCTTGCGAGGCGAATCATCAGGTAAACAAAACAATAAATGCCAGGCGTGGCGTAGGTGCGTGGCGAGTCGTACTTAAGTGATGCTTAGAACATGTCAAATTTGCGACAAGAACTAACCAAGTTAGGACAGTGTTTAGTAGAAATTTCTTTGAGTGTCTGCACCCTGAGATTAGTTCATTTCTATTGCCCAGGGCAGACATTACAGGTTTACAAATTATAAACAGCACGACGAGCCACCCGCCACGCCTAGTATTTACTGTTCTGTTTTACCTATATCTTTGATTGCAACCGTTAATTTTGGCAGTTGGCTGATGATTGCCTCGTAAGAGGCATGAAACTCTTGGTAGCAACAAATATTCAAGTTTTAATCCAGTTTCATCAGCCTACTTCTATTCTGCGCTAGGTTAACTATTGAGCACTATCGATGAGGACAGCACTCGGGCACTTTGTTGTATGTATAATATATATTATCCTTCCAGCCCTGTAAATTCTTTTTTAATCTCGGTGTCCTTGTCCTCCCCCCCCCCACCCCCTATCAATAAGGTAATGGTTCACCCTTTATTTGTTTATGCAAAGAAAGGGATCGATACAGGAGGTATATTGCGTGACAAAAATGCAAATTAGCATACGACTGATGGCGTGTGGGACAAACGTTCAATATTACCCGCGCTCGGAAAAATATTCCAACAGACATACCCTTCACCAAACGTAAGGTGATTCATAATAATTTCTCAAGAGCTACACGAGAAAAGCCGTCACCCGAGGTCAGAGAATCCGACATGTTCATGATAAATGAGGGATAAACACGGATCTGGGAATTCAACAATGATTCAAATCATGTCAAATGCTCGAAACGGAAAAAGAAACTCAAATGGAATATGAGATAAATTTCTATTTTAAAAAGGGTATCCAGTTGCTGAGTTTCCAAGCTGAAGATTGATTACATTTGAGAAGAAGTTAATAACCGTACGTAGTTTGAGATTTTAACATAGCTGAAATGGACAACCTGGCTGTAAACAAGCGCAATTTGCATATCCGACGGGTTGATCAAGAATGTCAGTTTATGGCATTTTTTTCGGCTTTCATTTATACAAACTTAAAAAGACTAGTGAAAAGAAAACATACGTTCGTTATTTTGAGGATACACAACAACATTCTCAGCTGCTGAGAAAATATCTACTAAATTAAAGTCGTTGTGTGTGAACCGTTAAGCGGGCAAATCTATGCAAATAATGCCGAAAAGAGGCTCTTAAAAACGTTTGATCAC
Source organism: Porites cylindrica (assembly GCA_964035525.1). NCBI lineage: Eukaryota > Metazoa > Cnidaria > Anthozoa > Scleractinia > Poritidae > Porites > Porites cylindrica. Next base: position 18,992,937 of record OZ037778.1, on the reverse strand, counting down.
GTCCAACCCAGAACGATACCCGCACCTTTGACTTTATTTTCTGACAGAATAAGGTAAGATCTCTGCAGTGAAGTGCATTTTACCTGTGATTTTTGTACCGCTTTGGAGATTATAGCTTTTACTTTGGAGGAATTTGTCAAAGGGGGAAAAAACCGCAAAGGGGCTTGTGTTTGATTTTATTAATTTAATTTAAGTTTGCGTCAAATTATTCCATATTCTGTCATAGGACAAGTCAACTGCAGCTAAATCTATTGTACTATGTAGAATTTAGCGATATTTATCCGCTACGAAGAAGCGCGGCTTTTAAAATCATCGAATTTCGGCCATCGAATAAGGTTGAAAAAGCGCTCTCGGACAGCAAAGAAGTTTTGTGCTGTAGCGAAGCACAGAAAAGGATTTCGAAAAAAATTAGTTCGATTTTAATCATTCCTCATTAAGTCCTTTTCACCCACAAAAAATAAAGGGAAGGTTTACTGGCGATCCCAAACTCGCCGGACCGCTCTTAGGTGGACAGCCACTTAAAGAACTTTAAAAAGCCTTCGCTTTAGACAGTTTCTCACCGCAAATAGAAAGAAAACGTTCCAAATAATATTTAGTTATAATTCTGGCTGTAAAAGAAAGCTTTGAGCGATTTTCTTGCCTCGAGTTCGTCTTTGAAAAAAGCAAACACCAGGAAGACGGCTTAAAACATAAACTTAAGCTTTACGCTTGAAGAATCAGGATTTTTAGAGACACTTTAATACAATGAAAATTGTTGTCTCTGTTTATGTTTCACCGAATTATATTTCTGTTATTAATTGTTAGTAGTCTCTCTTGTAATTTTAATCGCTGTGCCGATTGTTTTCAGTCGTTCAGTGGACATCGCTTGCAGGAGTACTCAAAATGCCATGCGTTAAACCATTTTAAAATACAAAAATAAACATAACAAATTCTTTATCATGTTGGAGCATAACTCTGTTAATGTTCATTCAAACTCTCGCCTCAGCTCGCACTACAAAAGTGAGAACCGGATGGCCGTATAGGTGATTTTGGAAACGGTTTAGCTAAAAGCCAACGCGTACTTCCATCGTCCGTACTACTGAATGAGTGCAATTTGTATTGCAAAATTGTGAAATACTGCTTTCTGTCCAAGGTCTGTATGATAAAAACAGTGCCTCATAGTACTGTTTCACCTCAGATGTGATGTACAAATGGTATAAAAGGTTGGTTTACATGCACCCAGATTTGTTGGCAAGATTTTGCAAAGTTAACTTGTCGGACGCAAAAAATTCGGCCTGATTTTTTTTCTAGGCCTAATCTACGGTGATCAAGAGCCATTATGGCTCTTAAATGTGATCAAAGATGATTGCCAGTTTTTGGGTGTACGTGTGAGGCTATCAACTCGATGTAAGATTTGGTTCACTCTTGGGCTGTTGCAAATTATTTTTCTCTGAAATCACTTAGCCTTTCCCTCAAACGTGACATAAATGTGCTCTAAAGTTAACTAAATTGTGGAATACAAGTTTATTGTTTAATTAAAATTATAAATTTATTAATGGGAGCCTCGCTTTTAGCCCTGGCTAAATCTATATATTAGTTCTTTAGAGTGAAATTGGTTGTCTCTTGCACCAGTCTATGCCGAAATGGAAGATCAAGTTAGTCAGTTATGTCGAGCAGTTGAGTGAATGCAGGCTTCTGTTAACTCACAGGGTAGAAATGTCGGTGTGAAACCGTCAGCAACGTTTCCAGTTTTTAGGGGAGATGAGTGTGAGGACGCTCATGAGTTTATTAGGAATTATAAGAGGGCTGGTAGATTAAATAGTTGGGACGACAACAATTTAGCGTTGGGGCTTCCTCTCTATTTAAAGGGTCATGCTAGTGCGTGGTTTAAGACTTTGCTTGCGGCTGACGAGATGTCTTTTGATGAGTTATCTGAGCAATTAATTACGCATTTTGCCTCCGTAGCCAGCGAGTGGCGCGTAAGACAGGCATTAGGGCAGCGGCGACAACTGGAGAAAGAGTCAGTGGCAGATTACTCTTATAATCTCCGAACTCACTGTGCGAGAATTAATTTGCCTAGATCTGAGTGGACACATTATTTTGTGCAAGGCCTCCTACCCGACATCCGCGAATACGTTATTTTGCAGCAACCTGAGAATTTGGAATCGGCAGAGAACTTTGCTAAGTTAAAGGAATCGGTGTTTGCTGGGTCGAGTAAACGTACAGATTTCAACCCTAAAGAGGTATGGGCACAGATTTTGGAGGAATCGACGAAAGCAATTAATCTTAAGGATAAGTCAATTAGTGCTGTGAGTCAGGACCCTTACGTGAGCAAGTCTGAAATGAAACAAATTATTAGAGACGAGTTTCGAGAGTTAATGGGAAGTGCTAGTTCTAGAGCCTAGTGGTTATAATCAGCGTTCTAACCAGTCTTTTCAGTCAAAGGGTTTCCGGTCCCATTTTGGCTATGCCATTTGCTATAATTGTGGTCGAAAAGGGCATACTTATTATTTTTGCCGCTCAAAACCTGATCCTAGAAATTCTCCTCGTGGAGGCAGTAGACAGAATTTTTATCAGAATAGAGGTCAAGATGCTTCTAATTGGCAAACTAAGCAGCAGGGAAACTGAAGTGCGCCCCTGTCTCATCACAAAATGAACCCGTGATGGGGGCTTCAAAAGTTGTAGAGCAGAATCGAAGTTTATCGCCAGGATCATGCGATGCTGATAAATTGGCTTTCAGTAACGTGCGGCCTGTCGATGTTTTAGTAGATACAAAAGCTGATTTTGGGCAAAATCTTGTTAATAAGAGTGATTTTCAGACCTCACCAAAACAATCTTCTGATTATCTGCGTCACGGAAGTAGGCTATCAAAACAAGGCACTTGTGTTGAGAGTAATATTGTTGTTATTCTATCAGTTGTTTTTGCTATCATTATTAAGTTACTTGAGTTATTTGAAGGAGTCATAACAAGCATGGTTAACGTCCTCAACCGACCTCCAATGTTTCAAAGCAAGTATTCCGGCATCAGTAAGCCAGGTTTTTCTGCTTTGTCTGTTCAAGACAAATTCCCTTTATATTCGTCTGAGGCCTTTACAGAAGAGAAACCCCAGAATTTCGTTATTGTTAAAGAAAACAGTTTAGTTTTTGAGGAGGTTGATGTTAATGTTAATGACACAGTGGATTTTCAAGATGTTGTTTCGGAGGTCATACCCAGTGATGTTAGACTTAATGAGATAGCTGATAGCAGAGTGCCTTTACCTAATAACAATTTGTCTCAAAGAGATAGTATAGTAAATAGTGTACAGGGGTCAGTGCGTTCGTGTGTTCCGAGTGTTTTAAACTATTTTCACCGCGAAGTGGGAGCAGAGATAGAATGTAACGCCGCTTTATATGCGAATTCTTGTACAAAGCCTATTTCAGCTCGCGTTGATAATGGAGTAGAAGAACCAGATAGTAATATTTCTCTTCCTTTTGTGGCTGGAAGCTCTACTCTGCCAGTTAGTATAGAGGGTCATAATTTTTATTGTTTAATAGATTCAGGAGCTCCTGTCACAGCAGTAAGTGCTAAAGTGTGGCGGAAGTATTTTTGTCATGCTTATCCTAGGCTAGATAGACCTGATTCGGAGAGTGTGACTACCGTCAATGGTTCCTGTTTAACTATTCTGGGAAAGTCACCAATGAAATTTGTTATTGATTCTCATGAGTTTCCTTTTGGAGCCCGCGTGATTGAAAATTTGTCTTATGATGTTATCCTTGGTAGAGATTTCCTTAAAGAATTTTGTTTTAAGGTTGATTTTGAAAATGGATCGGTGAATTTTCTTTCTGAACCAGATCCGCTTCCTTTTAAGGGTGTACACTTAAAAGATGATAGTGATTCGACGGATAAAGCTTTTATTTCTTAGGTCCATGCCTCTCGTACTCTTGTTGTTCCACCTCAGTCAGAAATTTTGGTTTCAGGGGAACTCAATTCTTTACCAAGCGCTGTTGGTATTAATGGTATGATTATTCCGAAGTCCGATTTATGCCATCGCTATTCTGTTTTTGGAGCTTCTGAGCTTGTCAGTGTTGCAGATGACGGTATGATCCCCATAAGGTTGGTTAATCCTTCCTTCCAGCCAGGTAAAATTTACCGTAGAACTCGTTTACCTGATTTTGACGAGGTAGATCAGAATGTAGCAACTTTTGAGCTAAATGCAACAGAGAAAATTGAGGAGCCGTCCAATTATGAGCAGCTGGAAAAGCATGATTATTCTCAATTGCCTGATTTGTCTGATAGTATTTTGTCAACTGATGACAAAGTTAAGTTTCGTGATTTGTTTGTGAAATACCGTGACGTGTTTGCCCTGTCTGATTCTGAGTTAGGTAGAACGTCGTTAGTTCAACATGTGAACAATACGGGCGATGCCACCCCGATTAAACAAATGCCTTATCGCACTTTGCCTGAAGGTAAGCAAGAGATCGATAGACAAGTCAACAATACGCTTGAACGTGGAATTATTCAAGAGTCAGTTAGTGCTTGGTCTTCGCCTGTTGTTTTAGTTAAGAAAAAAGATGGTTCTATGAGATTTTGTGTTGATTATCGTAAGTTGAATAAGGTAACGAAGAAAGATAGTTTTCCCTTGCCTCTGATTGCTGATACTTTAGATTCTTTAACCCTTTAAACCCCGGTATCCACATAAAAATTCTCCAAACTGGTCTCCATACATTTCCTAAAGAATCAGTTGAGAGAATTTGATAACAGATCAAGGCATTTTCTCTTGGCTGATCATTTTATTAATTCTCATAACGTCATCTCTTGACAGTGTATGGATACTGTTAGGAGTAAATTGGTCACTATTGGGACTTAAAGGGTTAAATGGAACAAGCGTTTATAGCACGCTTGATATGAAGGCAGGTTATTGGCAAATAGAACTTCATCCCTCGGCTTGAAAAAAATCTGCTTTCGTTACTCATAATGGTCTTTACGAATTTTTAGTATTGCCTTTCGGTCTTACGAATTCTGGAGCAAGTTTTCAAAGGCTTATGGGCCATATCTTGAGAGGACTGGAGTATCGATTTGCACTTATATATAGAGATGATATAATTATATTTTCTAGATCGGTTGAAGAGCACTTGGTACATTTAGAAGAAGTCTTTAGGAGGCTTCGTCAAGCAAATGTTAAGTTGAATCCGAAGAAATGTAGCTTTGTTAAACAAAAGGTTGAATATCTCGGTCATGTTGTAACCCCTGAAGGTGTAAGTCCCAACCCAGACAAGGTTCATGTTGTGCAGGAATTCCCTACTCCAAATAATTTAAAGGAACTTAGAAATTTCTTAGGTCTCGCTAATTATTATAGGCGTTTTGTAAAGGGTTTTTCTCACATAGCCAGTCCCCTAAATGCGTTGACTAAGAAGGGTGTTTATTTCAATTGGACTGAGGAATGTGCTATCGCTTTCGACAAGCTGAAGTGTACGTTAGTTTCCGCTCCTATTTTAACATATCCCAGCTTTAAGGAACCTTTTCTGTTTGTTGATGCTAGTTCCACAGGGATCGGTTTTACCTTATCTCAAGTTCAGAATGCAAGAGAAGTTGTAATTGCTTACAATGGGCACGGTTTGAATCAAGCAGAGCGTAATTACAGCACAACTGAGAGGGAAGCATTTGCATTAGTCGAAGGAATTAAGAAGTTTCAACCTTATCTTCAGAATCGCAAATTTACAGTTGTTACAGATCACAGTTCCTTGCATTGGTTAATGAATGTTAAGGACGCTTCAGGTCATTTAGCAAGATGGGCTTTACTTTTGCAGCAGTATGAGTTTGAGATTGTTTATCGCCCTGGTAAGATTCATGGCAATGCAGATGGTTTATCCAGGCGTCCTTACGTGTCATGCGATTTTAATTCACTCCAAAAGGAGGAGCCACAAGTGGCGAAAACTCCAGAGTTGCAAAGGCGTGATCTTGACCTGAGTGAGATAATTGATTACCTAGAAAGTGATGTTTTACCATCAGACGATCGTGCTGCGCGCAAAATTTTGCTCACGAGTGATAGTTTTTATATTGGGCATGATGGATTACTTTATCATTTAGGCGACAATCAAAAGCGCAATTCTTGGGATTCGTTTTCTCAGCTCGTTGTTCCACCAACGTTAGAAGTTTGGAATTTTGTCTAACATGCATGACCATGTTTCTGGTGCGCATTTTGGGGTCCATAAGACGTTCAATAAGATTAAGCAGAGGTATTAGTGGAAAGGAATGTACAAAGATGTTGAACATTGGTGTAAGTCTTGTACTGAATGTTCCATGAGGAAATCGCCTAGACATTCGAAGAAAGCACCTTTACTTTCAATTCCAGTAGAAAATGTCTTTGATTGGGTAGCCGTTGATGTACTGGGGCCTTTCCCACCTTCTAATAGAGGCAACAGGTACGTTGTCGTTTTCAGTGATTACCCTACTAGATGGAGTGAAGCATTTCCCGTTCCAAGCATTGAAGCAACTGTAATTTCTAGTCTTTTGGTGGATGAAGTCATAGCCAGACATGGTGCACCTAGAGTTTTGCTGTCTGATAGAGGGAAAAATTTCCTGTCTAAAGTGGTAGCAGATGTTTGTAAGATCTTTCAAATTCACAAAGTAAATACTTCTAGTTATCACCCACAGACTACTGGCCTAGTCGAAAGGTTTAATTCTACCTTATGTCAGTCACTTTCGATGTATGTCTCAACGAATCAAAAAGGCTGGGACGATTTTATACCACTAGTTTTGTTTGCTCATAGAACATCAGTTTTAGAAGCCATCGGCGATTCTCCTTTTTACGTTCTGTATGGCCGTGAGCCTCGTTTACCTGTGGATGTCAAGTATTTACTGCCAGTCTCTGATGACGTCACTTCTTCGGTTTTTGAACATCGTAAGCGTATTGTTGAAAAGCTTGAGTAAGCGCAAAATTTGGCAAGAGAAAATTTGCAGCGTGCTCAGCAGAAAATGAAGGATTACTATTTCCCCAGTTGGTTGGGACCATACAGAATAGTAGAACAGTCGTCTCCAGTTCATTTTCGATTGGGTACTGACACTAATAAGAAAGTTACTTTTGCCGTGCATGCTAATCAAATGAAGCCATTTATCGATCCGAGCTTACGACCAATTGAACCTTCACTATTTGATGACCCAAGTGAGCCTTATCTTCATGAGTCAGATATTCCAGATGACTGTTTTGAGTCAGAGCTTCCTGTCAATAAAAATATTGACTCTAGTCCACCAGCTTCAGACTCTGCAAATTCAAGCACCCATTTAGATCGTCAGAACCGACCGGTGCAGTCGAAATAAAATCCTGATCATTCTGTGATAGATGACAAAAGTATTCTTCAAGCTGATCGGATTCTTACGTCTCGTAGCAAAAAGGGCAAAATGGAGTACCTAGTTCAGTGGCATAATTTTCCAAGAAATCAGTTGAATTGGAAACCGGAACAAAACATTCTGGATAAACGCCTAATCGTTAATTTCAATAAATCAAGGAAGTAGTGAGTCCTCTCGTAGTCGATTCATTTTTATTTTGTTTTTCTTTAGGGATCAAGATTGTATTCAAAGAGTTTTCTTGTAGAGAGATTTCAGTAAATGGAATCCATGCCCAGATCCCAACCGTTGCGTTGTCTAATATTTGTTTTTGTTCAGTTTTGCACGATATGTGCTCAAAATTTTGATTGTCTTACACAAAGAGTAGCATTTTATCCTGCTCCATTGATGATTAGTCATTCTCCTAAGCCGCTTACTTTTTATGCCGAAACAAAGCTTTTGAATGTTCACACAGTTCTTAATTCTACTGACCTTAGCGGTAGTTTTGCCACGAGTAACAAATCTTGTTCTGTACCTCTGGAAAAGTTCTTTGATCAATTATTGCTTACTGTGCGCGGTTTTCAAAAAGTTGTTCGTCAGCTTCTTTCTTTGCCAGGCTTTTCAACTTTGGTTGAGTGTGACACTTATTTACCGAGGTATTATCAGTTCATGGTAGGAAAAGTTTCGAGAATGTCGTGTCCAAGAGCCTATAAAAGTTCTGTTTCTGAGTGTAAAACTTGGGCGTTACGATTCTGCAGCGGCATGTCGGTTGACGAAAGACAGTGGTTGCTAGAGAGAGACCGCATGCGACGTTCAAATTGGATGTGCCACGCAGGGGGTCTAGGTATTTATTGCGCGATTTGGACCGGAACAGGCCATAAATGCGAGGAGAATCACGTTAAGAAACTTAAGGCCACTTTAAGAACTCTGAGCAGCATTATGTCTATTTCTCAAAGTATGATGCGTGTTATCGACAGAAAAGTTGTGTATTTGTTTAAAATTACCGATCAAATGAACAGTAAATTGGATATTTTGTCTCAGGATTTAAAAATAGTTCAAAACACGTTTACTAGTTGGCAGAGACAACTCAAAAAATTTGCCAATTTGGTTAGATGCCACGAGGGATTGACAATGGAATTTCTTTCTTAATATACTGCGGAAATTAACCGTGCCTTTGTCGCCTTTCTTAGACTTTTTGAAATCCAAGATACTTTAAGCCAGATTTCCCATCTGAACGATAAACCATTGGTAGGATTTTCAGATTTGCCTAAATTTATTTCTTTGCACTTGTCTGCGAAACTTTCTATTGATCCTTCTTTGAGATTGACTATAACAGCATTAGAGGAAGGTTTGTCAGTCCTTGCAGGCCCTATGGTTGACGTTGAACATGATGGTCAGAATTTGACTATTGAGATTTTATTGTTAGCACCTGAGATCATGGATAAGAATAGTTTCTGCGTTGTAGAACATTTGACGCCCCATAAGTTTAATCTTTCCGGTAAGTGTTTTTCAGGGCCTGTCCAACACACAAACCTTGCTTTAATTAACCGTCCAAATTCGAGGCCGGTAGTGTCTTTAGAGGGATTAGGTGGGTGTTTTAGTAGTGAAGTAGGTTTTTTATGTCCCAAAAATGTCTCTAAGTCGGTTTCTAGCTTGCAATGGTCGGGTTTTGCTTGGAATCCGAACCTGAAACTTTTTTTCCCGCGGAACCACGAGGTCGCCCCAGACTGGGACCATAGCCATCCACTAATTCATCTTGGAGGCAGATATTTCCTCTCAACAACTTCTGGAACATTAACTTTAAGCAGCGGCGGGTTAGATGTTTCTCCATTGACAGTTTATAACTTTTCCTACAACGTCAATTTCATCCGAATGAAAACGAGCTTAGGCACCTGTCCTCAAAGACTACTGGTATCACTTCCACTGTTTTCAACTGATATGGTTACATATGTTCAGTGGGATCCAAACTCAGATGATCTCACTCCGCTAGACTTGCATCAAGAATCCCTGACCATTCCACCACCTATTAAGATTAACCATACTGTGATTGATAATTTTGATCAGTTTTTTCAGCAATACGATGGTCAGCTTAGTGATACTTTGCAGAAGGCAGACAGTCTTATTGATCAGATAGAAGAAACTACTTATTCCAGTTACGTCGAGTACATTGCTTTCATTGCACTAGGTCTTTCAGTGACCGATTTCATCGTCTTTTGTATTGTTTGCCGATGTATCTTCAGGATATTTGGACATCGAGCCGCACATATGCCTCCTCCTCCCCTGCAAGCACCTGTTTCTAACAACCTTCAGCGCAAGGTATGCGGCCATTGTTCTAAACCCATAAAGACAATCGTCGTAAAAAAGCTGCAAATAAACAGTGTTGTGACCCGCAACGATTTGGAGCAAAGGAGCAGTAGCAAGACTTTTCCGGACAAGACATTCCAAGCAAAAAATAAGCAACTGAACTGTATTAAGCTCTCGTGCTTTTTTGTTTTGCAGATGATGTATTACTGTATTAATTTAACTTTGGTTAATTTTTCGAGGTTTTTAGATGCAATTGGGGCTACTCAGTTAGCTTCAGTTAGTGGTCGCTTAGCATCATTTATGTATGTGTGACAGTCGTTCTTCAAGGCAAACAACACCTGTATTTCATATAAATCACTCTTTTTCGTGGCAATCTATTGATTTGTTTTTAGGGTTATTTTCCGGTTTTGGTCGATCTCTAAATTGGGAAGTAGATAACCTTGTCGAGTTCATGCATATTTGTCATTATTTCATGATTTACGAGCGCCACGTCAGTGACATTTTTCACGCAACTTTTCCACGAGATTACTGTCGTTCGTTTCCAGATAATCAATTCTGCAAAGTGTTGTATGCTTGGAAAACATCCGGTTACCTCTTTCTAGCTCGTAACGTTACGGCTTTTGCGTCACACCAGTATGAAGAAATTTTTATTTTTGAAGACCTGTTGTTAGCTCATAGTTCAGCTAATTTCCAGCAGTTCGTCAGCAATCGTCTGACAGAGTTAGAGAAGAATTGACCGTTTGGTCACGTCGCATCATTATAGTTTTTGTTATTGTTATGTCTTTGTACTTATAGGTACTATCAATGGATATTGGCAACGTATTCACTACATGGCAAAATGGGTGAGCATTTTTTGTTTCGAGATGAAGGGTGCCGCCATGTTTGATTGGACAGTTTTACACTGTGATCACCTCATATGCATTAGATGCTTTAAGGAGCACGCTGACTTTTTAAAGACTATGCGCTCTTGCCACTGTGGGGCAACGTTTCCGGAGAGCACATACGAGTATATCGTCACATATACTCACAGTGGAAAAGTGGCAGCTGAAGAGATATCATAAACTCTTTTCTCTTCCTTTTTGAGACATTTCTTTTCTTCTATAAGTACTTAACTGCCGTATAATCCTAAAGTAGTGTATCCGTTTTTCTCCTGTCTGCATCGAGGACGATGCTCAGTTTAGGCGAGGAGGAATGTTATGAAGTAGTTGCTGTTAGTTCTTTTTTGGAGTTTTGGTATTTTTAAGGTTTTTCTATCCGAATGATTATTTTGTAGCACGTGCTAGTTTCTGAATAAACAGTTCATAGTCCAAGGAAATTCAATGTATAGGCCACACGGTTAGTTCCTGAGTTTTGAGAAGTATCGTCTATCAAAAGTTAGATAGATTATGGTAGCTCTTAGAAGTAAGCATGTTCGGGGATTATAGGTGACCTTGAGTTTTGCCTCCACTGAAGTTTCTGTTTGGTATGCTTGGTCCTAGCGAGCAGTTTTACCGCTAACATTAATTGGCTTTTTAGTCCTTGTTAATTGCAACTGTGTAGACTATTCTATCGTTCACAAGTTCAGCGACAGGATATGCAATGGAAGGGTCTCATGGTCAGCTAACCCAAACACGTCCACAATTTGGTTATTTAATTTGCTGTGTTAGCTAGTAGAATTAGTTGAGTAGTAGAGTTGCTGTCAGAAGCTTTTGAAGATTAAACTGCTGTCTAAAGAGAAAGAACAGAGTCTCGTTCCTCTCATTAAAAAGCCAAGCGAGCTTCGCAAGCCCTCAACACAATTGTGACCAAATGCTATTACACTTGTGAACTTTATTACATCTTTGACCAAATGTTATTACACTTGTGACCTTTATTACATTTGTGACCAGTTATTACATTTATGCCTTCAAGAGGGATCCTAACCTGCACGACATGACAAACTTCGCTGAAACAAAGTCAAGAGTCACCAACCATCCGATCCTTGGCAAAGCTCAAGTCGACCAAAAGCCATTCAATCAAAAGGGCAACTGGAAACAGAAAAAGGATGCGAAGCCATTCACTGCAAAAGGTCAGGGACAAAGCCAACAGCAAAAGCAGCCAAGTAACTCGAAAGAAAGAAAGGAACTTAAATGCCTTTCATGTCAAAAGGATCACTGGCTATCTCAATGGGATGAGTTTAAGAAGTTGAGTTTATACAACCACCATCAGTTCGTCTGAAGTAAACACCTTTGCATTAACTGTTCAGTTCCTGGACATTTTGTTCAAGACTCTCCAAAGAGAAGCTTCTGCCGTGTTGAAGGATGTACAAAGAAGCATTCCACATTCCCTTACGAGAAACAATTGCCGCCAAAACCAAGCAGTATCAATAAAGAATATCAACCTAGCAAGCAAGGACAAGTAACAAGTCCAAGTACAACACAAGCAAAGAATGGCTATGTGAAAAGCGAATCATTTCAAGTATCAAGTGATTCTGTGGTAGGGATGTCAATGGTTCCCGTAAATGTCAACATAAAAGGCCAACATTAGAAAGTATTCACTTATGCATTCCTAGATTTTGGATCTAACACCTCGTTTTGTACAGAGGATCTCCTAAAAAAGCTTAACGCCAAGGGAGAAAGAGCTACCTCTCACTCACTACCATGGGAAAATCTAACAAAAACATCGAATGTTCTCTCGTAAATCGAGGTTTCAGATATTGGCAACCAAAACCTAATCGAGTTACCGATGGTGTACTCTCGACCCAGTCTCCCAGTCTCAACGGCAGCTATTGGCAAGACATTAACCACTGGCCACACCTCATGGGTATTGATTTACCAAGAATTGAAGCAGAAATCGGCCTACTGATTGGCAGCGACGTACCACGAGCTATGAAACCAAAGGAGGTGAGAGAAAGCAACAACGGAGGACCTTTCGCTATGCGTACCATTCTGGGATGGATGCTCAGTGGACCCTTAGGACGAAAAGAGACTAAGTACCCACGTCAAACATCATTGCCACTACGGCTAACCTCAGTAAGCACTTTGAAGATTTCTGTAACTTAAACTTAAACTCGAAACATTAAAATTTTAATGATTGGAGTTACGAACCTAAAATGTCAATGTCCCAGAATGATCAGCGCGCTTTAAACATCATGGAAGGTACAGTAAAACTCTCAAACGGCCACTATGAGATCAGTCTATCATGGAAAATGACCCACCTCACCTAGAGAACAATAGGCCTCAAGCAGAGACCAGACTTCAAATGCTCAAGAAACACCTTCAGAAGGACGCAACCTTGCATGAAAAACATACAGACTTCATGGCACAAAAGCCACGCTCGAAAGGTGACCACTGAAGAACAGTTGCAGAGGGAGAAATGGTACCTGCCCCATCATCCTGTATTTCACCCTCAGAAGCCAGGCAAGGTGCGAGTAGTATTTGATTGTTCGGCCAAGTATTGAGGATCTTTTCTCAATGATCAGTTGCTACAGGGGCCGGATGTAACAAACACTCTAGTTGGTGTTTTAACGCAATTTCGGGAAGACTCAGTAGCTTTCATGACCAACGTAGAAGCAATGTTCTACCGAGTTAGAGTCCAGCCTGACAACTGCAAGTATTTGCGATTTTTTTTGTGGCCACATGGCGATCTAGTTAAAGAACCAGAGGAATATCAGATGTTAGTTCACTTGTTTGATGGAGCTTCATCTCCCTGCTGTGCAACCTACGCTCTTAAGAGAATAACAGGCGGTAATAAAGATTTCGACGCAGTTACCATATCAACCGTAAAACGTAACTTCTACGTGGATGATTGTTTGAAATCAGTCCCGACCAACCCAAAGGCTGTTAAGTTGGTGAGTGAACTCCGCAAATTATTATCAAGAGGAGGTTTTCACCTGACCAATTAGATATCAAATTCCAAGGAGCTAATGGACTCTGTACCTGAATCGGAGAAAGCACCATCAGTAAAGAATCTTGACCTCTCCGGAAACGTAATGCTAACCGAAAGAGCGCTTGGTGTCCAGTGGAATGTTCATACTGACACATTTGGTTTTAAGATCATCGACAAGAAAAAACCCTGTAATAGAAGAGGAATTTTGTCTGTTATTTGTTCCGTATACGACCCCTGGGGTTCATTTCCCCCTGTATGTTACCTGCTAAAGAAATACAACAAGATTTGTGTCTTCAGGGTCTCGCTTGGGATGACCTGATCCCTGAAACAAGCAAGCAGAAATGGGAAGCCTGGCTGAGAGAGCTACCCAAGTTGGAACAGTTTCAAACACCGCAATGCTTCAAGCCCCAAGAATTTTCAGGTGTAAAATGATGTGAACTTCACCACTTCTCAGATACTTCCAATCAAGGGTATGGAGCAGTTTCGTACCTTCGTCAAATCAATGCAGTTGGCAAGATTCATTGCTCTCTTATCATGGCAAAATCAAGACTGGCTCCACTCAAGGCTATGGCGATTCTAAGGATGGAATATCCACAGCGGTTCTAGCTACAAGCTTGATCGGATGATCAAACAAGAAGTCACCTTGCCAATCGACCAATCTACTTTCTGGACTGACAGCACTTGTGTTCTCTGCTGCATAGAAAACAAGGGTAAAAGGTTCCAGACCATTGTTGCAAATCATATCTCTGCTATTCTTGACCAGTCCACCGCAACACAATGGAGGCATGTTGACACTATACAGAATCCGGCCGACGAAGCATCCAGGGGAATGACAGGTGAAGCATTGTTAAATAATGAATGCTTGATACAAGGACCAGACTTTCTAAAGCAACCTGAAGAAGAATGACCACAAAGACCTACAGACATGGGCAAGATTTCTCCCAATGATCCTGAAGTAAAGAAAACTGCTCAAGCATTTGTAAGTGAAACAAGCGAACAAATCAAAGATTACATTAGCAAAACCTTTGAAAGATTCTCTTCATGGACTCGTTTGAAAAGGGTCGTGGCATGGATTCTACGCTACAAAGGCATGTTACGCAGACAGAGCCAGCTGCGCAAAGAAAACAAGAAAATCAACTTCCAATCAGGCAAAGGTGAAATTGTCTCCTTAACTGTGTGCAAGATAAGGGACGCCGAAGAAGTCATTATTAAGTACGTGCAGAACCAAAGCTTCAAAGAAGACATGCAAACCCTTAGTCGCGTCACTGAAGAAACACAAGACAAGAAAATTGCACTGAAGAAGTGTAGCAATATCTACAAACTTGACCCGTTTGTGGAAAATGGCTTCATACGAGTTGGAGGACCTCTCCACAATGCACCAACCAAGATCGATCCAAGACACTCTATTATTCTTCCAAAGAAGCATCACGTTGTCAACCTCATTATTGATTACTATCATTGAGCTTCTGGGCACTCAGGAGTTGAATACACCTTACCGATACTCAGACAAGGCCACTGGATAATCGGTGTGCGATCGATTGTACGCAGCACCATCAACAAATGTTTTAATTGCCGGCGATGTCAAGCACCTGTTATGCAACAAAAGATGGCGAGCTTACCAGAAGATCGCATAACACCTTCAAAGCCACCATTCAGCTATGTAGGAGTCGACTGTTTTGGTCCCTTCTTAGTACGTCGAGGAAGAGCAACAGCAAAGAGATATGGAGTTTTGTTTACCTGTCTTGCCATCTGTGCAGTCCACATTGAAGTCGTACACTCTATGGACACCGAATCCTTTATCAATGCTCTACGTCACCTCATTTGAAGGCGAGGACGTCCAGAAGAAATTAGGTCAGACAACGGAGGAAACTTTGTAAAAGGCAAAAAGGAGCTACAAGAAGCTTTGCAACAATGGAACCAGGCTCAAATTCAAGAGTATTTGCTGCAACATGATGTCAAATGGATATTCAACCCACCTGCTGCTTCTCACCATGGAGGAGCATGGGAAAGATGTATCAGAACTGTAAGGAAAGTCATGAAGGCACTACTTAAGGAACAAGTTCTTCACGATGACGGTCTATGCACGCTGATGTGTTAAGAGGAATCAATCGTGAATGGAAGACCAACTACAAAGGTGTCTGATGATCCACGAGATTGCAACGCACTCACGCCCATTCATTTGCTGCTACTTCGAGGAGGATCAGCAATGCCACCCGGAGCTTTTTTCAAGAGAGGATAACTACAGCTGTCGCCGATGGCGCCAAGTACAGTATCTCAGCAACCTGTTTTGGCAATGATGGACACGAGAATATTTACCTTCGTAACAGCAATGCCAAAAGTGGAACAAGCCACAGAGGAATCTTGCTGTGAATGATATTGTGTTGCTTCTGGACGAGGACACACCCCGCAGTAGCTGGCCATTAGGACAAGTAATTGAAGTCTACAGCAATCGTAGGGATGGATTAGTATGTTCAGCTTAAGTCAAGACCAGATCAACGGAGCTGGTGCGACCAGTGGACAAGATTATTTTACTGGAGTCAAGTGCAGAGGACGCAATTGACGCGAGTAAGGATCAGTAAGATGTTATTATAATGGACATTTATCAGCTTTGAACATTATATTTTAAAATCATAGTTTGCTAGGTTAAGAGTTTCAAACCTGCCATATAGTTATTTGGTAAAGGCTAATGTTATCACCTTTAAGGGGCCAGAATGTTAGTTTTGAAACGCTCTTTTGTTCATTTGTCTTATAATATGTTTTAGTTGCTTTAAGATAGTTTCTTATTTTTAGTTTATGAACGTGATTATATCAATCTTTCTAGAGACACTTTGTAGGTTTCACGCTTATGTCATGGTGCGGTACTTTCCGCTAGGAAACGCGTAAAGTATAGGTACAGTTTTACTTAGTTAATGCCCTAGGCATGCATAATTCACGTATACTCTATTATGAAAGACGCAACGCAATACTAGAAATTATTAGTTATCCCACTATCATTGGAGTTGCTATCACAAGTTATTTTGCTGCTGCTGGAGTGCTAGTTTTTTGCTACTTTTGGTGCGAGTCGTCGACCAAACTAAGTCTTTTATTTTCTTATAGTTATTTAGTACTAGAATTCGTAGAACTATTAAGTCTTTACGCTATTTCATGAGGACAGACATTGATTTGAAGACAAATCTCCTGGAATCAAACAGGATTGATTATTGTTACTATTACGAAAGTATTTTATATAGTATAGCTAAGTGTTTTTAAGATAAGTTCTGTTCAACCGGAATCGCTACAATATAGTTTTCTGATTGTTTTATTCATGCTGAGAGTTTAAAGTTATTGCCTCGGTTAATTAGCTCAAGTATCAATTATCGGATGTTTTAGTTGTCTGTTTCTTGCATCATAGTTTCATGTCGTTTAGATTATTCCACCTTTTAGTCCTAATTTTATAGTTAATCTAAGAAGTTTGTTTTATTTAATTATATCGCCTTCAGTTCGAACCTACGTTTAGCTACGTCTAGCTACATCTATGCCTAGTCTACGTCTACGTTTTGTTACGTTGACTACGTCTGCTATCACTTTCCCTACTGCGTGTATTACTACTCGTTACTACTGCGATCTGTTACGTAGTAACTAGGCTACGAACATTGCTATTACATTGAATTGTTGTACACGCAATTGCTATTGTTATAAACTCTTAGGATCTGTCATTAAATCAGCTTTAATATTCCATCACGCGAGTTCGAATCATATATCACCTCGCACCATGCTCCCCCTGTTTTTTGTTGAGATTTGGATTATTCGTATGTGTGTAGGAAAAAAGAAGACTGCCCGCTAAACGGAGAATGCCTGGTGAGCGAAGTAGTGTACCAAGCCACAGTCACAACCAGAGACGAAAAAGAGACATACATCGGTCTCACAGCTACTCAGTTCAAGGCAAGATACAGAAACCACCTGATGTCATTTAGACATGAAAAGAGAAGGAATGAGACTGAGCTGAGCAAGCACCTGTGGCAGCTAAAGGAGGCAAATAAGGAATTCAATATCACATGGAAAATACTCGCCAAAGCAAAATCTTACACCAACCTTACAAAACGTTGCAATCTATGTACAACAGAGAAGTTCTTTTTAATCTGTAGGCCTCACATGGCAACACTGAACAAGCGCAACGAACTTGTCTCTACATGCAGACATCGACGCAAGTTCATTCTAAGGTACAATCGAACATGTGAAAGCCAGAGATTGTAGCGCGAGCTTTCGTGCGACTTAGATTTCGTATAAGAGTTGTAGGCGATTGAGAGCGAGCGCACGCTTTTCCTTCTAAAATTTAAATTTCAAACGTTATATGTAACCGTTTTTATCACGCGATCACTTTTCTTGATGTAGACCCTGACGCTTCAGTGTTATAATGGAGTTTAACTGAAGAGTGGGTCACCTTTTTGGTGGCCTACGAAACAGGCTTGTATTAAACACCCATGTACTCAAGATTTGAGTAGTTCACCTACTGGTCTATATATATATATATATATATACATATATATATACCAAACAAACACAAATGAAAAATAAACATCCCAGCTCAGACCTTCAATCAATTTGCCCCTCTTTGACTCATACCGTTTTGATATCTTATCTTAGCAGAAACATATGGCATTTAGCCTTATCTTAATCTAATTACTGTTACTGCCGAAGTGAACGTCTTATACAAGCACGCAAAGTTCTGCAAAGCGGGCACGTGTGACAGAACTGATCGCAACCTGCCCTGGACCGAGTGCTCAACAACAAGCTGAAGCTTCCACAGAGCAGCCTCTCATGGCTGTCAACATGCAGACCCTCTCGGGCCTCGTTTTCTAACACAGTACAGCTAGCTGTTGCAGAGGCAATGAAAGCACAATGGCCAGCCCCACCTAGCCAAGACACACAGTCCACCATGGACCAATCAGTGGCCAATGTAGTGAACTAATCCTTGGCCGAGAACACTCAAGGTACTCCACCACGTAGCAACATTTTTAAAATGCATAGCGTTAATCTTAGGTTTAAAACAAGTTTCTTTCCTAAGACTGTAAGTGGACCGTTTAACACGAGGCATCATAGATAAAAGTGGATGTCCTTTAGCATTAGAAACTTTTCTGAAAATTTTAGGGTCTTGCCTCTCTCAGATATATATGGCAATTAAAATTCTGGACTTTTTTGCCTGAGGTGATGTGTGTATGTGCATGTAACATAAACTGCAATACAATAATAGTGATTATAAGTTAAGCTGATGCAACAATTTCCTACCCATCTTGAGTTCAAAGCAAATCCTTTTCAAAAGTCTGCTGAAACATTCAAAAGCAGATTTGGTGACAGATGCCTCTAGTGTTGTACATTCTATGAACACCCTGATAATGGTCTGTTTTAATTTTTCTGTTTAATTACAGTTCACCATTAGGAGATCTCTCGCAATCACAGACATATGCATGACTCAAAAAAGGGGATATGAATGCATTAGTCACTCTGAGGAGCCACTCATCTTTATTTCCTTTGAAAAAGGAATCTGTTGATACGCTGCATCTCTTCCTTTAACACATTGGAAAGCTTTTCAACCAGGTTAAGTTTTCATGTTTTCACATGGAGTCAATCAGTTTCAGTCACTCAACGAAAACCAGTGTTTCTTTAATTTAGTTGCTACTTTATATACCGCAATAATAAGCACCCAATGGCAACAGGCACAGATTTCTGTCCTCCATGTCTAGAGTGAGGTTATTTTGTACGCATTCTCTTTTTATACTATCTATTACACAACAAAATTGACCGAGGGATAAAATTTAACCACACCATAGTCTGTCTACTGATGCAGGGACAAAACTTGCGTTCTATGACCTGTAACAGTTTGATTACTTCCTAGAGATAAACATCCATTTAAATAATACAGGTGAGCATTCATGGTTTAAA
This sequence comes from Porites cylindrica, assembly GCA_964035525.1. Lineage (NCBI taxonomy): Eukaryota > Metazoa > Cnidaria > Anthozoa > Scleractinia > Poritidae > Porites > Porites cylindrica. The sequence goes on along the minus strand of OZ037778.1, from coordinate 18,973,586 downwards.
TAAACCGACTATACTCCAAATCTGCCACATCTTGACTACAGGAGAATTCCTCACCTGGTTGGAATGTTTAAAACAAATTTAAACAATACCAGGAATATTAGTCAAAAAATTTGAACCAGGATAAATCTGACTCCTCAGTTGTAAATAAAGTCTTTACAGTGAATTGAAAAACGAAGTCAGATTTGAAACTTATCTTGATTTGATAAAGAAAGTTAAGACAAGAGTGGCAGTAATCAAAATGCGGATTTCTTGCTACTCGCTACCCATTGAATCTGTGCACTACAAGAAGATACCCAGAGCTGAGAGACTTTGCCCCCTTTATTAAAGATCGAAATTGGGTGATGAATTTCACTATTTATTGAAATGTAATCACTCATCACGTTCTCATAAAAGGGGTACCATCTTGGGGAGCCTATACTCGATAAACAGTGATTTATGAATGTCTTGCAAGGCACTATTAATTTTTTATATATCATGTCCACATACGATGAAAACATCATAAGTTTTAGTGCCTCTTATATTGAAACTTAATATAACCTTCTTAAAAAACGAGTAGAGTAGAAACCGTACATAACCACGTAATTTTCTGTATTAACGTTTAATATATAGTTGTTGTTCTTTTCTCTCTTACTTAAGTTTTATTTTACTTTATTTCACTTATGTTGATTGTTTTCGTACTAAAATCTTCATGTCGAAGACAAAGTCAATACAGTTGTTGTAGCACTAAACCATCTACCACAGATTGTTCCATAATTTTTATTCAATTTTGATCATCATTGACGTGGCTGGTGGTTCAGGAAAAGAAGGAAGAATAGAGAGACGAAAAGAGTGTAGGGAAAGAAACCTAACAAACAAAGATCAGATTGAGGAGGAAGGGGGGATGATAACAAGGAGGAGAGGTTAAGGAAGATGGAGAGAAATTTTAAGAAGAGGATGCGAATGAGGGAAAGGAGAAAGGGAGAGAAGAAAAAGGGGGAGGAAGAAAGAAAAAACTTAGAATGGAGGGAGTAGCATTTTTTAGAAATGCACAACCAAATGCGCACCGTTCCCGATGCCTACAGGGACTGGATTGAGAATGATTCTCAAGAAATCAGACTACACGAGAAGAGTGTCAAATGGTTCATGGGCCCAAATAGAACCCAGACTGGATAAACTGGAAAGAGAGACAATTTAAAGGACAACCGTGCCCCCAGGTTTAAGAAAATTCTGACTTACTGAACATTTTCAGTACCTTAAAATACTGTGTCAATAGACTTTAATTATTGTGTATAGAACTCTTGATAAATTGTAGTTTGCCATTCGAAACGAATATTGCTGTCAAGATGATGTAGCCTCAAAAAATGTATCTGAGGTCGATCAGGAGCTTGGGGGTGGGGAATTGTCTCTTTCTTCGTGCCCAGGGGTGGGGAACGGACTACTAAGAACGAAAAAAATTTCAAATCCCCAGGGGTATGCCCAGGGGGGATGGTAACAAGTAAAATTGAATGATGCATAAGTCACCCACAAGGAGCAAGAGAGATGCCTCAGAAGACATGACTCCTTTCTGAAAAGGATGCAAACGTGTGCCTGGCGCACTATAACTGCATAGCAGGACTTTGCAATGCCTGCTCACACCTTGGGGCTCTTGGTTTTGCCATTGAAGCTGGGGTTTTAATGCGAGATTCGGTTACAGGTATGCAGGAAAAAAGCAGGGTGGGTCATGCCTTAATATGTTAAGGAAATTCCGTACATTCCGGTTTGTGAAATTCCTCTGCAAAGAAATGGCATACTTTGGGTGTGCTACCCCAGACCCCAGAGAGAGGGCAAATGTCCAAGCAACCACAGCAGAAAAACAGGCCTACTTTTTCGAAAGCATTTCAAACTGTGAGATCAAACCAGCCATTCTATCCATTATTGCACCGTATAATGCTGCTTTTGTACCTGCTGAGAAGAAAACAACGCCAAAGCCATTAACAGAGCAGTTGAATGAAGAGAATTTGAAAACCACTTTGCAGGAATTACTGAAAAAGTCTGACACAACTTCTAATGAGCTCAAGTTAGGTATCAAGAAAGCAGAAACTGTTGAGGAAGCAACAAGAGACCAGGTAGATCGCAAAGTGTGGTTTGAGTAGAGAGAAGGCCAAGTGACTGCCTCAAAGTTTAAACCTGCTTGCTCAACCAATCCCGATAAGCCATCAAAAAGCCTGATTAAGATGATTTGTTATCCTAGGGCTCATTGCTTCTCAAATGCAGCAACAAGATGGGGAATATCAAACGAGAGCAAAGCAGGAGAAGCATATGAGTTTTCAATTGCAGTTCAGTGCCTCAATTTGTCTGGAAAGGACAACGGCTACACATAAACGAGAACTACCCACTGTTAAGGGGCTTCACCTGATGATCTTGTTCTTTCTGAGTGCTGCGGAAAAGGACTGTGAAATTAAATGTCCTTATAAGAACAAGGATGCCATGCTGGTTACTGCTGCAAAGGACAGCAGTTGCTCTTTGAAATAAGATGGGGTTGATCTGTGCTTGCACTGTTCATCCTTATTACTATTAAGTACAGTGCCAGTTGTTTGTAACCGGAGTGGAGTACTGTGATTTTGTTGTCTGGACTACAAAGGACATGTTCGTTCAGCAAGTGTTGCCTGGCACTGAGTTTTGGGACAGTGTTGACAATGGCAATACTATTCTACAGGAGAGGATTTCTCCCAAAGAGTTTAGGACAATGGTACACACATTCCAGTGCTCAGCCACACCTCACTGAACACCATAAACAGAGAGCGATGAAGATGGACCCTTATGCTACTGCCAACAGCATATTGAGGATAGCCAACGTACCGGGTGTGAAAAGCCTGGCAGCAAACTCCAGTGGTTTCACATGTCATATGTTGAATTACAATAGAGCCTGATATTGAATGGGTTTGCCCCTCCTGTGTGTAAGATTGTTTCCTAAAGTGGTGTTAAAAAAAATACACAGGAAACAATTTTCTGCTGCTTTTACATTCACCACTGTAGAATGAGAAGGAAACTAGTCTGAGTTACTCTTTACAAAGAGTAATGGGACTTTTTGAGGACAGGGAAAATTCACGCAGCATTTAACAAAATTTGTGGGATAACCATTTTTATCCCCCAGAAACAATCCCAAACATAATTGCTACAATAAATTTCCACTTCAGTTCCCTTCTCGTTTGTAAAGTGGCAAATCAATTGTATTTTCCTACACCTTACAAGATATTCCAGTTATATTTTTAGGAGAGTAATACTTACACTGTAACTCTTCGATAGATTTTGTCAGTTGGTTATTATTGTAATGATCATAAGAGCAGAAGACAGCTTATTACAGTAAAATAACAGTTTACTATCAGAACAGTGCTAAGTCTTTCGTAACTATTGTTAAAGAATTTTAAAAAATCTTTAGTTATTTCAACTAAAATTATATACAAAAATGTTAAGACAATAACTGGGCTATTGCCAACAGATCCTGCAGCTTTAACGTAATATAGTCTTCTGTACATGTGAGGACAGTGAAACACCAGTCAAGTGTAATTCTAAATTTGTGGCATTTGTTTGTCCCAAACCTCCTTGTGGAGGAAATTGATTCTTCATAAATCAAAGAAGGTGAAAGCAGTTACTCGTCAGTCTGATGATCGCGGATAACATTGATAACTTACAGTGCACAATAAATGGATCAGGAACATCACAACAACTGAACTTAATCTTTGTTTTGGAAAAGAAGCAGAAAGACAAGGCAGACATTGTAGAAGACAAGACAAGGAAAACGTGTTGGCTGAGATGAACTACCTTATGTGCGAAATCTTGGCATACGCTGTTTGTATAAGGACAAAGCAAAACTGCCGAAAATGCATTATCTTGTTTGGTTGTAAGTAAGGAAGCTTAAAACAAATGGTCTCTAATAAGACGAACTCTAGTTCTTAAGTGACAGCTCTAGCTCTTTCTCCAGTTATTTCTGGTGTAATAGTGGTTTACAAAAGCCAGTGATTCACACCAAAAGTAATAACTACGCTCTCATAATCTGTTGACCACAGTAAATAACATTTCTATATCATTGCCCCAATGACAGCCGTTTCTGTTCCACTCGTGGAGTGTCTTTGTAGTTGTTATATATAAGATGTGAAAAGCACTGTATAGTTTAACTTCAAGTAATCCACTAACTTACTGTCTCGTGCTGTCAATGAATTGGTCTAAGAAGTGATTATTCTAGCTTCTGTGTATCCTGATGTTATTATGAAAAGTTTGCTTTTCTGTGCTCATGTAAATTAACTGCTTGCATAAAAGGTCTCTGCTCCTGAGAATATGATTTTCGAGGCTGGGGCATATTTATATTCTCTCATGTTTTTGTCTGGTGCAATGGTTGTGTTAATGTCATTAATATTGCATTTCATGTGATATAACCATAGGTACTTGGTTATTCATTATTTCGTGGTTATGGACGGGAGATATTATAAGGCCATAAACCTTTGATCATTTACTGGGTACAACATGAAAAGGTTGTGACGTTCAGTATTTACAATAAAACAACATTGTAAAACGTAAAAATTTGGAGGCAGTTGAAGTTGGAGGAACCTCCAAAGTCTATCGCGGAACTCCCAGGATTCCACGCAGTTTGCCTGAATTACTGCGTGTTACAAGCTGCATGGTTGCAATACAAGCTGCAGTATGGTGCCTCCACATACGAATCATAAGAAAAAACAAGCACATTGCCTGCAGGCGATTGGTAAGGTGGTGCTGGGGCTCCTTTGGCAAGGATATAAGAGTTCCATCGCCATCATGTACAGTTAACTGCATATGGGCTGAAAGGCTGCAATGTGAGTACAAAGGATTTCATTATGCAGATCAATACATATATAATATATTTCAAATAACCCTACTGTAAGGTGGGAAAAAGCGGGAAATTCAAAACAGTGTTTTTCAAGTCGACTTTCCTTGGAAAATTATGCCGTTTTTTGCGGCCATAAACAGCAGCATAATTGAAAATGCGTTTAAATTTCCTGATGATCCCAGAATTGGAAAAGAGTGGCTGAAAATTTTTCAAAAGAATCGTTTCAACCGACAAAGCACTCACCTGTAGGCAAAAATCACTTTAGCAAGAAAAGTTTTGATGAAAGTTACGGTATTTAAATTTTCCCATTCTCATATTATACAATTAAATGACCTGAAATTTCCTATTTCACGAAAATTTAAAAAGACTGATTTCTGACTGCCGATTCCATGTAATGCCATTTATGAAAAATTCCATTGCCATAAAATGTAAGTCCTCTGAAAACTGCAGAGACAGGACGATGCAGCCGTGAACATAAGTGACAGAAATAATCTGCACATGGAAATTAACACCCAGACGACAGAAACTGAAGAGGAAGAAAAACCTAGTTGGAAACAGCAAGATGCTTGTGTTTTTACACTCCATGGAAACCTGCGACCAAAGTCACTAAAACACAAATCACTTGGAGATCAAATGTCCCAAGAGAAAGTTGAGGCTGTTATACAAAGCTATAGTACAGTAGCCTATGGCAAGGCATCCCAGGCTACATGTACCATAACAAGCCTATTGTAAGTATGGCAATATCCTTTTTTCAGGTGAAAAACAACTCAGTTTTGCGCCCAAGGAGAGCACTAAGCAAGATAACGCAAATATATTTAAAATCGTAATATTTTAGGTGAGAAGCTGTCAAACCCAGGCATCTCGAATTAATTACAGATCTCTCCATATTCAAACACGTAATCCTGGAAGTAAAAATGAGTTCATATCTAAAGAACATTGTGTCACAGTTTAGGTTATAATAATGATTTGTTAAATTCCTGTGCGACTTTTTCATGCTACCCCAAACGGTAATTCTTTTAAATTAACAGTGCTTGGAACCTGGTCTTACAATACAATCACGATGGAAAAATAATTACAAGGAAAACAGTGCAATTTCAACTGACTACCGCCAAAGTGTTCAAGGTGAAGGCAAAAGCAGCTTCAGCACCTTGTCAGAAGAGGAAAAAAAGAATGTTGAAAAAAAATCCTCTATTAGACAAATTTTGTGTGGGAGATGCATTTTACCATGAACTCTCTATGATCACAGATGGTCTATCAAGGTCAAATTTGGTCAAGCAATGCCGTGATGACCTATACAAAATGTGCCAAACTGACTCACCAGATGCAAATTTTGAAGAGGCAAAAGTAAATTCGGTTAAACTGTGTCCAAAGAACATATCTCTGATTATCTCAAAGAAAAACAATGACTTCGACCCTATCAATGGTAAAATCAAAATCAAAATCAACGGTGATGGTGCAAGAATGACCCGAAATTCAAACTTTATTTTACTTTCATTTCCTATTTTGCAAACAAGGGAGTCAGTTATGTCTGATAAAGGAAATAGAACTCTTGGTATAGTCAATGGATCTCAGAGTTATCTCATATTTTTTTAAAGGGGGGACCAGGAAACCAACATTGTTACATTTTAAATTCTACAAGCATGATCGTACTGTGTGAAGATTAACTCTGTAACACATCCTCACGACACCAAAAGAACTTTAATTGCAGTATTCTACTTGTTATTTTTGCTGATCAGATCTTTATAGATCCTATGTTCTTCGGTATATTCGTTTGCGGTCCTCTAAAGACCTGATCAGCAAAAGTAACAAGTAGACATATTCAATCAACACAACAGCGAAAAAATGCTGCGGTCCTGTGTGGTTAATGTTTGTACTCAACCTTGTTACCCATGCTATTCATGTTAATTACATAATTTTAAAGTATTGTTAACTTTCTACTTTACAGAAAATGTCCAGACGTCTATACACACTAGAGCAAGACCAGGCCATTCATTCTTATGTTTTAGGCCGGGGCCCTCTAGTACGAGGGAATCTGACATGGAAACAGGCGGAGTTGAAGAACGTGAGCACAAAAATATCGATTGTATACATAAATCTCAGTTGATTGATCTAACCAACCTTAATTTGACCTTCTTAGGTGTGCCCTAACAGGACATGGCATTCTATGCGGTCCACATACTTAAAACACTTAAAACCGAAGTTATACGAAAAGAAAGGGCGCCTCCCCCCAAGAGCTCGGAGGCAACAAACTGAGTATGAGTCATGAAGTGACGAAGATACTTGTCCCTAGAATGAATTTTTATCATCGGATGAGGTAAACCCCGTCAAAACAAGAAGACGCCTGAAATTTATTATTGATAATGACACGGAGTAAAATAAAAAGCAGTAATATCATAGGTGACGAATTACTTCTTAATTTTGGAGCGAAATTTCAGCGATAATTTGTAATCTCACATGTGATTATTCTAGCTTCTGTGTATCCTGATGTTATTATGAAAAGTTTGCTTTTCTGTGCTCATGTAGATTAACTGCTTGCATAAAAGGTCTCTGCTCCTGAGAATATGATTTTCGAGGCTGGGGCATATTTATATTCTCTCATGTTTTTGTCTGGTGCAATGGTTGTGTTAATGTCATTAATATTGCATTTCATGTGATATAACCATAGGTACTTGGTTATTCATTATTTCGTGGTTATGGATGGGAGATACTATAAGGCCATAAACCTTTGATCATTTACTGGGTACAACATGAAAAGGTTGTGACGTTCAGTATTTACAATAAAACAACATTGTAAAACGTAAAAATTTGGAGGCAGTTGAAGTTGGAGGAACCTCCAAAGTCTATCGCGGAACTCCCAGGATTCCACGCAGTTTGCCTGAATTACTGCGTATTACAAGCTGCATGGTTGCAATACAAGCTGCAGTATGGTGCCTCCACATACGAATCATAAGAAAAAACAAGCACATTGCCTGCAGGCGATTGGTAAGGTGGTGCTGGGGCTCCTTTGGCAAGGATATAAGAGTTCCATCGCCATCATGTACAGTTAACTGCATATGGGCTGAAAGGCTGCAATGTGAGTACAAAGGATTTCATTATGCAGATCAATACATATATAATATATTTCAAATAACCCTACTGTAAGGTGGGAAAAAGCGGGAAATTCAAAACAGTGTTTTTCAAGTCGACTTTCCTTGGAAAATTATGCCGTTTTTTGCGGCCATAAACAGCAGCATAATTGAAAATGCGTTTAAATTTCCTGATGATCCCAGAATTGGAAAAGAGTGGCTGAAAATTTTTCAAAAGAATCGTTTCAACCGACAAAGCACTCACCTGTAGGCAAAAATCACTTTAGCAAGAAAAGTTTTGATGAAAGTTACGGTATTAAATTTTCCCATTCTCATATTATACAATTAAATGACCTGAAATTTCCTATTTCATGAAAATTTAAAAAGACTGATTTCTGACTGCCGATTCCATGTAATGCCATTTATGAAAAATTCCATTGCCATAAAATGTAAGTCCTCTGAAAACTGCAGAGACAGGACGATGCAGCCATGAACATAAGTGACAGAAATAATCTGCACATGGAAATTAACACCCAGACGACGGAAACTGAAGAGGAAGAAAAACCTAGTTGGAAACAGCAAGATGCTTGTGTTTTTACACTCCATGGAAACCAGCGACCAAAGTCACTAAAACACAAATCACTTGGAGATCAAATGTCCCAAGAGAAAGTTGAGGCTGTTATACAAAGCTATAGTACAGTAGCCTATGGCAAGGCATCCCAGGCTACATGTACCATAACAAGCCTATTGTAAGTATGGCAATATCCTTTTTTCAGGTGAAAAACAACTCAGTTTTGCCGCCCAAGGAGAGCACTAAGCAAGATAACGCAAATATATTTAAAATCGTAATATTTTAGGTGAGAAGCTGTCAAACCCAGGCATCTCGAATTAATTACAGATCTCTCCATATTCAAACACGTAATCCTGGAAGTAAAAATGAGTTCATATCTAAAGAACATTGTGTCACAGTTTAGGTTATAATAATGATTTGTTAAATTCCTGTGCGACTTTTTCATGCTACCCCAAACGGTAATTCTTTTAAATTAACAGTGCTTGGAACCTGGTCTTACAATACAATCATGATGGAAAAATAATTACAAGGAAAACAGTGCAATTTCAACTGACTACCGCCAAAGTGTTCAAGGTGAAGGCAAAAGCAGCTTCAGCACCTTGTCAGAAGAGGAAAAAAAGAATGTTGAAAAAAAATCCTCTATTAGACAAATTTTGTGTGGGAGATGCATTTTACCATGAACTCTCTATGATCACAGATGGTCTATCAAGGTCAAATTTGGTCAAGCAATGCCGTGATGACCTATACAAAATGTGCCAAACTGACTCACCAGATGCAAATTTTGAAGAGGCAAAAGTAAATTCGGTTAAACTGTGTCCAAAGAACATATCTCTGATTATCTCAAAGAAAAACAATGACTTCGACCCTATCAATGGTAAAATCAAAATCAAAATCAACGGTGATGGTGCAAGAATGACCCGAAATTCAAACTTTATTTTACTTTCATTTCCTATTTTGCAAACAAGGGAGTCAGTTATGTCTGATAAAGGAAATAGAACTCTTGGTATAGTCAATGGATCTCAGAGTTATCTCATATTTTTTTAAAGGGGGGGACCAGGAAACCAACATTGTTACATTTTAAATTCTACAAGCATGATCGTACTGTGTGAAGATTAACTCTGTAACACATCCTCACGACACCAAAAGAACTTTAATTGCAGTATTCTACTTGTTATTTTTGCTGATCAGATCTTTATAGATCCTATGTTCTTCGGTATATTCGTTTGCGGTCCTCTAAAGACCTGATCAGCAAAAGTAACAAGTAAACATATTCAATCAACACAACAGCGAAAAAATGCTGCGGTCCTGTGTGGTTAATGTTTGTACTCAACCTTGTTACCCATGCTATTCATGTTAATTACATAATTTTAAAGTATTGTTAACTTTCTACTTTACAGAAAATGTCCAGACGTCTATACACACTAGAGCAAGACCAGGCCATTCATTCTTATGTTTTAGGCCGGGGCCCTCTAGTACGAGGGAATCTGATATGGAAACAGGCGGAGTTGAAGAACGTGAGCACAAAAATATCGATTGTATACATAAATCTCAGTTGATTGATCTAACCAACCTTAATTTGACCTTCTTAGGTGTGCCCTAACAGGACATGGCATTCTATGCGGTCCACATACTTAAAACACTTAAAACCGAAGTTATACGAAAAGAAAGGGCGCCTCCCCCCAAGAGCTCGGAGGCAACAAACTGAGTATGAGTCATGAAGTGACGAAGATACTTGTCCCTAGAATGAATTTTTATCATCGGATGAGGTAAACCCCGTCAAAACAAGAAGACGCCTGAAATTTATTATTGATAATGACACGGAGTAAAATAAAAAGCAGTAATATCATAGGTGACGAATTACTTCTTAATTTTGGAGCGAAATTTCAGCGATAATTTGTAATCTCACATGTGATTATTCTAGCTTCTGTGTATCCTGATGTTATTATGAAAAGTTTGCTTTTCTGTGCTCATGTAGATTAACTGCTTGCATAAAAGGTCTCTGCTCCTGAGAATATGATTTTCGAGGCTGGGGCATATTTATATTCTCTCATGTTTTTGTCTGGTGCAATGGTTGTGTTAATGTCATTAATATTGCATTTCATGTGATATAACCATAGGTACTTGGTTATTCATTATTTCGTGGTTATGGATGGGAGATATTATAAGGCCATAAACCTTTGATCATTTACTGGGTACAACATGAAAAGGTTGTGACGTTCAGTATTTACAATAAAACAACATTGTAAAACGTAAAAATTTGGAGGCAGTTGAAGTTGGAGGAACCTCCAAAGTCTATCGCGGAACTCCCAGGATTCCACGCAGTTTGCCTGAATTACTGCGTATTACAAGCTGCATGGTTGCAATACAAGCTGCAGTATGGTGCCTCCACATACGAATCATAAGAAAAAACAAGCACATTGCCTGCAGGCGATTGGTAAGGTGGTGCTGGGGCTCCTTTGGCAAGGATATAAGAGTTCCATCGCCATCATGTACAGTTAACTGCATATGGGCTGAAAGGCTGCAATGTGAGTACAAAGGATTTCATTATGCAGATCAATACATATATAATATATTTCAAATAACCCTACTGTAAGGTGGGAAAAAGCGGGAAATTCAAAACAGTGTTTTTCAAGTCGACTTTCCTTGGAAAATTATGCCGTTTTTTGCGGCCATAAACAGCAGCATAATTGAAAATGCGTTTAAATTTCCTGATGATCCCAGAATTGGAAAAGAGTGGCTGAAAATTTTTCAAAAGAATCGTTTCAACCGACAAAGCACTCACCTGTAGGCAAAAATCACTTTAGCAAGAAAAGTTTTGATGAAAGTTACGGTATTAAATGTTCCCATTCTCATATTATACAATTAAATGACCTGAAATTTCCTATTTCATGAACATTTAAAAAGACTGATTTCTGACTGCCGATTCCATGTAATGCCATTTATGAAAAATTCCATTGCCATAAAATGTAAGTCCTCTGAAAACTGCAGAGACGGGACGATGCAGCCGTGAACATAAGTGACAGAAATAATCTGCACATGGAAATTAACACCCAGACGACAGAAACTGAAGAGGAAGAAAAACCTAGTTGGAAACAGCAAGATGCTTGTGTTTTTACACTCCATGGAAACCAGCGACCAAAGTCACTAAAACACAAATCACTTGGAGATCAAATGTCCCAAGAGAAAGTTGAGGCTGTTATACAAAGCTATAGTACAGTAGCCTATGGCAAGGCATCCCAGGCTACATGTACCATAACAAGCCTATTGTAAGTATGGCAATATCCTTTTTTCAGGTGAAAAACAACTCAGTTTTGCCGCCCAAGGAGAGCACTAAGCAAGATAACGCAAATATATTTAAAATCGTAATATTTTAGGTGAGAAGCTGTCAAACCCAGGCATCTCGAATTAATTACAGATCTCTCCATATTCAAACACGTAATCCTGGAAGTAAAAATGAGTTCATATCTAAAGAACATTGTGTCACAGTTTAGGTTATAATAATGATTTGTTAAATTCCTGTGCGACTTTTTCATGCTACCCCAAACGGTAATTCTTTTAAATTAACAGTGCTTGGAACCTGGTCTTACAATACAATCACGATGGAAAAATAATTACAAGGAAAACAGTGCAATTTCAACTGACTACCGCCAAAGTGTTCAAGGTGAAGGCAAAAGCAGCTTCAGCACCTTGTCAGAAGAGGAAAAAAAGAATGTTGAAAAAAAATCCTCTATTAGACAAATTTTGTGTGGGAGATGCATTTTACCATGAACTCTCTATGATCACAGATGGTCTATCAAGGTCAAATTTGGTCAAGCAATGCCGTGATGACCTATACAAAATGTGCCAAACTGACTCACCAGATGCAAATTTTGAAGAGGCAAAAGTAAATTCGGTTAAACTGTGTCCAAAGAACATATCTCTGATTATCTCAAAGAAAAACAATGACTTCGACCCTATCAATGGTAAAATCAAAATCAAAATCAACGGTGATGGTGCAAGAATGACCCGAAATTCAAACTTTATTTTACTTTCATTTCCTATTTTGCAAACAAGGGAGTCAGTTATGTCTGATAAAGGAAATAGAACTCTTGGTATAGTCAATGGATCTCAGAGTTATCTCATATTTTTTTAAAGGTGGGGACCAGGAAACCAACATTGTTACATTTTAAATTCTACAAGCATGATCGTACTGTGTGAAGATTAACTCTGTAACACATCCTCACGACACCAAAAGAACTTTAATTGCAGTATTCTACTTGTTATTTTTGCTGATCAGATCTTTATAGATCCTATGTTCTTCGGTATATTCGTTTGCGGTCCTCTAAAGACCTGATCAGCAAAAGTAACAAGTAGACATATTCAATCAACACAACAGCGAAAAAATGCTGCGGTCCTGTGTGGTTAATATTTGTACTCAACCTTGTTACCCATGCTATTCATGTTAATTACATAATTTTAAAGTATTGTTAACTTTCTACTTTACAGAAAATGTCCAGACGTCTATACACACTAGAGCAAGACCAAGCCATTCATTCTTATGTTTTAGGCCGGGGCCCTCTAGTACGAGGGAATCTGATATGGAAACAGGCGGAGTTGAAGAACGTGAGCAAACAAATATCGATTGTATACATAAATCTCAGTTGATTGATCTAACCAACCTTAATTTGACCTTCTTAGGTGTGCCCTAACAGGACATGGCATTCTATGCGGTCCACATACTTAAAACACTTAAAACCGAAGTTATACGAAAAGAAAGGGCGCCTCCCCCCAAGAGCTCGGAGGCAACAAACTGAGCATGAGTCATGAAGTGACGAAGATACTTGTCCCTAGAATGAATTTTTATCATCGGATGAGGTAAACCCCGTCAAAACAAGAAGACGCCTGAAATTTATTAGTGATAATGACACGGAGTAAAATTAAAAGCAGTAATATCATAGGTGACGAATTACTCCTTAATTTTGGAGCGAAATTTCAGCGATAATTTGTAATCTCACATGTGAAATTAAAAAATTGCCATGGCAACCTTCCGTACGTCTCAGTGTCAAGATGGCGACGAAGTTTTAAAATGTCATGAATGACGATGCCAGGGCATTTAAAGACGCTTTAGAAAACCTAAACACACCAAAGGGCACATCAAGAAGTATTCTAATAGGTATTTTGTCGACAGAAAATCACTGCTGCTGCGATAAACAACCTTTGTTGAATATCCCTCTTGATCACACATTGGTAGGTGAACTTCACTTAATGCTGCATCTCGAAGATATCTTGATTGGAAATCTAGTGTGGGAGTTCCTAGACTGGAATAAATATGATCACTTTGACAGTAAAAAAGGGAATAGCAAAAGGGTTACGATTAGGGTAATCATATCTTGTGGTGTTTCGTTTGATGTGCGGGACCAACGAAATGCTGATGGGAAAGCAAGTGGCAAACACGACTGGACAAGCCTGTTAGGAAAAGACAAGAAGTTCCATTTGGCTGACCTTCCCAGTAAGTTAAACAGCATTCTCCGCCCAGAAACAGTATCAGCTGTCATTGAAGTATGGACAGAGTTCCTTGAAATTTCCAAAGTTGTCAATAGCTGGCACCCTGAGAAAGAGTAAAAAGTGTAAATGGCAAAAGAGCAGGGTATGAGAAAGCCAGGGTTACCCAATACATGCACATTGTGGTAGCACACATTCCAAATTCTTTGAGCTCCACAAGTCAGTCAAAATATTTACGGGTCAAGGGGTTGAAAAGAACAATGATGTAGCTCGTGCAATAATTCTGCAAAAGTCCAACAATTGGGATTCTGCTGGGGATGTTCTGCGACAAGAGCAACATCAGTGGGAGCTTACAGAACATGATTGGGAAGTACGTAGTTACACAAAGCACAAAGAAAGCTACTGGGACGTTGAAATTAGAGAAAACCGGACAAAGCTAGAGAAAATTTAGGTCAGGAACATCTGCAACAATCAGGTGAAGCTCAAAATGAGGATCCCCCGTCTAAGTTCACTAGAAATGATACTTACTTTTCTCATGACAGTGAAAGGATTGAAAGATGAATTAAAAAGAGAAATGTCAAAGGCTTCAGCAACAAAAACAAAGCTGAACTCGTCAAACAACTGGGGGAAATTTGTCAAGAGGAAAATATGGAAACCCACAAGGAGTAAACAATTAGAAAACTAGTCTTTACACTAAAGTTCTCTGTAGGCTTAAGTCAAGGGAAAGCTTCTAAACCAGCATTTGCTATATGTTCTTGAAGCTCTCAATGGACTATGTTAAATGTTTTTTGGGACTTAACTAAATATAAACGAATGAAGGGGTACTTAACCCTCACCCCATCCCCATTGCTATCAGTAATTACGTCCAAGTTTTCTGGGAGCTGACACCTTTCAAAAGTCATTCTTTTCTTTCTAGAAGAATTGCACTTTTTTCGCCTGGCCTCCCTTGATCAAAATCAATGACCGGATTGCTTTGTGATTTTATTGCTAATTTTGCAAGCACTGATACCCACAAGGTGTCTACGGCTTTTATCAACCTTTCCAGCTGAACAGAGGGCTTGTCATAAGTTCTGCAATTAATGAGAAAACCGGAAACAATTAAATTAGTACCAACATTTTGCACTCTATAAAGGAAGTGTTTTAAACTGAAGTGTAAGCCGCAAAATATAATTTAATGCATTATTACACAATTATAATCAAAACATTGAAGTAAATGGAGAATATAATTAGACATAGGTGAGAAGAACTGTTAGGCAATGAAATCCTATGGTTACCCCTCAAGAACTGAGTACTGAAGAAGCACCTTTGTTATTGCATTTGTGGATGAAGATAAGGTGATTTTAAATGAAGCTAGTACAAGGGAACAATCAGAATTTGAAATTTGGAATAGATTCCTTGCTTCAAGTTTTCAGCTCATTGCCAAGTGGCAACGAAATCATGAGAGCTTTGCTTTATATGTTGCTCATGGTATGAAGTACGAACCTGTTGCTCTCCAACAGTATGAAAAAAATCATGTTTAACAGGCAAACACCTGCTCTTGTAGTTAAAAGTGGAGTTGTTGTTTCTCAAGCTTTTCTTGTTCTTGGCTTATCACCTGATACCAAAGTTATCAACTTTGTATGCTCTATTTCCTTTTGTTTAGCTGAGCTGAAGTGTCCTCATACCAAGTTTCACGTGAACCCCTCCCCCCTCCCTCATGCTCTTGGGGCATGCTCATGCCCATATTTCTTTATGGAGAAGATAAGTAACACAGAATGTAAACTAGAAAGGGACAATGCCGGGACAATGTCTACTATGCCCAGGTCCAGGAGACAAATGGATAAGTAAGTAAGTAATCTTTATTTACCCATAGTCGTACAGATTCATCAGGCACGAAATACAAACATTTAAAAAAACCTTAAATACATTTACTGGGTTTTGCTGAATACACTATTAAAATTATTCAATCAAGTATATACGAAAAAAAAAGCCTGTTTTCCATGAATGCCGTGCCTTACTTGCTATTGTAAAAGCTGTGCAAAAGTGACTTAAAATTACTTGGGGATTCTGCTTGCCTTTAAGTTTCAGGAAGACTATTCCACAGAACAGCACCACTGTAGTGAAAACTATTACGGAGATAATTAGGGCGTGGCTGTGGAATAGTTAATTTATTTACAGAATCTCGAAAAGTGTATGAAGTGGTTGTGGATCAAGCAATAAATTTCGAGCTTAGGTACTCAGGAGCAAGGCCATTAAGGCTTTTGGATATCACGGTGAGTACTAAGATTTTTCCAATTTAAATTTTGGAACAGCTGCGATGCATCTGGTTCATAGCTTGAGAAAGTTAGAGCTCGCACTCCACGATTTTGGAGTTTTTGAAGTTTGTCTGCTAATTTTATGCCACAGCTTCCCCAAACAACATTGCAATAGTCGAAAAGCCGCTGTATCAAGGTTTTGTAGATACGATGCAATGTTGCTGGGGGAACAAATGCCTTACCCGTTTGATAGCTGCAATACCAGAGGCAATTTTTTTAGCCAACTTCTCGATATGACTGCCCCAGGTAAGGTTTGCATCAATGAGTACACCTAGAGATTTTGACGTTGATACCTGTTTTACAGAAGTACCATCGATGCTCAGAACGGGAGAGGCAGTTAGGGCGTTTAGCTTTTGTCTCAAGCCGATTAGCATAAATTCAGTCTTAGTCACGTTCAGTGTGAGTTCGTTAGCGATCACCCATTTGCTGATATTTAGCAAGTCTTCATTCAAACAGGACTGAATGATATTCAAATTTTTATCAGCGTAGGTAAGATTCGTGCCAGCTGCATACATTCTAGGATAAGAGTTAGTTAAACAATTTGGTTAGTCGTTTATGTATAGCAAAAACAACAGAGGACCCAATATAGTCCCTTGAGGGATACCACATTGGAGAGCGCAGGTTTTGGAAAGTGAACCACTAACAGAACATGTTAGAGTTCGGTTTTCTAAGTATGATTTAAACCAATTGTAAGCATTTTCTTGAATTCTGTAGGTACTTAATTTAGACAGTAATATCGTGTGGTCTACTGTATCAAAGGCCTTTATTAAATCTAGAAAAACTACAGCATTAACGTTTCCACGATCAATATCAAAAGCCCAGTTATCGGTCGCCTCTAGTAGAGCAGTGACCGTAGAATGGATAGAGTGAAATCCGGATTGACTTTTTGAAATAATGCTATCTTATGATAGGTACAGGTACCCTTGATTGTACATTATTCTTTCGAATGCCTTGGCCACCAAAGAGATAACAGAAATGGGACAGTAATTGTTTATGTCACTCGAACTTCCCTGTTAGAATAAAGGAGTAACTTTAGCACATTTCCAGTCGTCTCGGAATATGCCTGTAGTCAAAGAACAATTAAAGACCTTGCAAATAGAAATGCAAATTAAATTAGCACATTCACAAATTAGTCTTGCACATATTTTTTTGAGACCGCTTGCTTTTGATTTGCTACGTTTATTCAATAGTGAAAATACTTGACTGCTATTTGTCGGAATAAAACAGAATCTTTGGTCACTGATGTTCAGATATTCAAGACAACTTTTGTCACTGTTAGCTTCCCACGGGATCTCATTAGTAAGTTTCAGGCCAACTGTGGAAAAATGTTCATTAAACAAATTTGCTAAGTCGGTAGTTTTGTTTATAGAAACACCATTTACAATTAGTTTTTTAATAGAGGAGGTGTTACTTTTGCGAGATGTAAGTTCATTTGTAGTTTGCCAGGTGCGTCGAGAGTCATTTTTGTGTCCAGTAAATGATTGTTTGTAATAAGATTCCTTTGCGATCTTGATGTTACTGTTAACTTTGCTGCAAAGTCATTTAAGTTCACCCCAATCCTGTGGGTTCTTTGAACGTATTGCTTTCAACTTCATGATGTCTCGTTCATGCATACGTTTTTTCAACTCTGAAGTAATCCATGGGGATCTTTTTCAATGGACCCGCTTTGTTTGTTAAGGAGTATGAGTGTTAACAACATTTAAGGACTTAATTTTCCACTCGCCACATGTCATTTGGGTCTTGAAAATTGTCTAAGACATCCCAGTTTTGAGAAGAAATGTCGTTGCGAAAATGGTCACAACTGAAATTTTTAAAAGTTCTGTAGTTAATAGTATTGTGTTTTTTAGAAACGGCTCCAATCGACAGCTTTCGATAAGCAATCAAAGGCTCTTAGGAGAGAGCTCATGGATGAATTGAATTAGTCTAAAAAACACAGTTCAATAATGAAAGTAAAACATGATATAACCTTTTGGAGGGTTGAATGTGTGTGGACTTGTCAAAATACAGCGTGCCTCGCAAGACTAACGGAGGACACTAAGTATTAAGCCTCCTAAAAGAGATATACTATTCAACATAGATGGGAAATAAATTAAAACTTTATAAGGGGAATGCGTGTTTAAAGTTTGAAGTATAAGATCTGTTATAAACTATTCCATTTGAAAAAAACATTATTTCTCAATAATAATAAAGAATTTTGCAAAATAAAAGTTACATGGGTTTACTAAGCTAGAGCTGAGTTTTCAGAAAATTGATGTCCGAGGTGTCAATTTTCATAGCTAAGGTGTTATTTCCGATTTATACCGCAGGCTCAAAAATTCAATAATTCCATATTTCTGGCTTTCTCTCGATATCTATGAATAAAAAAATGGAACTGACCAAAAGAGAATCTCTCTTGGACTGACTGATACTTAGATTGTTCATTTATCTTTAAATTCCCGGCAGTAGCCCGTAAATTTTTCCTGAGATCTAGAGGTGGAATTTTTTTTTTTGTAACTCCCTGGAACTTCAGGCCGCCGGCAAAATTTCAAAGTATTCCAGCAATTGCTGGGCATTTAATTCATCCTTCCTTAACGTTATGTGAATAAAAACCTCGCAAGTTTCAGTGTGGTATTATAAATTCTTATATTTTTATATCAATTTGTTTTCAGTGTGGTCCAACGGAGCCGCAAAATTGCCCTTAATTTGCCCTTAGTTTTTGTTTTGCTGCGCTGTTTTCTTCGTCGCTATCTTGAATTTTATGAGCAAACCGCTGTTCTTAATGTCGTTGTGACAGTGACGCGATTATAGCAAGGAAAGTGACGAGAAAACGCAAAAACTTTTGTTTGAACTTGTTACGTGTGTGCTCTCAATATGGCGTGGTAAACAATGTGTTACCCTTAGTAACGTGCTACTTTGCATAAGAGGTCATTTAATTACAGCCTTATCTGTCACTCACCTTGCAAGGATCAAAAACTTGACTTGTCTTTAGAAGGCTTTTTATAGCCATAGAAATGATTTAGAAATATTAAAACGATTGTACTTTATTTTGGGAAGCAGAATGTAAGAGAATTTTGTTATAATTTGCCTTAGTTTACTTGAAACTAATAACGCTTTATTGCATGCCGGGTTGTGAAGTTGCAACATTTCTGGCAAAAAGGTAGAGTTTCGTGTCGGATGTCAGCCCTGTGATTATTAATATTTCCAAAATAGCGTTCTTAGATACCAACTTTGGCCTTTGTTTTCTTGGTTTCTATGTAACGAAAATGTTTTATATTGGAATTTAAGTTCAGGTTAAGAGTACATTTCAAATAAGCGATTTTATTTTGACGTTATAGTGGTTCTAATACCTTAAGTAATGTTATACTTGGAACTGGTCCATTTGTGGCGCTCGTGGATATTGTTGTTGATTGGTTAGAAATAAAAACTTATCAAACTGGTTTTTGTTTATTGAATTTCGGCGGGGCGGATGGTGAGTGGTTTTGTCAGAAAAGATATGTCAGGAAAACAGTGATGGAATGAGTAAAAATTGTCAGGCTTTTGATGGCCTTCAGTAAGTCAGTGTGTGGTACTCGTGATACAATAGAAGAAAATATTTTTGAGTTAAAACTCTCTGCTGCCTTCAAGTGAACTTTTATGGTTGTGTACTTTTTTTTTTTAGAAGAGTCTATTAAGTCTCTCTACTGCAAGATAGTTGTAATCCGCTCCCCCCACTTGAAAAAATGTGTTTCGTCGTCGTTTTAGTGACGACCTGTGTGTTGAAAATTCTGATCTTTTTTTGAAGTAGTCAAATGAGTTTAGGTTGATTTCTCAATTATCCTAACACACCATTTGCATTTTCATTGTCTGTCCAGTTCATGAAAAGACAAATAGTTGAATGTTTCAAAGGATTGTGGACAGGCTTAAAAAGGAGTTTCGTTGATTGGACCCGATAAAGTTATAATAGGTGGTTCAGTTCGCTTGAAAAGAGCCTATATTAGAATGCTTCTGTAGATCTTAGATGTGTTCTTACTTCAAGTATCGACTTGATTGTACATTTTCCTTTTTTGTTGAAGATGGTGTGAAATTTCTGTTATGCATTTAATAAGTGGTGTGATGATCGTTCCTTTGTTGAAAGAACTGTGTTACTTGTTTGGTTCGGGGATGGAGTAGTAAAGACGGTTTTTTGTGAAATACACCTACGAAGGAGCAAAATTAAACTGAGATTGCCTACACTTTAAGAAAGGCTAATAAATAGCAGAAAATAGCCTCTCTATTAATCTAAGATTTTTCATATTAATTGGGCTATTGACTTTCCTACAATTTCTGGAAGTGGATCTTTGACCCTGGACTTTTAAGAGCTGTGTTTGTTGTTAAAGATTAGCGTGCTTTTCTTTCTTGTTATGATGAGTTATTTTTTGTTGTGACAGTTTAAACCCGTTTGATTTACAATGTTGTCAGGTTTGGTTTTTTTGTCTTAAAAAGGTATATTTGCGGGATATTGTTGTTATGAACTGATTGAATGTCTTAGTATTTCAAATTTAGCCAATTTTCTCATTATCATCGTAAAAGCAAATGTTGACGTTCTTTCATTTATTTATTTAAGACTTTACGTAGTGTCTCTATCAACCACTATATATGTTCTAACTAAGGGGATCGGTGAAGTTGATGTGAGGGTTCTGCAAAAAGCAGTGATTGTAGATCTTTAAAAACTTGCGTTTGTGGAATTTTAAGGGCTGCGTTTGTTGCTAGAAATTAGAGTACTTTTCGTTCTTCTTATGATGAATTGGTTTTTTGTTTTGACAGTTGAAACTAGTTTGATTGATAAAGATGGTAGGTGCGTTTTTTTTCTGTGCTTAGAAAGTGTAATTTAGGCAGATTGTTCTTGAGACCTGATATGGTGTTTTTTGTTTGTTACTGTGGGTGCGTTTGTTGTGAGAAATTAGGGTGTTTTTCCTTCTTCTTGTGATGAATTGGTTTTTTGTTTTGACAGTTGAAACTACTTTGATTGATAGAGATGGCAGGGTTTTATGTCCTTAAAAGGGAATATTTTAGGTACATTGGTCTTGAGACCTGATATGATCTTTTTTAGTTTTTTTGTGGGTGTGTTTGTTTGTAAGAAATTAGAGTGCTTTTCGCTCTTCTTATAATGAGTTGTTTTTTGTTTTGACAGTTGAAACTAGTTTGATTGATAAAGATGGCAAGGTTTTTATGTCCTTCAAAGGGAATATTTTAGGCACATTGGTCTTGAGACCTGATATGATGTTTTTTAGTTGTTTGTGGGTGCGTTTGTTTTTAGAAATTAGCGTACTTTTTGTTCTTCTTATAATGAATTGTGGTTTGTTTTGACAGTTTTTTGTCCTTAAAAGGTATATTTTAGGCAGATTGTTCTTGAGATTTGATATGGTGCTTTTTGGTTGTTGGTGTGGGTATAAATGTTAATGTTTTAGAGAAAGTACATTGACTTTGCGTCTTGCACGATGGCTTCAAGTAGTGATCAGAAGGAAGTGTCGTACAAAGATATTCAAGGATACATTCATGATGTCTCCCCAGTCAAAATCCCTGCCAATCCGAGATCAAACAGATATTTCGACTTTAAGTTTCAGCAAGGGCAGGACCAGATGAGAGTTGTTTGTTTCAACACCGAGAGGAGAGATCAGGTGAAAGAGAAAGAAGAGTGCAAGATCCCCGTCACGGAAACCAACGTGAGTCCTAGCATAAGGAAATACACAGACCAAGTAGAGTACAGAATGAACAAATTCTCAAGGGTTTCCAGAGTGAAAAATCTTTCATTCCAGTGGAAGGAGCCTGAACGATGCTGTGAAATGTCCATAAAGGAAATTCTAGACAAGAAATCTGACAGGGATGTTGTCACCTTGAAGGCAAGAGTTCTACAAAATCTAGAAGTTTCAAGTATATATTCGCGTATCATGAAGAAAGATCTGAATAAGTGCGATTTGGTACTCGGAGATAACACTGGTGCCATTGTTATTACAGTGTGGAAAGAGAACATTGACAAAGTTAATGTTGATGATTCCTATTGCTTTCATTTAGTTACTGTGAACAGTTTCCACAGGAAACAACTGACCTCTAATCAGTAAGTGTGACGATGTTGTAACTTCAGAGAAAGTGAGTGATATCGCCAAAGGGTTGGCAACTAATGATGTGAGTAGTGAAAGTGTAACTGAGAGTATTTTAGTAGTATATTACAGTTTTGTTTCTGTTTACAGAGCTACTGCAGATTCTTCTAGTGTACCTGGACGACATCATTGTGTACAGTGACACCATTGTAGATCACCTCAAATGGCTTGAGCGAGTTTTCCAGAAGCTGAGAGAACATGGTCTCAAGATAGAAGCAGTAAAGTGTCAGTTCTTCCAGAGTCATGTCAAGTACCTTGGTCACGTGGTGTCGGCAGAGGGCGTGGCAACCGATCCAGCAAAGACTGAGGCAGTGTCGCAGTGGCCCACCCCAAGAATGCTGAAGGAATTGAGGTCATTTTTGGGGTTCGCATCCTATTACAGACAGTCTGTCCCTGGCTTCGCAGCAGCAGCTCCACTCCGTAAGCTAGTAGCCGAAATCTCAGGGAAGGGAAAGAACAAGAAAGGTACCACTACCAATGAGCATTGGGAGGGAGAGGCCGTAAAGCCTTCGATGATTTGCATAAAGCCCTCACAAGTGGACCAATGCTGGGATACCCTGATTACACTAAACCGTTCATCGTAGAGACTGATGCGTCTGACAAGGGACTAGGTGCTGTGTTATCCCAGAAGCAGGATGGTAAGCTCAGAGTCATTGCCTATGCTAGCCGAGGTCTATGTGGAGCTGAGAGGAACATGAAGAATTACCCTTCCATGAAGTTGGAACTCCTAGCGCTGAAGTGGCCCATAGCAGAGAAGTTCCGGGAGTACCTGCTGGGATCGAAGTTCATGGTGTATACTGACAACAACCCGCTGACATACCTACAGTCCAAGAGCAAGCTGAAAGCAGTAGAACAGCAATGGGCAGCTGAACTGGCGAGCTTTAACTTCAAAATAGAGTATCAAGCTGTTACACACAATACCAATGCTGATGCCCTGAGCCGAGTCAGTTGGGAAGCGACTCGCAAGAGCGCCAAACACGGACATGATGCTGACACATATGATGATAAGCAGTTCACCCATGTTGCCGAGACGTTAGCTTCACCTGCTGATACTACCAGACTTCCTGAGAGAGTGCAGCTGGGATTGCTGGAGGACGCTATTCGTGTAGAAGAGTTGAGAGTTACAACACCAGCAGATGAGTGTGCTGAGCAGGCGACCTATCTTCCATCCATCCCAAGAGATCAGCTTTCCATGTTGCAGCAGAAGGATGCAGCAATAGTGAGGCTGAAGCATTACCGACGAGAAAGGAAGCAAGAGACACGACAAATCCTACAACTCGTTGGTTACCTGGACAGCATTGCAGAGAAGGATGGCTTGCTTTTCAGAACTGTGCGCAACAACAATGACCAGTTGAAACAGCTCCTTGTAGTACCCAGGTCCTACGCGGTGAGGTCCTTTAGGCAGCTCATAATGACTTTCGACACCAAGGGCCAGAGAGAACTGAGCAAGTTGTGCAGCGACAATGGTGGAGGCCAGGCATGCACGCAGATGTGAAACAATGGATCTCCAAGTGTGAGCGTTGTGTGGTAGGAAAGCGACCCTAACTGATGGCAAAAACTATGGGTAGTATCTTAGCCACCAAGCCACTTGAAGTTCTGGCCTTGGATTTTACGCAGTAGGAACCAGCGTCAGATGGTCGAGAAAATGTGTTAGTGCTGACAGATGTATTCACAAAGTTCACCATAGCAGTTCTAACCAGGGACCACAAAGCTGTTACTGTGGCAAAAACCCTCATTAGAGAGTGGTTCATGGTGTATGGAGTACCCCAGAGACTACACTCAGACCAGGGCAGGTCCTTTGAACCGAAGTCGTTAAAGAACTCTGCACAATCTACAGTATTAAGAAGTCTCGGCCTACACTGTACCGCCCTCAGGGCAATGGCCAGTGCGAGCGGTTTAATCGTACACTACACGAGTTGCCGCGAACCTTACCTGTTGAGAAGAAGAGGAGGTGGCCTGAACACCTGAAAGAACTCTGTTATGCTTACAATGCAACACCACATGCTACAACTGGTTATTCCTCATTCTATTTGATGTTTGGACGAGACTCCTGGCTGCTGATTGACCGATTGATTCAATTGGACGAGACACAAGGTCAAGAACCAATTACCTGGGTCTCCAGACATCAAAAGGAACTGAGAAGTACACACAGATGAGCTGCAGAGAAATTGGCAAAAGAGGCTGCAATTCGCAAGCAGAAGTATGACAAGCAGAGCAGAGTGAAACGATCAACTGTAGAGATTGGACAGCGAGTGCTTGTGAGAGACTGAACCATACGTCGGAGAAACAAGATCCAAGACCGATGGAGTACCAAAGTACACAAAGTAGTTGACCAATTAGAGAATGGAACATATGTGGTTGAACCAGCAGATGGACATGGCAATACCAGTGATTCTAATAGTGACTAATAGTGATTCTGATGAGAGCATTGCAGATGAGCCTGAAGCTGATGATGAACTGCCTGTTAGACGTTCTACCAGATCAACTGCAGGACATCATAGTAACCGATACGGGTTGCCTATGTCTGTCCAGAAACGTTAGGTAGTGTAGTGTTTAGCTCGCAAGTGCTATGATGAGCAAAAGGAGGAGAGAGTGTGAAAGGGTCACTAGGCCAATAATTTCACTACTTATAGTTATATCAAGAAATGAATTACTTTTATTATTTTGCTCCTAATATTTTTGGCGCTTAGGAATTTCCCGGTTTGATTTAGCAAGCTTGTGTATCACTTAGGAATGATTGTATGTGTGCCCGCAAACCCACATATTTTTGCTTAAATGCCGTAGCAGATATTAGCTTTTTGTGGTTTTTCTTTTCGGTACATTGTTTTAACCAGTTAATTGACCTTATCTTTATAAGTTAGTGGGATTAACCTAAGTAAATCCTGGCGTTCTGTTTTACTGTGGTTTGGCAACACACCTTTTATTGTTCTGCTGCGTGCAAACTGTTTAATACTCTTGTATAAGTAGAGGCACGTTTTAGCCGTAATTCAGTTGAGTTTGGACGTCACTGAAGGAACTGCAGCAGTTGTAAAGTTAACGAGCGAACTTGCTCCTAGGAAGGTTTAATCTTTTAGTAGTTCCCGTTTATTTTATTTTTGGTGAGTTTTATTTTATTGTTGCTGTGTTGCTGACGGAATTGAGTTTCAAATAAATTGCTTTGGAAAATCCTTGAATCCTTCTTGTTCCTGCCACTGACCGCTCCATCCTGTTACATTCCATTTGTAATTATATGGTTATACTATTTTTACATTTCAAATTTCTTTCATATAATTTGAAAGTTCCCTTTTTTCTTATTTAAATTTTCCCGTATTATTATGGTACCATATTGCATGCTATTCTTTATTTCAAATTGTGACGTCTTAGCTTAACCCTACCATTGTAAGACCCTGAAGAAGGAAGGCCGTGCCCTCCAAAATGTAGGTAAATATATATTCCTGACCGTATAATCAGTCTTGCTTCTTTTGTTCTATATTTCCACTTATAGGTGACTTCATCCTTTATTTGGATCTGGTCCCACTTTTTTGTAACGTTGGTCCTTGCTTCCAAAATTGAATTTGAAACAAAGTGTTTGCATTTCTGGATCTGAAGCAGTGGAAGCACGACACTAATCTCACTTTGAATATTCTTTTTTTCGGCACTTTATTGCCAATAATAACAAAAAAAACAAGAACATTATTTGAACTGCTCCTTTATGAGCCACCAAGTTTATAAAAGTCAGTGACCAATAAAATAACAATAATAATATCGTAATGTTAACAGATAGTTTCTCCCTAACTTTTACCTATGCTCAAGCTCAGCAATTCCAAAAAAATATTGACCATTCTCATATCATAGAATTAAATGACCTAAAATATCATATTTTGTGAAAATTTAATAAGACTGATTTCTGACAGCTGAATCCATGTAATCCCAGACTTATCACTCGGCCAATTAGAATGGCTTTTAGTAAACGGCAGTACTTATTCTTCTTCAGAGCCGCAAATTTGAGAAATTCCGTTCCCATAAAATTTAGGTCCATTCAGAATTGCTGAGATGGGACAATGCAGCCCTGACTGTTACAAACTAACCTCAGTATTGATGTCAACACCCAGACAACAGAAACTGAAGAGGAAGAACCTTGTTGTAAATGGCAAGATGCTTCTGTTTTTACACTCCATGGAAACCTGCGACCAAAGTCACTAAAACACAAATCAGTTCAAATTCAAGTCACCAAAGAAAGTTGAGGCTGTTATACAAATATATGGTACGGTAGCCTACGACAAGGCATTCCAGACCACATGTACCATAATACGCCAATTACAGGTACGGGAATATCCTTTTTTCTTAAGTGAAAAACACTTCAGTTTTGCCGCCCAACGAGAGCAATCAGCAAAATAACGCAAATATATTTAAAATCTTATTATTTTGGGTGAGAAGCTGTCAAACCCAAATTGATTAAACACCTAATCTAAGAAGTAAGCAGAAATGAGTACATATCTAAAGAACAATGTGTCACAGTTAAGGCTATCATAACGATTTGTTAAATTCCTGTTCGACTTTTTGACACGACCCCAACTGGCATTTCTTTTAAATTAACAGTGCTTAAAACTTGGTCTTAGAGTACAAACACGATGCAAAAATAATTACAAGAAAAACAATGCAATTTCAACTAACCACCGCCAAAGTTTTCAAGGTGAAGCGAAAAGCAAGTTCAGCACCTTGTCAGAAGAGGAAAAAAATTCTCGACTAGACAAATTTTGTGTAGGAGATGCATTTAACCATGAACTTTCTATGACCACAGATGGTCTACCAAGGTCATATTTGGTCAAGCAATGCCGTGATGAACTATACAAAATGTGCCAAATTGACCCACCAGATGCAAACTTTGAAGAGGCAAAAGTAAATTCGGTTAAACTGTTTTCAAAGAACATATCTCTGATTATCTCAAAGAAAAACAATGACTTCAAACAACCTTCAAAATTTACTTTACTTTCATTTTCTATTTTGCAAACAGGGGAGTCAGTAATGCCTGCTAAAGGAAATAGAACTCTTGGTATAGTCAAGGGATCTCAGAATTATCACACAAAAGGAAATAAATGACTTAATTGCCACAGGTAAAATGACTGTGGATGGCCAAGACTTTTACACTAAATAATATCTTGGTGGTCATAACCCATTTATTTTGCTAGTGTTCGGATTCAAGGGGGCAACATCCAACTATGCCTGTGCACAAAACTGATCACTGGAAAATTAATAATGACTTCCACAATAACAACACTCCACCCTTGGCAAGAACACTGGAAGAGACTTGCGAAATGTCAAAACAATCTAAAGAAAATTACTGCTGCGATAAACAACCTTTGTTGAATATCCCACTCGACAACGTTGTGGTAGATGAGCTTCCCTTAATGCTGAGTGTCAGATATCTTGATTGAAAATCTCGTGTATGAGTGCCTAGACTGGAATAAATATGATCACTTTGACAGTAAAAAGGGGGCAGCAACAGAGTTACTTCAAAAAGCTTCATTAGGGTAATCAGATCTTGAGGTGTTTCCTCTCATGTGTGGGAACAAAGAAATCCTGATGGGAAAGCAAGTGGCTACACAAGCCTCTTAAGGAAAAGACAAGAAGATTCTTTTGGCTGGCCTTCCAAGTACGTTAAACAACATTCACCGCCAAGAAACAGTATCAGCCATGGTTAAGGTATGGATAGAGTCTGCTGAAATTTACACAGTTGTCCATAACTGGAACCATGAGAAAGACCCCACAGATTTTTTCACTAAGGCCAAAGAGTGGATTTGGTTTGTCAGAGTAAATGGCAAAAGACAAGTGTATGAGCAAGGCAGTTACCCCATTCATGCACATTATGGTTGCACACATTCCAAACTTTTTGAGCTCCACAAATCAGTCAAAATATTTACAGGGCAAGGGGTTGACAAGAACAATGATGTAGCTCATGCAATAAGTCTGCTAAAGTCATAGAAGTGGGACTCTGCTCGGGATGTTCCGCGACAAGAGCAATGTCAGAGGGAGCTTAAAGAACATGACCTGGGAGTACACAGTTACACAAAGCGCAAAGAAAGCTACTGGGATGTTGAAATTAGAGAAAACTGGGGAAAAAAGCAAGAGGAAATTTAGGTCAGGAACATCTGCAACAATCAAGTGAAACTTAAAATGAGAATCCCCTTCTAAGTCCACCAGAAAGTACACTGACTTTTCTCATAAGACAGTGAAGGGATTGAAAGATGAATTAAATGTCAAAGGCTTCAGCAACAAAAACAAAGCGCAACTCGTCAAACAACTGGAGGAAATGTGTCACGAGGAAAATATGGAAACCCACAAAAAGTAAACCATTTGAAAACTAGTCTTTACACTAAAGTTTCTTTCATTAATTAATGCCATTCACTCCCAAGAGTAATTAAAATGAAGCTTTAACAAAAGTTTCAAAATTGATCATGTTCATCATGTTCAAAGCTTAAACAAAAACAAAAATTAACACTGAGCAAACATAACATAACATATTTGCATGGGCCGAAAATAAAGGTTTGTCAGTGGGAGTAAAAGGATTACATTCAGTAGAGAATGGCATAAGGGCAAATGGCTGTCTACTAAACTCAAGGGAAAGCTTCTCAAACAGCATTAGCTGATCTTCTTGAAGCTCTCAATGGACTATGTTAAATGTTTTGGGGGACGTGGCTAAAAATATACTAACCTTGAAGGGGTACTTAACCCTCACTCCATCCCCATTACTATCAGTAATTACATCCCAGTTTTCTGGGAGCTGACACCTTTAAAGTCATTCTTTTCTAGAAGAATAAACCCCTTTTACCTGGCCTCCCTTCCCTTCCCATGAACCAGGCTTCTGAAAGAATATTGTTCAAAACCAATGACCAGATTGCTCTTTTAATATTCCTTGTCATTTTGTTAGCACTGATACCAGCAAGGTGTCAACAGCTTTAATCAACCTTTCCAGCTGAACAAATTAATACCGACATTTTGCACTCTATGAGGGAAGTGTTTTAAACTGAAGTGTAAGCCTTAAAATATAACTTAATACATTATTACACGATTATAATCAAAACAATGAAGTAAATGGAGAATATAATTAGATATAGATGAAAAAAACTCTGTTACGCAATGAAAATCCTATGGCTACCCCTCGGAACTGAGTGCTGAAGAAGCACCTTTGTTATTACATTTGTGGGTGAAGACAAGGTGATTATAGATGAAGCTGATTATAAATGAAGCATGTACAAGGGAATAATCACAATCTGAAATTTGTCATAAGGAACGCGTGTATAGATTCCTTGCTTGAAGTTTTCAGCTCATTGCCAATTGGCAACGAGAGAGAGAGAGAGCTTTGCTTTGTATGTTGCTCATGGCATGAAG
This sequence comes from Porites cylindrica, assembly GCA_964035525.1. Taxonomy (NCBI): domain Eukaryota; kingdom Metazoa; phylum Cnidaria; class Anthozoa; order Scleractinia; family Poritidae; genus Porites; species Porites cylindrica. The sequence goes on along the minus strand of OZ037778.1, from coordinate 18,943,893 downwards.
TATAAACCTGTTGCTGTCCAAGAGTATGAAAATTCATGTTTAACAGGAAAACACCTGCTGTTGTACTTAAAAGTTCTCAAGCCTTTCTTGTTCTTGGAGCATCACCTGATGCCAAAGTTATTAACTTTGAATGCTCTATTTGTTTTGGTTTGGCTGTGGTGAAAAGTTCTCATACCAAGTTTCACAGGACCGCCCCTTGAGGCATGCTCGGACCCAAATTTCTTCATGGAGAAGATAAGTGACAAAAAATGTATACTAAAAAGGGACCATGCCTACTATGCCCAGGTCCAGGGACAAATGGGTGTGACAGGTGCCAAATGATGTGATTTTATTGTATACACTAGCAATGCAATCTCCATTGAGCGAATTGCATTTGATCTTGTCTACAGGGATGATCTTATGAATGAACATCTTCGGTATTAATTTTGAACATTTCTTGAAATTTGCATCACCAGATTTCATAATTCTTTTATTACTTTGCATGTGCACTTTTTGTTAAGTTCATGGGCTAATGTTAATATTACTTTATCCTTTAAGCCCTAATAGTACGTGACTAGTGTTATTATAAAGAATTTTTTCATTCTGCTGGTTATTCCACCTAAAAGATTTCAGCAAAGACTTTTCCAATTTCCTTTGGTATTCTTTGGTGAGCAAGGTGGAGAATCAATTCACCACGACTTCGAACTGTTTGAGAAAACCACCATTTACACATTTGTTCAGTAGCAACAATGGCATCAATTCAATTCCTTTGAAATGTACTTGGTCAAAGGAGAAGGGTAATTGAAAGTTTGTGCTATGCCCATCCTGACCGAACAAGAAGGATAAAGCCACATAGCTGACCCATTACGATGGCAACTGTAGTGTCTGGTACCATGTGGAAGACATTTGAGAAAAGAGGAAGGCCAACAAAAGCAAAAAGGAGAAGAAAAGCCGATCCAAACACTTACTTCAAGTATGCAGGAGGCAGAGAACACAAGTAAAACTTACAGTCAAGACCAAGAGAAGCTAAAAGAAATACTTTCTCTTCCCTTAAAGAGTTTTCTGAACAATTTTTTTTTCCGGAATATATGAAATACAATTACGTTTATCCACACTGCCTTCAAGCCTTTGGCTGGGTCCTAAACAGTCCCCTCAGAAGAGAGACACCCAGATCACTAACAGTTAATTTCAGTGTCCAAGGCAGCAAGACATAAGAAGAGCAGTTTCAGGATTTCTACAACTAAGAATTTAATAACTCTAACCTCAGTTCGAAACCATCTATGTCGCCGAACAACCAAAGAGCATTGGACATAATGAAAGAAACAGTTCAGCTTAAGAACAGCCATTTTGAAATTGCTCTGCCATGGAAAATGTACGCTCCAAATCTAGAAAATAACTGATCAGTGGCCGATCACTGACTAAGTCCTTTAAAGAAACTACTTCAAAGAGAAAGACTGGCTCACGGAAGAAAGATTACACGAGAAAAGTTAACTGCCGGGACAGGACCACTAGGCACTCACTAAAGTGGTTTTCGGCTTTCAACTGCTCTGCAAGGCACCTCACTGAACGACCAGCTGTTACAGGGGCCAGTCCTGACTAACACTTTTGTTGGTGTTCTCTCTAGATTCAGGGAAAAGCAGATTGTGCTGATGGCTGACGTAGAAGCAATGTGTCATCAGGTATGCATTTAACCAAATGACTGTGATGCACTTTGGTTTCTATGGTGGCTAGACGGCAACATTGACAACGAGCCACAGGAGTACTAGATGAGATTTTATCTATTTGGAGGCACGTTCTGTCCAAGTTGCGCAAACTTCACTCAAAAAAAAAAAACAGTACAAGACAACAAGACTGAGCCAATCAGGTCTGATGAACTGGCCATGAAACTTTCAAGTCAACTGTGTGACTTTCTTGCTCCAGGACGATTTAAGCTTACACAGTGGTTCTCCAATTCCCACAAGGTATCGAGTCTCTACCAAGTTCAGAAAGAGCTGTACAAGCCGATCTTTTGAAAGAGACCTTGGTGATCAATAGAACATATCATCCGATCTGTTTGGATTTAAAATTGTCATTAAGGACATAGAGATTACTTCATGGTTGGTGAGTGCGTACGATTTTTATTCACGAGTTGTGAAGAATCGAAAACGAACGAGTGAGCGCAGCGAACGAGTGAGTTTGCGATTCTTCACAACGAGTGAATAAAAATCGTACGCACTCACCAACCATGAGGTAATTTGTTTATTATATATGTACTGAGATATTACAAAATAATGTTAACAACTATCAATTGCGCGGTGAAATCAACACAAAGACCACGAGTTGCGAATGATTTTATTCGAGCAAACTGAACGTACAAAACTTCCTACAACATTAAAGTTATTCAATGACTCTGAAGAAAGTGGAACAAAGTCTACTTTTAAACGATTCTTTAACTTTAAATAACAATGAAAATTTTCAGCTTTAAATATCGCCGTTCAAAACCGTAACTAAGATATAAAATTTGAAAAAGTTGACTGTTTTGTAAATCTAATTATAGTAATGCATGCATTCTAATCAGAGTCAGAGTCCAGTACTTTTAGCCTTTTGTACCTCTTTGGAGAAGACTTTACCTCAACTTCTTGGATTGCCAACTTCGGGGATTGATTGAGGCTGTTAATAGAAATGCTGAATTGACCTCCATGAATAACAGCGCCCGTGAAAAGCGACATCGCTTGTTGGTGATGATCTGCCGCCGAGCGACCCGCCGAGCTAGCTGAAGGATCAGTGGAGCATTCTCCAACTTGAGATGAATTAGTTTTCTCTAAGCTATGCACATTCCCGGACATCAGTTCACTTAAAGTACGAGACATTTTTACTTGCTGTTTTTCAGAAACTACAGAATAATTTGTCACACTTTGAAGATTTTTATGTCCCGACAGTTGAATAATATCTGTCGCTGGGATGTCGTTGTTTGTTAAAGTTTGGATTATTGTTTTGCGACCGCTATGGTTCTTTACATTGGGCCCCAGCCCGGCTTTTTCTGCCATTTTTTTCATTAACGAATTCAGCTTGTTCACGCCAACGGCTGACTTTTTAAACCATGGTTTGGAAGAATCTTGTTTTTTACAGTTATTTACTGCTAGATAAAATGGTGCGTTGTTGTCGTTCATTTCCGACGGTCTTTTCTCCGCGTAGAATTTGTAAACAGTGACGGGATCTCTTTCACTTCCCTGAAGCGAAAACATTTTCGGTTTTATTTGCCTGACATCTCTGGGATTTTCTCCGGTTCGAGTCTTAGTTTGTCTCTCAGTATACTCTAAAAATTCCTCGCCATTTGTAGTTTGGCGTAGTTGCACATCGCCCCAACACATGTCTCTGTGTTCCTTACAACCACGGAGACCGAAATAGACTGTGTTGTTGAACCAAACTGTATTCAGTAGAGCCTCAGGAGTTGACTTTCCTAACAATCCTTTGTCATACAGCAGTTTTACGTCGTCTTCTGTGAGGGGAACTGAAGCGTTTGGTTTATCGCCTTTGCCTTTCTTCTTGAGATCTCTTTGTTTTGATTTTAATGCCGTTCGTGCTTTTTCAAACTCGACGTCTCTCATAATGCTGTAGCCGTAATTCTTCTTCCTTAAATACCGTTCAAAACTGGCCATCATAGCACGCAAGGAAGTGGGTTCGTAATCTTCGTTGTTTTCTTTCTTTCTTACTGTTATGATAAATTCGCTGATGAATGAACTCAGTTCGTGTGGGCGAATTTCTTCTACAGGCCTTGACTCATCTTTTAGCCTCAAAAACTCCTTAAGCAAAGCAACATTCTGTTCAGTTTTCCTCCTGGTGTTTTCGTTTTCTTGTCCTTCAATAAATTCCTCTACTGAAGTTATATCTGCAAACCTTGAATTGCTCGAAGAAGATGCCATGGTTTTCCTTTTGCCTAGTGACGCCGTCAGTGAAAGGCGGGAAAATCGATACGATTTTTGTCACTAGTGAAAACTTTCGTCTGCGGGTTGTGATTGGTCATACGGTATTTTTCACTAGTGAGAAAAATCGTACAACCAATCAGATTGCGTGTACTCTGCAACGCATCATTTTTATTTGACATATTCATTTTGCAGTAAATCTCAGTACATATATAATAAAGACCAGCAACAAGAAGAGGGATACTATCTATCGTCAGCTCAGTTTATGACCCCCTTGGATGTCACGCCCTTTAAACTCATCACCAAACTGAGACTTATGCTGCAAGAAATAATACTGGGATGACATTATTCTTTAAGACTTCCTGCGTTGCTTGCAGGTCTGGTTGCAAGAGCTTTTAAACGAGTTACCATCGACTGCTGCTTCAAACCACCCATCTTCAGAACTTACTACAACTCAGCTTTATCACTCAGCCCTCGACCTTAGCAATGGTCCACCAGCCCACGACTAGTAAAAAACAGGATTGGGCTAGTAAAATTTCAGAAATAGCCAAAAATCACCTTAATAACGATGAAAAGGTGATACCACCGAGTCAACCCAATCATGATAAGCTGTTTAAAGTTCAACCTTTCCTCGACGCTGTCATTAAAGCCTTCCACAAAGAATATTGCCCAAATCAGAATCTTTCCATTGATGAAGCAATGGTTGCCTTCAAAGGACAGCTTAAGCTTAACATGAAGCAGTACGTTCCCTTAGAGATGATAATAAGATGTATTAAAGCGAATGACACAAGCTTATCACAAGAAATTGTATAAAGAGAAGTCAGGTTTTAAGCGGTTTTTACTTAGCATATTGGAATATTGCTTTAAAATGGTAAGCCCTTACTTTATTTTAACGAGGGCGTACGAGTGTTATTACTTCTTGTCCAAATTCACTGATGTAACCGAAAAGAATAGGCCAGGCAGTTTTTATCTGAATTGTTGGAGGTTCCTAATTCAAAGCCCTGCTCAGTGAAAACCCTTCAAAGCTTCCTAAAACACCGGCAAACCCCAGCAGCCAATTGCATTGAATTCTCATGTATGAGGGAAAAGCGCGTTAACAACTGTCATTACCTCCTTTTTACCAAAAGCATTAATGTAATAGCAATAACACCAGACTGTAACAAGTCCTTTTCAGTTGCTGGAGTTGCCTTATGTCTCATCTTAGTGTGAGATTAAATATGATGTGTCAATCGCATTTCAAAAGTGTTTGAGTCATTTGCCTTTACAACTTCACCATTTGATCCTTGCAGTATTTCATGACTCTGTCCACGGCTGTTTCAGAGGCACGAGAGTGGAAATTTAGTTCACACATGTCAAATTGACTTTTTGTGTTTGAAACCGCTGATAGCCTCAGAATAACGGCTCAATAATTCAGAGCCCACAGACAACCTACATGCAAAAAGTATATGCGCCTAGCTTGTAGAAATTAATATTTTATGCGCTGTTACTATTTTCGGCTTCCATGATCAATGTTTGAGCTGGAAAGGTCAAATGGAGAGGAAGAGATATGAAGCGGCGGCTTGCAACCACCCTGTTTTCAGGCGAAGTGATTTGTGGCGTCGTCCAGGTCTTGTCAAATAAAGATACGTTTTTTGAGCGTTTCGAATTTTTCCTGCAATAAAGATACTTCTCTAGTTTTAGCTCTATCTTTTGATGTTCATTTCTATGCTATGGCATTTTAATCTGAATTGATTTGACCGGTGTTATCACCGATCGCACTTCCCCATCTAAAAAGTCAAGATGGCGTTTATTTACCCATTGCTTCGTAATATTTTCCCCAGAACAGTGTGAATCCCACTTCAAAATATAAATCTGTCTGCGCCAAAGTAAATTATAGAAACGTGCACGAAATTATAACACTGTTGTAAAGCAGTAGCGCCCCTTCGATCGAATGAAATTCTCACCGAGTGTATCAGTTGATTCCTCCCTTCCCGATAAGTGTACGTCATCTGCTGCAGGAAATTGCGAAACCACACAGTCGTATCTTTCAGTCAGCTATTTCGATCACGATCATGTGTGTAAAAAGATTTCTTGACCCTTTTATCATTTGCCCATAATTGATCTTGTCTTTGTGTTTTTACCAGTCACTGGCTTATATATCACAATCATTGAGTGATAGTATTTTCTCCCCCTGTACGTGATGCCCTTCATTTCGAATGAATTTTCCTGAATGAAACTTAAAACGCCCTGTAAATAAATAAAGTGATGTTCAAAACATACCTTTTGTCAATTTCATTCACTGTATCGATAGATATGTTTTAGAATTTGAGTAAATTCAGTTCACTTAAGTTCAATCAAATGGCAAACTTTGGTCTTTCTGAACATCAACGAATATTGGAGAAGCTTTGCCGAATTTGTGGCGAGCGGTTGAAGAAGGCCAAAGATAAGTACGAGAACAGTTTTCTTTGTGCAGACAAGAGAGAGATTATTTTCACGGCCTTTGGTGTAAAGATTAGAGGAGAGGACCTCAACAAATGCCCTCCTAAATTCTGCCATAGGTGCTACGAGCTTGCTTCAAGAGGAGGCACACGTTTTGCAATAAATGCTTGGCCTCCACATAAGCAATCTGGCAATTGTGTTATATGCAGTTCCTATAAGGACCACCAAAAGCCTGGAAGGAAAAGAAAACCCAAACCTGGAGTGAACCCTAAACATGACCCTGGATCAAAGGAACAGATTGAAATGGTTGAAGGAATGTCCGGCACATTAAGCTTTCAACCAGACCCGAACATGCTTCTTTCTCTTAGGAGGTAAAAAATCTGAAAAGCTATCGTGGGACGGAACCCTTTTACCCAGAACGGTTTGTTGAGAACATTAAGCATGAGTACATGTGTCCAATATGCAAAGAAGTCCTTGACCAACCCGTCCAAACAAAATGCCAAACCCCCCATATATTTGTGCCAGCTGCCTTTCATTTGCCTTTGAGACATGTGGATCGCTCTGCCCAGTTTGCAGAACTGCAATTGAAAATCCTCAGGAGTTCATTGAACCAGCTCCTTTTGTTCTATGAACTATACTATCAGAACTAGATTTTCAATGCCCTACATGCACACACACTATAAAACTACACCAGCTGCCACAGCATCAAGAAAGTTGCATACCAAACCCTGTGACAACACCCATACAAAATGAAACCCCAGTGCAAGGGGCAGTTTCAGTTACATCACCACCTCCTTCCCCAGTGACAGTTTCAACTGTTTCAACTGTTTATTAATTATCACAAATTTTACAGAAAGCAATATCCACTGCCCGCAGTTAGCAGGTTAGCTAGTCAAGGCGAGCAGTGGTTACACATATGTAATACATATACAGATAGATCACAAGAAAGACTAGAGAAAAAGAGTAGTGAAATAAATAAACAAATAAATAAAAATAATTCAATTTAATCAAGTTTACAATCATGGACATTGCAAATATAAGAAGCCGAGTTTTCAGGAAATTTTTGTTATTAAGTCGGGTAAATCAATATAATCATTTTCATCATTTTGGACATTTGACGCATTTCACACGGTAAACTATTCCAGATTTTTACACCATATCTTGAAAAAGACTTAGTTTGTTTGTCTAACCTTGAGTGTTTAACATAATAGTCACCTCTTGAAGATGATCTTGTATTGTATGAATGAATATTAGATTGGGAAGCAAATAAGTTAGATATGTTAGTAGGTGTTAAGCTGTTAGATATATCATGCATTAGAATAGCAACTGATTTAAAGTACAGTAGATCTAAGGGAAGAAAGCTAGAGGAGACAAAATAAGGTACTGCATGAGAATTGTAGTCACCAAAGAACATAAGGCGGAGGGCGCGTTTTTGAAGAATAAGAATTTTGTTTTTGTAAGTTTTAGCAGCTTGGCCCCAAGCGACTATGCCATACAATAAGTAGGGCTGAATAAGAGATAAGTATATGTGGCGTAAGGTATTCAGGGGTACAAAGTGTCTAAGGCTGGTAATGATGCCAATTATAAACCCTAAAAATTTCTGCATTAACTGTAGATTCAAGCGATTTGAGATTTTTGTCAGCATATAACAAATTAGTATCATCAGCAAATAAGTAGAACTTCAATTTATCAGAGCTGTTAGATATATCATTAATATAAATAAGGAATAGTAAGGGTCCTTGGCCCGATCCCTGTGGGGCACCTGATAACACTACTTCTTTTTTAGATATGTTTTTGGGACCAATTTGTGTTGTTTGTTGACGACCCACTAGGTATGATGCAAACCAATCATTAATTATTCCACGTACTCCATAATGATTCAATTTTCTTAATAATATTGAATGATTTACTGTGTCAAAGGCTTCTTGTAAGTCAATGAACACACCACATGAGTACAACTTCTTATCCATGTTAGTTTCAATTTCATTAATTATGTCTAAAATAGCATGCTCAGTAGACCTTTTTTCACGAAAACCATATTGTGAATAAAGGAGAATATTGCACTTTTCAATAAATGACTTGAGGCGATTATACATCATCTTTTCAAAGATACGGTTAAAAATGGAGAGAAGCGATATGGGTCTATAATTGGAGGGGTCAGATTCATCGCCACTTTTGTAAATTGGAATTACTTTGGCAAGCTTTAATTTAGATGGATAGGTTCCATATTCAATTGATTTATTGATAAGCATAGTGAGTGACACCCTCACCAGCACTTGCAGCAGCACCTTCAGTAGCTGAACATGTACCTGCACCAGCATAACTTACAGAACCTGGTCCTGCTACTACCTATGCAGAGCAACTGACACACAGGAAACTTTTTGAAATTCCCAGTTGGGAATTAGATGGGAAAATTCCCAATAATTGGGAAAAAACTGAGACATGGAATTTCGCAATTGGGATATTTTTGTGAAGCTGTTGACTCCCAAGATGACATAACTGGGATTTTTTTGGGAAAAAAGTGCTCCTTGCTCCCTAATCCCAATATTGTGAATATCATGGGAATACTTTCCCATGTTATTCCCAACGTTGAGAATAACATGGGAATGGTATCCCATAATAATCCCAATGTTGAGAATAAGATGGGAATATTTTTCATAATATTCCCAAAGTTGAGAATAACATGGAAATGGTATCCCATACTATTCCCAAAATTGAGACTAATATGGGAATATTTTCCCATGTTATTCCCAACGTGGAGAATAACATGGGAATGGTATCCCATAATATTCCCAATGTTGAGAATAATATGGGAACATTTTTACATAATATTCCCAAAGTTGAGAATAACATGGGAATAGTATCTCATACTATTCCCAAAATTGAGACTAAAATGGGAATATTATAGGAATATGAGAATAACATGGGAATATTTTCCCATAATACTCTCAAAGTTGAGAATAACATGGGAATGGTATCCCATACTATTCCCAAAATTGAGACTAATATGGGAATATTTCCCATGTTATTCCCAACGTGGAGAATAACATGGGAATGGTATCCCATAATATTCCCAATGTTGAGAATAATATGGGAACATTTTTACATAATATTCCCAAAGTTGAGAATAACATGGGAATAGTATCTCATACTATTCCCAAAATTGAGACTAAAATGGGAATATTATAGGAATATGAGAATAACATGGGAATATTTTCCCATAATACTCTCAAAGTTGAGAATAACATGGGAATGGTATCCCATACTATTCCCAAAATTGAGACTAATATGGGAATATTTCCCATGTTATTCCCAACGTGGAGAATAACATGGGAATGGTATCCCATAATATTCCCAATGTTGAGAATAATATGGGAATATTTTTACATAATATTCCCAAAGTTGAGAATAACATGGGAATGGTATCTCATACTATTCCCAAAATTGAGACTAAAATGGGAATATTTTCCCATAATATTCCCAAAGTTGAGAATAACATGGGAATATTTTCCCATAATATTCTCAAAGTTGAGAATAACATGGGAATATTTTCCCATAATATTCCCAACGTTGAGAATAACATGGGAATAGTATCTCATTCTATTCCCAAAATTGAGACTAAGATGGGAATATTTTCCCATGTTATTCCCAACGTTGAGACTAATATGAGAATATTTTCCCATAATACTCTCAAAGTTGAGAATAACATGGGAATATTTTGCCATGATATTCCCAAAGTTGAGAATAACATGAGAATAGTATCCCATACTATTTCCAAAATTGAGAATAGCATAGGAATATTTTTCCATAATATTCCCAAAGTTGAGAATAGGATGGGGGAAAATATTTTCAATACCTATTGATGTTGTGAGTTAGTCTGGAAGGTTAACTATTATGTTGTTTGAATGAAATAATAGAAACGAGTTATTAAAATAACTGTTTTCTCATTTGGTCACCAAGTTTGTTTTTTAATTAATATCTTTGAGAAGCGAAGTAACCTGCCATTTTTTCAAGCAAGAGCGACCGCAAGAAGGAGAAAAGTGCTGTTTCGTTTATGCAGGAGAAGAATATATTATTTACAGCCAAACACAGTTGGACGACATTTATGCATGGGCAGACCATTATTTATAGGCAGTTATTGGCTGGTCACGTGCGTGGTGGGCTTTCGGCCAATGAAAAGGAAGAAAAATTTGCATTGAATGATAATGTGATTTATAAAAAGAAAAGTGATTTTCCATGTTTCTTCTAAACTTAGTCTGAAAGCTGTACCTTGGTATGTTCACGATACATACACTTAAACAGGTATTTGTCCTTGATATGTTGCAGATTGATATGTTTTCATCTCTAAATCGACCACAATATTAATATTAACCAATTTTGCCTTTTTATTTTACATTTATCAGTTGTTGCACACACTGGGTACATACTCTATACTGGATACAAAGTAGCCACAGAAAAATGTTATAACAGTACAAATTCATAGATTGAACTGACAACTTTATAATGGTCCTTTAGTGTCTTAATGTCAGACCCGCAGGTTTAACCACCAACTTTTAACTTAACTTAGTCTTGGAACAGTGAATTCCCAGTGTAGTAAACTCAGACCCAAAAAGTGAAAATGTTCAGAATTTTGTCTACAAATGAGGCGTGGTGGTCAAATTAGCAAGACTGATGTCAACAGTCATATGGGCCATTATTTATATTTCTTTGCCAGCAATTTGCACTAATCCAGCTACCAGTTGCAACGCCAATGATGGAATCAAATGAGACTGTGTTTCTTGCCAATCTTCCAAAAGTTTCACGTACAAACTTATTGGGATCACTTCGTTTCTCAACGTAAAAGTACACATCAACTTCATTCCTATCCTTATTGATGCTGACTACTTTACCATGCCAAACATCCACAGGCTCTTCCCCTTGAATAAGTAGCATGTCATCTTGTTCAGGATACACAGGAACAACAAGTTCATAAGGCAGTGTTCTCAGTTTTCTCAAATAGTCAACCACAGTTGCCACATTATTTCCACAGTCATAAAGCATGACTTTTCTCTGAATGCTGTCTGTTAAAAAGAACACATTGTCACCACCAGCAAGCAGTTGGACTTTTGGGAAACCATTTAAAGTGTTAAAAACGGGTTGTCCAAAATCATCAAGGTGAAAGGGCTTCACAGTACCTTCACAAATTAGTTGACAGCCTTGTTCTTTGCACCGAATTGACAAAAACCTGTCTACTGAGACCACTGCATCAGTGCCACTTACCAGTGCAATAATGTTATTACTTCTTGACAGAACTGTACCTTCATATCCAAGGTTTGACACAAAACACTTCTTGGTAATTGGACACACCCTTGAAACTTCATTTTGAGTAAGTGAAAGACATGATGCAATCTTCTCATGATCAGAGTTACTGAGTTCCACAACTCTACTAGTTGTTCCAATTAACAATGAGTGGCGAGCATCTTTGCGGCATGCTACTCTTGCCTTTTCTACAGAACTCACTATTCCCTACAAGAAAGTGAAACAAAAATGAGGGTAATAAAAAATAACTTACTAGTTTAAAACAACATGGCCATGTTATTTGCAATGTAAATGTAGGTGCCTAAGATTGTTAATTCGTTTGTAAGAAGAAAAGGTAGGGCAAAGGATAGGGAGGGTGAGAGAAAACTGTTATGTAGAATACATGTAGATACATTTACATAAGTATACAGTGGCTGTTTGTGCAGGGCTGGTAAACCCATGAATTTCACACTCATTCCTTGATTTATTTTATATTTGTTATCAGCTGACTAGATAACATTAGTAATAGGGCTTGCTCTAAAGCTTAATTTTAGAAAAAATCATCTATTGTTTTTTTGAAAAAGTAAAAGAACACTCCTGTTTTAGTAGATAAACTTCCCTTGAATCTCTATGGCTTGAAGAAAATTGGAAAGTCATAAACTAAAACGGTACTTGGGTCACAAATAAACTAAAGAAATAAATTTCCTACATGACAACTATTCTACGGTACATAAACCAACATGGATATTTTGCTGTTTTGGAACAATATATATCACATTTTTTGGATTTCAAGGCTTAATTGTTCATTTCCATCCACGTCCTCATTTTTAACCAAAAAATTAATATAATATTAACCCTTTAAGTCCCAGTAGTGATCAACATCAATTTTCTCCTAACGACATCCATACATTGGCAAGAGAAAAGGTTATGAGAGTTAATAAACTGATCACCAAAGAGAAACTGCCTTGATCTTTTATCAAATTCTCTTAACTAATTCTTAAAGGAAATGTATAGAGACCAGTTTGGAGAATTTGTATGTGGATAGTGGGGCTTAAAGGGTTAATTTAATTCATACTTCTTATAGAAAAATAGCATATTGGTTTCTAGAAGTAGAAATTCAGAAGATCTAGACAGTTTTGGATCTATGTTCAACCTTTCACATGAAAAGCTTGTACATGAGAAGCTTTACCCCTGTAATATTTCGACCGTTTGTATTTGAAATGTAGTTTCAAAATTTGTTTCATACCTGGCTTGTGTCATTAGACTCAGTTCGCTCGAGAAACTCTCCTTCTTGAAGACTTTTTAAGAACTCTCTGCGAGCTTCAGCTTTGGCAAATGTCCCCTCCACACCTTTGCAATTGTTAGACCTCTTCACATAATCTTTAACTGCTCTCTCAAAAACCGCACACCAGTAATTGTCGGTTGCAGAAAAGTTTTGTATGTCTTCATCGACATGAAGCAAGTTGTGCAGTGATATTGTACACATATCAAGACCTTGAGTTTCTTCAACTTTGACATTTATTCTTTTGGCCAGCACTTTATGCATTTTAATCATATCTTCATTCCATCCATCCCTTCCACTGTTAAAATGCAATTCTGTGAATCGTGCAACTGAGCAAAGAATTTCAAGTTCATTCACGTTTTGTAGCTTTCCTTCAAGAATGCACTCAAGCATGGGGTATGCAAATTTTTGAAAACCTTCTGCTTTCCAGAATCCAAGGCCCTTACCATCCCTTCCAACTGCAACTGGCAATCGTCCAGTCTTTAACTCAGTTGTCCATGGGAAGTTCTTAATTTGTTCATCCAGGTAAGTTTTGTCAAGCAGTTCAAGTTCTAGCAATCGTTGGACTTGATTTTTGCAAAGGTTAAGTGGGATAGTGTGAAAAATGTCAATAACTGTATGTTTCAGAACATCAAATCCATATAAAGGATACAAATATTTGTGCAGTAAACTTGTGCCAGTGAAGCCTTTGTCAGAAGACAACCTTTTTCTCACAGATGTGCGTGTCTCATTGTCAAGGTCATAGAAATTTTCTTGCTCAAGTTCAACATCCCTGCTTTCCCATGGGTAGCGGCAGTGGAAACGATTGTCACCATAGTAATAATGGTAGGAATGTTCACTTTGCTTTCCAGAAACTTTACATCGTCTGCAACCACATTTCCCCTGATTCAGAAACTTTCCAAATTCACATTGGCCAGGGTGATCTGCAGTCCAACATAACAGCAAAACTCGCACGGTTGGCATTTCACCTGGTTCATAATTACTAATAGTAAGTCCAGAAGGGTAGGGTACTTGAAATCCATCAATGAATCCACTGCTAAGATCATTCATAAGGGGTTCCAAAAATGGATCAAAATGCTCTGGTACATCATTAGGAACAGAAGTACTGGGCACGAAACCTACAACATACACTTCGTCCACATGTGCACGGTCTTCCTTATACATATTAGCAACAGAGATTTCAATTGACCCACAGCTCCTCAAACTGGTTCGAAAAGGCTGCCACGCATCCCAGTGGCCAATGAAAGCTAGATTGAGGGGAGAACCAGTTGTTGTTTTAATTTGAAAGGAAAATGTCTCAAAACATTCAGGACAATCCACTAAAGCCATACCATTGTCATCTTTAGGACATTCAGAGAGCTTCTGTGTGGAAATGATAGCTTTACAATTTACACACCCCGTTGGGAGCGTCCATCTTTGGTTTGGGTCCCAAAACCACTGGAGATCTAGCCATCTTTTCCCATCCCATATTTCCTTTTTCACTGGCCAACTTGCACTTCTTCCTAGCCAATGTTCCCTTTCCCCCCAGTGGGACAACAGTTTTCTGCACATGCCCTCACTCCGAAACCAGTTCTTAACCTTTGCATTCAAACCAAGATAGTAGTACTTAATATATCCTTTCTTACCACAATGAGAACAAAGCTCATCCTTGCTTTGCATGATGCTCCATTTGCGGCTGTACTCGTACTTTGTGTGGCTTTTACCACTTCGAGTGAATGTTTTAATCTCTCTGCAAATGCAAATGTAATATTCTTTAACATCCTCAAAACCCTCTTCTTTTAGAAGCGTTTGAACTTCACTCCACTTCTTCGGCCACAAGGCACTAAGAATGTCCACATCAAAGTCTTCTTCAACAGAAGTAAGCAGCATAGTTTTTCCGTAGTCAAGAATGTCTTCAAATGTTTTTATTGAAACCCCACTGTCTTCCATAATAGCCATTGCATTGAGCACTGCCTTAACAACAATTGTTTTCAGGGGATTGGTAATTTCTTCTTGTGTCACAGTCACAGGCTCAGCAGTGCAACTGTTGGAATCCAAAGAGTCACTTCTTGACGGACAATTTGGAACAGTTCCTACAACACTAGGTAACTCATTCCACTCGCCATTTTCCTGCTGAATATCCATGTCCTCCACACCACAAACTGATTCTTGCTCTTCCTGTGGCAACGATCGTGATGTGTTCCCGAACGTACATGTAGAAGAAATGCACACATCTCTCCAGTGACGCAATTCTGTACTCCTATGCACTGCCCTTCCCTGGCAATTCCAGCACTTGCAGTGAACATGTATAAAAGGTTTTTCATCACAGTTACAAGAGGAAATTTCATCTCTCGACCACGGAATCCGCGCCATTTTATTTTACTGGGCAATGTCAGCAATTCAAACAGTCCAGCGGACATCTCCATCCAAAAATAATCATATATGAAGTACCTACCCATCCGAATCTGAATTCAGCCAATGGAGTTTAAGCAAAGAACGAAATCGCTCTACGGCGGGAAAATTATCCAATAGGAAGTGTCGTTATGTAAGCAAATGAAGCTTAAGTTTTGGCGCCGTTTCGCTTTCGCTCTTTACGCTCGTGTTGTTTAACAGGGCGGTATGGCGAGTTCTGTAAGTACACTTGATGGAGAAAACACAACTGTCGAAGAAACGACAGAAGAGTCCTTCTTGCAGAAGATACAGGCGAAATTCGGCGACGAAGTAATGGAAGCGTTTAAAAGTAAGGGCAATATGTACTTTATTTCAGCTTTATTAAGTGCCTTAATCCACTTTTATTCGCTGAAAGTCTCGAACTTGCATCCACTGAGATTAAAATTAAAAGCGCAGCAATACGCCGCAGGTAAGACTTATCATTACTCTGGAGGGACTTAAATTTCATTTATGTGAATGAAGTTTACTTCTACGAAGCATATTATCAACCAGAAGTAACAAGCAAGCTTCAAGAGCAAACGCGGGTTCTTACTTTTCCTCATCCAGATGAAGCACATGTTGCTACGGTAATGGCGTAAACATGCGATCCCGTGAAATTCAAAATCCGTGAATGAAAGCCAGTGCATGCACATTAAAATTTATGGGGAATTTAAGCTTAAAGTCCGAATGGCTTAATGCAGTCGCTGTGTTTTCAGCTTAATTCAAGCTAGAGTACTCCATTTGTGATTGATTTTCTCTTGTCACGCTTATTTAGAGGAGGACATCATCGATGAAGCGTCAGTTAAAGACCTTTTTCAAAGGGAAGCAGATGCACCAATATTTTCAAAACTACTTTTAAGTTATGGCAAAGCAGTTGCATTCAAAAAGGAATTTGGAATGAATGCATCAAAGTCGAGACCATGTTCTCCGCCTTCAGCAGTCAAACCTACAATGGCTGACATTGCCACTTTTACCCCAGAGTTGAGACGTCTATATTTGTCAAAGTAAGTTCTTGTGCAATTGTGGCAACATTTAGAGCAACTTTATAAAGCCTGGAATCCCAATTTTGAAGTAATTTTAGGGATTCTAATTTTGAGCCCCCTTATCCCCAGGAGAGAAGGCTAGGGGACATTGTTTCATTTGAAGCTAAAAGGATTTACAGTTTTATTAGAGATGAGGGTTTTGATGGATAGCTGGGGGGTATTTGTTACATATTCTGATTTTTTTTGGGAAATGAACATTAAGTTTCTGCACAAGATCAGCCAGCCATGTCAGTCTATAACAAGACAAGAAATGGGCTGTGATGTGACGTTTTACAAATTCAGTGCCATTTGTGGCCCAACTTGACAATATTTCTGGACAATGAATACCAATTTAACATATGAAGTGACTAGCATAATCAGGTGTAAATATCTTATTTATATATGATGGGGCTCAGAACTGAGAGGGTTGTCATTGAAAGCAGTTATCAGAATAAGTACACACAATTTTTCTCCCCCGTTTTTTCCCTTGTTATACAAATGACACAATGAAAAGGGACACTGACCAGATTGAAAGTAGGTTTATTTTTACCAGATTTGTCTATAAAAACCGGTTAACTATTTGTTTAAAATTCAATGATTTAAAGATTATACTACTTCTTTAAAATTAAATTATTTGTTGCAGACGAAAGATGATTGGTACAAAAGCAACTGAGAAGTGGGGAACGAAATTTCCAAAATTTAACACCCCGCAAGCCAAGCTGGAACTGAGTGAGTTCTCGGCACAGCTAGAACCAGTTTGTGGTATCCCTGATGTCGGTTTTAATGCAGAAGGAATTGCTAAGCACATTCAAAACTTTTGCAATGAACAACGACGTTACCAAACGTTAAAAACTTCAAACTCAAAGGTAAATGCGCTACCCTTATGAATTTTTTTTGCTGGTTCATGCTTAGTATTTTGCCGCAACAATCACTTGTCACAATATAGGATGAAATTTTACTCATTGACCTGTCATCAGAAAATAACATTGTATGCTTCCAAAATGTATCCATACACACCCTAAGAAATTAAAGATTAAAAAGTTGAGTTATGGACAAGAGGTTTAAAAGTTAAATGCATTAAGCTTAAAGTGAAATTTGTTTGGAGAGTGAGAGTTGCTGATGTTCATGTATATGGATTGATATCTTTCAGCTGAAAACAATCACTTAATTGATATTTATTACAAAAGTTATATTAATTTGTAACAGGACCCTGTCACAAAGGTTACTGCAGAAGAGGAACACGTGAAAATTAAGAAGAAGAAAAAAAGGAACTTGAAGGAATTGCATACACACAAGGTTAGTACACATGCTTAGTTATTATTTATTGCTTGATAAATATTCTAAGACTGCCCATCCCTATTGGACCCTTAAATTTTTTAGGTTACCGTAAGTGATGTAGTGAGCTGATAGCATGTTGGGCTTTCAGTTAGAAGACCCAAGGTTCTAGCTTGGTCCCTGCATGGCATGCCCAGTGGTTAAAGACAAGTTAAGAAACCTTACTCCAAAATGTCCCGTGCGGTTGTCCTTACCTTGCTAAAATTAATTAATCATGCACACAAGCAAGGCATTTGATGTATGACTTGTACTTTCAAATGAGAATGAGAGATATTTCAAAAAATTATTTTAACAAAAATTAATCAGTGTGCTCTTTAAAATATTAAAAGACAAAGATGATTACCTTGATGCAACCATGTTAATCCAAGAAATAATATTGCAAAATCCTAAACCTTAAATTCTTCACAACTTGCATTTAACAGATTTGTCTTTCTTGATTTTGACTTTTTTAAAACATATTGTTTTTTTCTTTTCTCTTTGTTTTTTACTAACAGGTGATAATTTATCTGTTTTGTTAAATAATTAATTTGGCATGCCACGACTAGAGTTTTTGGCTAACTGCATGCCAAGAAATTGTGAACAATATTATGGTACTGAATGTTTTGTCAAGTGGATAAGAGTTAATTTCCAACCCAGTTACCATTAACTGTGTGATTGTGTTCTTTCTTATGACCAGGATCTCAGTGAAACTGATGAATCAGATGGCGAGAAATGTGACAATAAATCAGTATCCTCAAATAAAAGTGGAGAACAAGATGATCTTAGTACTGGGCATGACACGGAGATTTTGAATGAGTCAAGTGATGAACATGAGACTCCAAAAGCATCGGTGGACAAAAAAGCATGCACACTTGACTCGTGGCCATTGAAGACAAATCAGGTCATTGTCAAAGCAGTTTTTGGTAGACTTATTTCAAGAGATGATGCAGCTGGTGTTCTCAAGAAAAAGTTCAGTGTGCAACAAAAAAATTTGACAGCCTTGTCTCCTATTCAAGTCTTGGGCGTCTTGGCCAAGAAACTGGTTAACAGTGGATATTGTACAATTTCTAATATGGAGAACATCAACTCTTTGAAAATGAGTGATCTCTCAGTCTCAAAGGAAATTGAACTGTAGCTAACTTTCTTCAGTGTGCAAACAATTATTGCAATTAAAGCCAGTTAACTGTGCATTGAGAATGTTTACTCAGACTTTCTACTATGAACTATTATGAACTTTATTTGTAGTTGACTTGATGTTAATAGTTAAATAATTATTGTTCTTGTTACCTGCATGTTTATTGCATGCTACTTGGCCACTAAAAGTTATATTTACCACAATGGCCAGGTCCATCAATCCTATAGTGCACAATACAGGTGTATGAGCCGAATTGTTACTCTTAGCTTCTAACACTAGTGATGACAGAGGACAATAATATTGGTACTTTGTTGATGTTCAAATTTTAAGCACAGTGCTTTTTGTTTGACAATTTGTTACTGTCAAGAAAGCTGTTTATTAAAATGTTGAAATTTGTTGCTTAAACCTGAGACTATCTGGTGACAAGTAAATCTCAAAACGGGAAATTTTGAAACAATGTAATCTCGACTTTTAGGTAATTTTAAGGGGGGGGGGGGGATTGTGGAAACTTAATCATGCAATTCAAAAATCCCTGCCCTCTGGGAAAAATTTGTGTTATTGTCAATTTGAAACCAGCCAAATC
Source organism: Porites cylindrica (assembly GCA_964035525.1). Lineage (NCBI taxonomy): Eukaryota > Metazoa > Cnidaria > Anthozoa > Scleractinia > Poritidae > Porites > Porites cylindrica. The sequence continues at coordinate 18,924,572 of OZ037778.1, read as the reverse complement.
CCATCTTTGGAGTAAATTTGAGACAATAAAATCCCTAATATTAGGAACATATAGAGACACAAAAATCCCAGTATTTGGGAAAGTAAGATACCATAAAAATCCCACTATTGGGGGAATTTTGGGATAGCAAGATTCCGGTCTTGGGAAAATTTGGAGACAAAGACATCCCACTATTGGGAATATTTAGTGCTTCGAAATCCCAGTATTGGGGAAAAATAGAGACAATGAATCCCCACTATTGGGGATAATTTGGGGCAATAAAATCCCTGTATTGGGGTAATTTAGTGACAGCATAATCCCATCATAGGGGTATATTTGAGACAATAAAATCCCATTATTGTGAAACAATGGGGACTGTGAAATCCCAACAATGGGAAAAAACTGAGAAAACAAAATCACAGCATTGGGAATTATCTGGTACAAGGAAATCCCACTACTGGGAATAACTGGGGTCATGAAAATCCCATTACTGGGAATATTTTGGGTTTCTTCTGTCCCATGAATGGGTATTGTTGCATTTTCCCAAACTGGGATATTCCTGGAAAAATCCAATAAAACCCCATGAATTTCACATATTTTCCCCTTTTTTTCCCCAACTGGGAATTTCAAAAAGTTTCCTGTGACAGTACAACAACTACTACATAGCCCACAGGAAGTATATAGATCACTTAAAAAAGAAGTTGGATTGTTTATCATTCGTCAGTTCCTCTCACGGTCTCAGGATGGAACAACCATTCTCCTAAAAACAGGTGGCCAGGTAGATATTTTAAATATAGAATGATATATGTTCATTTTTGTTTTCTTAATGACACTACATTTCAAAACATGGCATGAACAACATGATAATTACATGAATTTTCAGCCACTGGAATTGGTTCAAAGAACCAGGGCCAGGAAAACAACTGATGAGGTGACAAAAAAAACTGCTAGACAAAGATCAAAGATAGTAGCCACCCAGTTGGTGGATGAATTGAAAGCAATGGGTTGACTGGAGAGAGAAGCACTGCTGAAGGAAGCCTTGGGAAAAGAATGTAAAATAACCATCCCCAGGGGTGACATACCTGCAATGAAGGTAGACCTTGGAGAAACATGGTACAAAGTGAGGAAGCTTAGGAGGTAAGATTAAATAATTAACACAGCCCCAGAGAGCCACACAACATTTGAGTAAAAATTATTTTTTTGCCTATGATTAATTTGATTATTTCTGAATTCCTTTGACCTGTGTAAACTATGTAACATTCTTATTGAATGCAAAATAATGTAGCAACAATAAGTAATAACAAAGTTAATTTCCACCTAGTTTTATACATCATAATAATATTGTCCTGAATTGTCTCCCTGCAGGTGGTTTGATCAATGGGGACTGTCCTCTGAAAGTGAAAAACATCAGCAGAAGCAAGTTCAGTCCATCACTGACCCTGCCAACTTGGTGTGCGAGATGGTGCCTTTTGAGTTCAAAAAAGCAGGCTGCAACCCTGAGATCAAACAAGCAGAGTTTGGTTATGTTCGTGACCTTAACCAATTTGTACAACTTCATTTGGATGAAAATGAGAAGTATAATTCTTTGGCTTTTTATACTGTTATGAATGTTACTGTAGCAGCAATGTCAATCATTGTAAACGTAAAGTAGGCTTTTGGCACTGCCTCTTGCCAGAATTGTCGCTTTTAATTAAACAACAGACTCTTTATTTAAGGAATGGACGCTTGACATGGAATAATGCCATTCCAGAACAGGAAGACCACTTAAAACTTGGGGGTGATGCTGGTGGTGGGTCCTTTAAAATGGCTTTCCAGACTGCCAACCTTAAACATCCAAACTCAAAAACAAATGCAGTGGTCTTTGCCATGTTCCACGCCAAAGATACATGGACAAATTTAAAAAAAGCATTAATGAAATACAGGGAGCAAGTAAACATCCTAAAGGAAGCTACTTGGAGGTTGGTACATATACCGTAAATGTACTATAGATTTCTTATAAACCATACAGGATAAAACCTCCACACTGAGTGAGGTATCCTGCTGAAATTCTGCAATTTTTCTTTTTACTTATTTTTAGAGACAAAAAGAAAAAAGTTTTCCTCTTCGGTGACTACAAGTTTTCATGCAAGATATTTGGAACAGCTGAAGCCTCAGGTAAATTTAAATAATAATAAACACATACAAAACAAAACAAAAATATTTGATTTATATTATTGAATAAGAGTAGCACCTAAATTATCCTAAGTTGTAGCGTTAATACACTCTCTATAGAAGGAGTATTCATAAGTGTGAATTCATTTCTTGCAGGCAAGGATCCATGCCTCTGGTGTCTGATAACATATGAGACGATGCAACTCTCTTGCCGGGATCCTCGTCATGGGCACATAGAAAAGAGAAATGTTAAGAACATTAAAGAAGATTATAACAAGTTTGTTGCAGATGGGTGTGTCACCAGTCGACAGAAGTTTTATCACAATGTGATCCACCAGCAACTGCTGGACATTGAACTGGAAAAAGTAATTAGTATACTATCACCATATTTTTTTGCTTAGGGTGCTTGCTTCTTTAGGTTTGTGTTCCTGGACTTCACATCAGCTTGGGTGTTTTGAAGAAACTATTTGATGAACTTGACAACCAGTGCGCCGACCTGGACAAAAGAATTAAAATGGAGCTGGCCGCTGACAGTGACCAAAATGATGAAAGAATCCTGGAACTCAGAGCTGCTCATCAACACAGTAGTCAGACACAACAGTTGTATGAGAAAGCAAATTCTTTACAGGAATTATTGAATTTACAGAGTTTGCATTCTGATGTGACTATTATGCCTGCCTTCCTCACATCAATGCAAAATGAAATTGACAGACTCCTTAAAGATGCAAAGGAAGAGGTCACAAAACAGTATACTATAATATCAAGAATGTTCATGTTACTAACTCCATCAAACAGACCAAACTCTATAATCTTTGTTAAGTGATTGTTCTGATGAAGCTGTTTTAGACCATGAAGATCCACATTCTGAATAATGTAATAATTATTATGTTCTCTTTACATTTAATTACAGGAAAACTTGCAGATGAGCAGATTGAATTGGCGGGCTTTGATCGATCCGATGGACCACTAACAAAGCATTTGGACGTGGTCCTGAAGGAAACGAATGTTGAGCGACAGGCCTACCATGGAAAATCATTCATTGCTAACCACGTGCACACCTGTTGCAAGGTAACATACACTCAAACATAAATAAGAGATGAAAACTACAAAGAGGCAAACACACGAACTGCCATTAATAATACAATTTGTTGCTGTCTTTTTCTTTAGGCAACCAAAATCAATAAATTATGCAGTGCTGTAGTGGCAATAATATAAGAGCTGTGTCCTTCCTTGCTTTCTAAGGCAAGAGAAATTAGTGTCAAGTTTGAACAAGCCTTCAAATTATTTGCTGCTTGCCTTTTTGTCTATGATAGTGCAGAATACCTCGATGAAGAGAAGGTCGACCAGCTAGGTAGGTGAAATAACAAACTGAGTTTTTTTGTAACACAGACAATAAAAATGTTCTGTATCTGGTCAGTAAGTTAAGTCTCATTCACCTTTTCTAGATGCAGACATCAAAAAGTTCCTGCAGTTTACCAGAGAAAACCTCCAAGGCGTAGCAATCACACCAAAGCTTCACATGCTCAAAGACCATGTGTGTCCGTTTCTAAGACAATGGCACATGGGCCTTGAATTCTACGGTGAACAAGGGATCGAAGGAATTCATTCCGAGTTCAACACACACTCACAGCATTTTGATCACGTCAAGAAGCAGGATGTGAGATTGCGGCAGATACTAGTTAATCATCATATTGCCACGAGCCCATCACTCACAGGAAGAGCTCCAAAGCCTAAAGAAAGGAATTTAAAGCGAAAAGCAAACAAATAAGCTTGTCCTTTTCACTTTGTGGAAATTTATGAATATATTATACTCACTGAAGTTACATTTGTAGTGCGAAAATTTCCCTCTGTATAATACTGGTGCTAGCAATGAAGCACAAAGGCGTTAGCATACGAGAGTAGAGCCCTTTTCGGCTTCTATGAACTAGTAAATATGCATGTAAGCTTGTACGTAAGATTTAAACAAGTAACTTTCAAATAAACAGGTTAATTATGGCACTGTTTACAACCCAAACTGCATTTTTTCTGTCAACTGTTCGAAGCTGATTATCTCAGAAATTCAAAATGGAGTCACCTAACGGCCAATCTTCACATATTAAAAAAGCCTGAAATGAGTGTTGAAACAATTCGGATTAAAACCCCTACCTCCGTACGTTCTTCAGGAAGGTTTCACATCTTCTCCCTCTACTCTTGTGATGTTGAATAAAATTCGGGGCCTTTGTAATGTGGAATGAAACATTTATGTAGATTTTCACATCATACGTTCAGCTAAGTCCATCTTCACGACTCGATTTTGTTGAAAAAGACCACAATTTGGTCGATTTTCCTCACATTTTCGACAACAACTGCTCTGTCGATCTCCCACACTCTGCCATGATAAATTTCACATGCATACATTACATAAATGGTGAGATTTCATTGGTTAAAAAAGGTAGAGGCCCCCAGGCTGCCATGGACGCTAAAATATGTGCGTGTTGTAATTCGGTATTAACTTGAGAATATAATAATTAACCGGATGGTTCTGCTAGAGCGCATGCATGAACTAAATTTCCATTGCGAAACAGCCGTGCTGTCCTGCACATTCAGAAATTGATATCAAATCACTTCCAAGAATCTCAGTGCATTATCAACAGCATACATGTAATTACTGATGGGTGTGCAGGTCAGTACAAGAGAAGACAGTACCTTGGTGATCTTTTCTGTTCATTGGCTACTCTCGGATAAATAGTCCAAAGAAACTTCTTTGCCACTTCACATGCAAAAGGAGAACAGGATACTGCTGCCTCACATGTTAAGCAGAAGAAAACTACTGTATAGGAGAGTCAAACTTTGTAGTGCCCAAGAACTCTGTAACTTAGTTAAAACAAATACTGTAATATTATTTAAAAATTGAGTTTTGAGCAATGTCACACCTTTGTACGTCATAACTGTGCTACTGACCATATGTATTTTTTAAAATGTTCTTAAGGTTACTCTGTAAGAGCATTGAAACTTCTGTATAGTGCTCCAAATACATATTATTATTATCATTATTATTATTATTATTATTTTATTAAAACCACCCCCAGGAGAGAAGAGGAGAAACTAGAGATGCTGTGACATTACTAAACCAATATAGGACAAAGTTGAAGAAGAAAAAGACATCACACCGAGTTATCCAGGATCCCCGTTAAGGCTAAAGTAAACAGTTGATCCTTTCCCACAACCTCACAGAACACACTCACAAGTTTCCGTGATAGTATGGACCACCAAGGAGCAGAGCAAACATTGTACCTGATAAGAGACTATTGCTACTGGCCAGGAATGCCCAATGATGTAGAAGCATGGATAAAACAATGTGAAAAATGTACTAAACCTCTACAAGTCCTTGCAATTGACTTTACATTGTTAGAGCCAGCCAAAGATGGTAAAGAAAGTGTGTTGGTAATGACAGATGTCTTTACAAAGTTCATGCACGCAGTTCCTACCAGAGATCAAAGAACCAGCATCAAAGCTTAAGTGCTCCTTAAAGAATGGTTTTCAGTATGACATCCCCCCTAGGTATCCACTCTGATGACCAAAATATGTAAGCTGTATGAAATCAAGTCACATTCTACTCCTTATCATCTGACACGACCAGCAATGATCACTAGACCAAAAAAGGGCAGTTCATCTATCAGTGATTTAGATCCACGTCGGTCTTCATACTGTACTCTAAATGTCTTGTGGTAGTGATTAATGTTAGCGATGGGTAAACTTTTCCATATAGCGAAAATATCCCTAGTTTGAGCCACAATTTGTGCACCAAATGTGTCTTGTGGTAGTGATTAATGTTAGAGATGGGTACACTTTTCCATATAGCGAAAATATCCCTAGTTTGAGCCACAATTTGTGCATCAAACATGCAAAGGCCACCATCTTGGATGTCTTTTACAAAGATCTTAAAGTGCATGCAACTGCATTTTTCGACGTAGAACTCAAGTGCTCCATGTGGCACAGAACTGCAGCGTACTGCCCAGAGCCATCCTTACTGGGAGTACTTAAAACCTGTAGGGTTCTGCTGATGTGCGGCCCATCCTGTTCCGCTGACTTGGGTGGGCTTCAAAACATTGATTCCAAGTTCAGTTCCAATGCTTTGAAGTTCGGGCGTGCTCTTGGGGCTGTAGTGGTAAGTTTTCCAGATGAGCTGGAGAATGTCATACACCGAACCTGTGCTGGCAAATGCTGGACTCCAGGTTCACGTAATTCCTGATGAGTGGCTTTCCATGAAAGGGCTGATTAACACCAGTTTTTGGGACAAGGACTACAGAAGCCTGTGGCAGACCTTTTTAACAAAAATGCGTTATCGCCAGGACCTTCAAAACGTCCTTCACCTTGTCAAGATTCTGTTGGTACTACCGATTTCTGCAGCTCAGTGCGAGCGTGCCATCTCCGCAGAGAACCGGATAAAGAGCAGTATGTGAGTTAATCTTGGATCATCAACACTTGAAGACCTCATCCGAGGGCCCGACAGTGTGGTTCACACGGAATAAGGAAGCAGGAGAACGGAAGCGGAGGCCAGCATTCCAAAGATCTTCAACCTCATGTTGAGACCAACAGCTTATTTGTGTCTTTAATTTAAATAACCGCTGTTTGTGTTTTAATAGTTTTAGAATATTTTTTTGTGATCTCGTTGCCATTATTTCCAGTGTTTTCATGTTATTTCTAGAGATTTAAAACTACCATGATTGTGAGATCTCATCAATAGCAATTGAGGGACCAATGATGTTACATTGTTGCTAAATAATGAACTAAGAGTAGCAAGATAAAGCTTACATTCTGTCGCGTCTCCTCTCAATTGAATATCTGCGATAAAATGGTGCAACTTGTAAATCAAATCAATAATTCCTAGCACGTTTTAACATTATTTCACTGAATTTCAAATAAATTACACCTATAGTATGCATACGATTAAACCGCATTCTTCTTTAAGTTATGTGAGTCATTAGTCGAGAATGAAGCACTCAACGTTGCACTCAGCAGAGGTTCAGGGGACTGGAACAAGAAATGCTGCACGATTGTGGCCTGGCGTGAGCTACATGGCGATCCGTCGATTTTCTTGACAAAGTGAAAGGAAAGACCGTTTTGAAAATAGAGCAAAGAACCAAACGGCAGTTTTTGAGTCTAGTACAGTTCTCCAAACGGTACAGACAAAAGAAGGTATAAAGTTGACTTGAAACATTTGGCAGTTGCACGAAACTGCATATATGGCCAGCATTCAATTCATTCGTCGTGGTTTTTCAGTGGTAGGTGTATAGATAATCAGCGTGTTTGTATTTACTCTTATTCGTGAGCGCAAAAATTGCCATTGCGGCCCCAAATGCGTTCTATTCGTTATGATTCGTAAAAGAAAAATTGGCGACCAAAAATTGAGGTTTGTATTTCCCTGCGAACAAAAAGTTTTATTGACACTTTTTGGCGACCACATTTTTCCATATGGCAACTGAAAAAAAAATCCAGTCGCCAGTTGGCGCCTGCTTGAAAATGTTAATTTCGGACCCTGAAAACCCTGCCAACATTCTGACTCATCGGATACAAACCCGAATCCACCATCAAAACTGTGAGTTGATGCCAAATAAGCCTAGTCTAGTCTAAGCAGGATAAAACTGCCAGAGGAACACACAGGTAAAGGGACTACTCCATCTGGCCTTAGAATACATAACATAAAAGCAAAGGGTCAACACATGGAAACACTTCAAGTCAAATTTAACAGCACTGTCTGCAGGCACAGGTAAAATTGCTGGAAGTAGCAATTGCAAATCTCTGCTCCACAGATAAAGATCATCAAGAGAAAATCCTTGCTGCTTCTGCAATCAATGGCAGGACTGCACACGGTAAAGAAAAACTACTGAAGAATGAAATTGTGGATGCAAAAGCAAGCAGCCTCGTTAAAGCTGTGGTAGCATTTGTGAAGCAATTATCCAAGGACACTGTGGTCTCAAAGGCTTCAAGAGACTCCAAGTGGAGATTATCTACAAAGCAAAAAGCAGAAGTCAAACAAGGATGGATGATAGCAAGGTAACAGAGGTAACATTTGCAACAAACTCAGCAGTCTTTCTTCAGGCTCCGCATGCTCAACTGAGGAAAACTGGTAGCGAAAAGTTTCCACTGAAAGGAAGAATAATGGCAAGTCAGACTGACAGATCCATCAAGCCTAGGAATGCCAAAAATCAACTCTGCTAAATGGTCTAACCGACCTCAAACATCATCAAAAATGCCCGGGGAAAAGGTTCAGGCCACGTAAAATAGACAGGCCCTTGGTGCAAGAAAAACAAGATGGGTAAAAAAACCTGTATGACTTGCCTGCAGGGAATTCGGAAATCCATAATTTTTTAAGAACCTATTAAGAACCTAATCAGCCTGAATTGTGAACAACTTCCCTATAATATAAGAACCTCTTCAGGCTGACCTTGAAAATTCTAGGTCCTTATATGTGGGCTTTTACTGTATTATAGCTACGATCCACACAAAAAATTCCTTGAAACACCCCGTTTTTCCTGGATAATGTTGAGATGACATTTTACTGTTTGACTGGCTAAAACAACACTGCAAATGGAGGGGGAGGAAAATGGTGCGAGAATGTTCAAAGTGTTTCAAGTTTTTTTTTTCTAAGATTGGCTGAGGAGGCGGGAATTTTTTGAGCATGTGCAGAAGATGAAAAATGAGACTTAGAAATTTATTGCTAGGGCAAAGCATATATTTTCCTCATCTCACGAATATAGTCCAGGCTAGACCTTCTTGCTCTAGCCTCTCGACAAATGAAAGAGGCAAAATAAGATTTAGCGCAATTCATCACTAACAGAGGAAGTAAAGTTGTTGATGAGGCCATACAAGTAGAATCGGAAATAGAGGAAGCAGAGGAAAATTGAAAAGGAAACAAATGGCAAGGATGGAAATACTACAAAAAGCTGTAGAAGGTCCATGTATTGCTAACTGCAATGGAGAGTGGTTAGAACGTGCAGAGGATACTCTTGCAAGCAATAATTTAACAGGTGGGAGTTTTTAGAGTGCTGTATGGGAAGTACTTAAAAAGGGACGCAGCAAGCTCCAAAATATTCTAATCTTTGGTAGTGCCAATTGAAAGGGTATGGTGGAAAAAGTGCACATTTGAAAAATATTTACAAATTGAAATTGCTTAAAAATTGACGATTTTTTCTACATATGCTTTAAATTTCTGGACACTTTCCACTCATTTTTGTCGAAATAACGTATGCAAAAAACACATTAGCATTCTTTAGTTCGAAAAAGGGATAAAAGAATTGGACAAGTTCTTTACTTCGCAAGTTCTTCATTTTGCAAAATCAATGACGCAGCACTTTTAAACTTTGATATGAATAACAATGGTGTTTTATTCCACTATTGGCCTCACCAGAATCAGTGAGCACCACCGTGGTGCAGTCAGCTAAATGCAAAGTATGCTGCCTCTGGCGTTACGTTTTCCATTTTTATGGTTCGCATATGTTCACGATTGCAAGATCGCTGTCACGAAATGTTTTCCCCTGCTAAGGACCAAGCAGTCAAAGACTGGGCAGAGAAGCATTAAAAAAATGGTACCCCTATGCAAAGAGGATGTGGGTTGAGGCAGAGAGGGCAGAAATATCGCCTCACTCATGGAAAGCCATGAAAGTGAGATATTGCGAGCTTTGATATCCTACCACCACAGCCACTGCCACGACAATAGCCGCCACTACCACCTCCACCAATTACAGAAGGAGAGTGCAGTATTTTGTATAAAAATTAAAACTCCATACTGTATGTGAATATTTTCATAAGTATGAAATAATGTGGTTTTGGGTACCAGTAAGTTTTTAATTTATTGGAAGTAACAATGGCAGCCCCAACCTTATGGAACAAATAACATACAAAATAGACCTGATTTCAAGAAGTTAAAATTCTTGCATAGCATATTACAACTAGGATTGGACTATCATAGCTGGACATTATACACTTTCTATAATTAATGCATACATTGCACTTCTTCTTTTCAACATTTAAAATATTATTTGTTTAATATTAGCCAACCTTTACAAATTTGTAGCAATTCTAAAGATAATGAACTTAACAATCAACACAATTTACAAATGATAGTTTGAATCTATTATTAATCAATATCTATATTATAGTTCAGTGATAAAAACCACAAAATGTCAAAGATTGTTGATTAGGCCCAGAAACAGTGCACCACAGGGGTTTCACTTGCAATTCACTGAGCCAGCTGAATGACAAAATAGCAAAGTTATGGGGTTTTGGTTTCCCATCTGGTTATTAATTACCAGGGGTTTACCTTCAGGTAAATGGTAAATTATATACCTTCACAGAGGTTTTTGCGAACAAATACAACTATTTTAATCAAAGCACTTTGGATCTGTCAGATCAGTTTCATTCAGCTATAATAATTTCCCATTTCAAATATTTATTTCATGCCTTGCTCTTCATTTTGTTAGTTCTTACTGGCTTGAGAAGGAAGTGGAAAACAGGAAGTTACTCTCTTTAATTGATTTTTGAAGGCATGTTGGTGTTATACAGAAGAATGAGTTAAAACACTGGTGAACAAAGCCAGAGACAGATGCACCTCCTTCTTGGTCAACTCATTGAGGGTAACCCAATTCAACAGATCAGGGACCCAAAGTGGTTTAGCATCTTGGTTGATGATGTGATAGAAAATGCCACCACTGAGCAGCTCTTTGTTTACATAGGTCATGTTGATGAGGAAGCAAAGCCACACTTTGATTTCCTTGAAAAGAAAGATATCCATGAGCCATTAGAATCTGCAGATTCTACAAACATTACACCAAGGATCATTATTGAGGACTTGAAAGCCTCTAGTCTAAATCTTTCATTTGGTTGTTGTTTTGGGTCTGATGGTGCTAGCGTTATGACTGGCAAGCATAATAGGGTTGATCCCAGGTTTTAAAAGAATCATGGGCCCTAGACATTGTATAAGTCACTGGCTAGCCCTGGCATGCAGAACATTCATCCATCCGTTCATACCAAACATCTTTCAAGGTTTCCATAAATGCAAGACAAAAATGGCTCAAGAGACACTCAAGAGCTGGGTACCACCCATGCATCTTTAAAACTGTTATAGAAAATCCTATGGCTCATGAAACTTACATTCTGTTTACTTGTGGTCATTCATGTCTACGCAAAAAATGCTCCTTGACATTGCTCAACCTTCAACACTAGACCAACTCAAACTTCCACTACCAGAGAGACGAAAATCTGAAAGAAAGCATTAATTTTCTTCACGCATTTATGGACATTCAGCTGAACCATCCTATCCTGGCCTTTCATGTATGGTGCAGCTAATTTACAACGATCAGCCTTAATATGATATAACAAGAGATAATTTACCAGGAATCTTTGTTGATTTTCAGTAGGATTCTAGGCACAATATATCGTGCAGGAAACATCATATCAGCAAAACTGTGTGCAGGTCACAAAGTTGCACTTTTGTAAACAAAAACAACAACAGTTTAGGAATGGAGATAGCACAGTGCCTGTCGGATATTTTGTGTAAGTTTTACATGGAGTTTACTTATCATGTATACTTTGTGCAATGTAACATTATGTATGGGGCTGTTAACTGGGTACCGTGGTAGACCATGTTGTAGTAAAGTACTTTTGTTGTGGTTCGATCTGTTTCCATCCAGCTGTACCCTGTATATTTATCAGAGATTCTACAGTGCCCATAACCTAATGGGTTACAAGTTACATGTACCCTCCATTTTGCTGGAAAGATCATCATGGATGTTTATTTTTCCTGTATTTACTTTTTTTTCTGTGCATCATACAGGATAGCAAAAATAATGTACGTAAAAGGAGAAAATTAAAAAGTAAAAGGCAGTAAGAAACGGTATTTTTGTATTTCCTTTTTTATACAAGTGAATCTGTGGACACAGTAGTGACATCACCATTTACCAGCACTTTTTTGACAATCTTGTCACATCTCCTAGCCTTCTTAATTGCTTAAAGTTACCATCACCACAATCCTGTCAATTTCCAAGTTCACCATCAACACAAAATCCCACTTCACTGCCCAAACCGCGATTCTATTAACCCATCCATTCTCCTCGTCTCATCCTGTCTTGCCAGATGGTCTAATGTTCATGTTCCTCTATGATAAAATCAGTTGCAGTTCCTGTCACAATTCTGCATTTGGAACTATCATTAACCAACTATTAGTAAAGCCTTCATTAGAGCTTTACCTTTACGCTTTCATGAGTTAGGAAGGGCCAGTTACTGGGTACATCAATTATCCTCAAAGATGAGGGGTAGACATCCATTCCATTGACAAAACGTGAGTGGTAATAATTCCTATGGGATTGATTAAACAATTTAACACAGAGAATTTCAAAGCAGACATGGAACAAACACCCTTCTACATTGCATCAGTGTTTGACAATATGGATGACATCCTCTGGGCGTGGAATCAATTGTTCAGGGGAGTTTGCGATTCACATGCTCCACTGAAAGAAATTAAAGTGCGAAGTGTATCATCACCGTGGATCAATAACACCATCAGGTTGAAAGTGAATCGCCGATTTAAGTTATTCAAGAGAGCTGTTGAAACTAAGGATCAAAATACATGGGCCGACTATAAGAGGTTGAGAAGCAAAATAACATCTGACCTTAGGAAAGCAAAGGCTGCATACTTCAGAGATCAGCTGAAAAAGGCAAAGACCACCTCGGCGTATTGGAATGTATTATCCAAAGCTACCAACCCCAAAGTAAGGAAGAAGATAGGCCCATTAAAGCTTGACAACAACAGCTTAGCGGTAAAAGACACGGAGAAGGCGAGCCTTATGAACTGTTTCTTCTCTACGATAGCTGAGAAATTAAATGCTGGGCAACTCCAAGCACCACAACCCTTGACTAGTCCATGCTCCAAACCTCTACCATGTATATCCGATATTAATCTATCTAGCCTTGATATTGACAGGAAAATAACATTATTGAAGAATAATAAAGCCACCGGACCGGATGGTATATCACCCAAATTATTGAAACTCGCAGGTACTGCTGTTGTTGGCCCGCTGACCAGCCTTTTCATGAAAAGCATATGCGAATGTAGAGTCTACAATAATTGGAAAGTGGCCAGACTAACACCTGTATTCAAAAAAGATGATCCTACGGTAATGAGTAATTATCGTCCCCTCTCCTTGCTAAGTGTACCCAGCAAGATTTTAGAATCATGTGTAGCGGACATGATTGCAAAACATGTTTTCTCGGAAAATGAAGCGCTCATCGCTGTCAACCAATGGGCCTACCGAAAAGGAAGATTGACAGAGCTATTACTCATCCACCTGACTGAAACTTGGCAACGAACAATCGATAACAAATTAGTTGTGGGCGCCGTATTCATAGACTTCCAGAAGGCGTTCGATTGCGTTTCACACTCAATTCTTCTTCACAAGCTAGAGCACAACTTTGGAATCACAGGAAACTTACTGGCATGGCTAAGAGATTATCTATCTGATTGGGAACAGTATACTGTTATTAATGGCGCACACTCTGAGAATACCAAAGTTGCACACGGTATACCACAGGGCTCCGTACTCGGGCCCATACTCTTCGCCTTGTACACAAGCGATCTACCGAAAGCAGTTAACACTGCAATGACGTTCCTGTACGCTGATGATACTACCATGTACTGTGTTGGTGAATCCGTAGACCAGGTCACAGCAACGCTGAACAAAGCTCTAGAGGAACTCGCCCTATGGTGCAAACACAACTCCCTGGTACCACACCCCAAAAAGTGCGAGGGAATGATCCTTAAACGAAATCATTTTATCGGTCCCTTAGGCAGTTTAATAATTAACCAGCATCTCATAAAATGGTCCTCAAGTTCTAAGCTGTTAGGTGTAACCATTGACAACAAGCTTATGTGGACAAAACACATATTAGAGCCCAAGAGAGGGTTCGTTAACAAGCTCAATCTAATCAAACGCAGCTGCTTTTTACCCAGGAATTCGCTTTTAGATTTATATTTTAAAGTCATTTTACCCTCGGTTACATATGCGTTACCAATTTGGGGGAGTTGTACAAATGAAAATGAATTTAATTCTTTGGAATCTATACATTGTAGGGCTGCTAGAGTTTTATATAACCTTCCGCGCGACATGCCCTCTGAGGATGTAAGAAAAACAGCTAACTGGGACTCTTTATTCGACACTTATAAGGTCAAAATAGCCACCTTAATTTATAATATATACAACCGCATAACTCCATCATGTTTGGAACATATAATCCAAAGGAAAGAGTTTAAGTATGACCTCCGTCATCAACATCGTGTTAGTGTACAATGTTTTGAAACTTATTATATGAAAAACTTTTAGAGCCATCTGCTGTCAGTGCCAGGGACTATACCAAAAGGGCAAAAAAGTCTCACGCCCTCAGAAACTTGAACTTTAATGAAGAGTCACCGCAAATGGGTCGTCCCCGAATGGACAGTGATTTCGTCTTTTATTAATTCTATTCATATCTTTCATTGTACATATTTCACCTTTTATTGACTACATTCAATTTTAATAATTTTTATTATTTTATTTTATTAACATTTTTTACACAGCCCCATAAGCTATATTAGCTTTAAAACCCACCGTGTTTAAATAAAAGATGTTGTTGTTGTTGTTGTTGTAAGTGTTACGTTATACTGTAGAGCTAAAAGTTACATACTGTGTACCACGGTAGTCCCTTCTAACAGAGAATTGGTTTTCTTGACTAGTAAACATGGGAATATTTTATGTAAAGTGGATTGATTATTTTTTGCAAGAGTGCTGTAATTTAATTTTGCCCATTTACCACAATAATGGTTCAAAAAAAACTCTAACAGTGTCCTTGCTCCTAAAATTTGTTCAAACCAGTTTTAGTAGGTTCATTTTTGGGGGAGTCTACTGCTGCGAGCATAGCAAGCAGCAGACCTATTTCACTCAGATACCAGTTTGATTCTCAACGTTTGTCATTGGCACACTTTGCCTCACTTTCGTGTGGATTAGCAACACAGCTGACCATTGTGACGCTGGCTCAAGCATGTGCTTTCTCTTCGGCGTCCTTTTGCAAATTTAACAAACCACAAAACCGGCTTCACAGTTCATGTTGGAAACCTTCTGTGTTGGCTGAGTATAATTTGTACTGCTTTGCTACTGTGTTACTTAAAATAATTATTAAGGAGTTGTTTGATTTTTTTTTCTTTCAAAGCATCAATGCTTTAAATCATTGTTGGCTGCATATCATGCGAAAGGAGTGACATAAAGTGACCTACACACCGCATCACAAGTTGAGCTGATTTTCTCTGATCTGTGACAAACAAACTGAACTGAGTGAATGTGCTTAGTGGCCAATGTGCCAAACGACCTGCTGTGGTCGCAAACAAACTGAACGGAGCAAATGTGCTCAGTGGCCAATGTGCAATCAGCAAAATAAGCCA
>OZ037778.1:18633995-18903995 GCA_964035525.1 Porites cylindrica | reverse complement strand
AAATGTTAATTTTAGACTTAACAGTGTCTGTTAAACCTAAGAAAGTCTTAGAATGGAAATACTTCAGTTTATTTTACCTTCCATCTTTAGTTTGTAAACAGCCAAATGGCAGCTATGTTAAATGTCCAGATTATGTGTGGCATGAAATTGAACCTTAAGAAATACTATCTACACGACAAGCTGCCAATGAGTCAATAATTTCAATGCTTAGTAATGCCAAAATGCTTAAATAACAATGATGACAGTAAAAAGCATAACAATTTTTTATCATTTTTTCCACAATAAAAGCGTTTCCTTTGCGGTCCGCAACTATTTGTTAAGCTGCTATCTCAGCAATCCAAACAATCTTGTGATAGTTTTTTCTTGTTTGTTCAACAAATAAAAGCCTCGGACTCTCAATAAAAGGGACATCTGTATGTACTCGAACGCTTTAAGTCTATCTTCTGGTGAATAATTACAGAAAATCTTACAAAATTAAAGAAATATTCGGGAAAGTGTTTATAGCCGATTAATCGATAAAATGTGAAGGACGTGAGTGAAAGGTAAGCTTCCAGTTTCTCGATTAAGCGGAGGACTTAAAGCTATTTTCCTTCTGATTTACTGGTCCTTGCCTATTAAGGGATTTTTTAATACCCAAGCCCTAAACGTAACATCTTGAAGCAATAACTTTTGATGTTTTAAATTGACTTTTGTTTGACTATAAAAATGCCGTTTGGTCAGTTCGATCATACGTAGAAATAGCAAAATGCGCATACTTCTTCAGTTTTCAAAGAACAGACAAGGTAAATGGCAAATATTTTTCATCTGTTGAAAAACGACACATCTTTTCCACAAGAAATAACTAGAACCTCCCAGACTTACAGGAGACAAAACCAGTCCATGTGTCCTGTGTGTTGCGCATTTCTTTCTTGTCGCGCGCGGCTACCCTCATATGTGCACAAAATGTGCGCAGTAACAATAGTGGGCACTGTCCTTAAGAAATATGATAACTAAACCCTCTGCTCACAGCACTTCACCTTCCAAGAGGAACCACTAGTTATTATGGTTTATTTCAAGAAGTTTTGTATCTGTATACTTGTTTGACCAGCCTATGCATGTATCTTGACATGCTTTGTATCTACAAGAATAATGCATGAATGTCTTTCTTATGACAGATAAAAAGTCATGGAATGCTTAGCCTGCATAGCAAGCGTTTCCACCCAACTTATTGCATTCAAGTTCAACTAGTGGACTGAGGACTTCTGCTATCTAAATTATCCAAAATTACATTCGAACATTTTTATTAGGGTTTCAATGCAAAGTACCTCCTGAGACAGGCAATGAATTTTCCTAAAGAGCTGTCAATTGCTACTGTATCTTGAATTTGCATAGTTCTGGAATTTCTCGCAAGAATTAAATGCTGAGTAGAGTTTGTTATTTTAAAGAGTAGAAAGTTTATTCTGACATAAGAGAAGTTTAAAGATTATTGAAAAATTAGTCTTCAAGTAAGTTTGTGTGTTTGTTCGTCTTTCGTTCTACTTCACAATGTGAAATCCAGCAAAGATTACCATATAGAATGGAAACCCTGTTTCAGTCTTACCGAGTCTTGTAGACATTCAGCAAAGCCTTTTGCTACGGCTTTTGCGACAACAATAAACCAGGAGCAATATACTAGCTCATACATACTAATCAGTTCCCATGCAAACCCGTTTTTTTAGTGCGTTAAGTAAACAAACTCGCATTAACAAATTTCTCACTAACTAGTTTGAAGCACGTTAACATGGACACTTATCATATCTTTGAGCTGTACTGCACAATACAGGTAATACAGCATGTACATGACTCTCATCTTGAATTGCTTTTGCAATTAATAAACCATTTCCATAAATATCTCCCATCTCTTGCTAAATTACTTTTCCATTTAGATGACAGGGTTTTCAACAGTTTTTGAAGTAGGAGTTGCGTTTATTTGAGTAGGAGTTGCAAGGCCCGGAGGGCCTTGCTCTCTAGGGGGGTCTGGGGGCATGCCCCCCCAGGAAATTTTGAATTTCTAGACTCTTGGAGGCGCATTTTCCCGCATTTTGAGACGCAGAACTAGCAAATTTTAGATATCGAAGATACCGATAAATTTTGATGCTTTTAGTAACTTTATTAACCACAATATTAGGGTACGCTTTAACCACATTATTACCTGCAGCATCCTTTTTCTTTTTCTTGTTTGTCACTGTCAGCGACCACATCTCCTGTAAACCACGCTGTCGCTTTTCGGCCATTTTGCCGTGTTCTTGGAGACGAAATGTGGCGTTTTATATAGAGTCGCTTCAGAAACCGCTAACTACAATGTTCCCTGTAACTGAGACCCAGTCTTCGACTCGTCCTCAACGTTTACTCGACGTATTATGCAGAGAACGTATTTTAAAAGCAGACTCAAGATGTTTTGTCGAAATTCTCGAGAAAAATTTCAAGTTTGCTTGCTGACAACAGCTTTGTGAACACTTACCACTTTTTATCAAAAGTTTTATTTGTCATATAATTTACCTAAGGGAAAGTAGACGTCGCAAATCAAAAAGTTGCCGTCGGATGCGACGGCCGACGGCTGATTTTGAAAACACTGGATGAATTATTTTTACACCTAAGTATGTACATTGCCTAATATAATGAACGCTTGTAAATTGTTAGTAACAAAAATGAGAATTTTTAAAATCAACATAAATTAAGTCACTGTTGGGTCCATTTTTCTTAATTTTTAACTTTCAACTGCATTGTTAAATTACTGTCATTTCCTTATTCTTGTAATAAAATAATGTGCTCTCCTATGTAAAGAATCTCAAGCAGGTACTGGTGGGTACCTTACTTTTTTATGCAGTAGTGGACTATTCTAAACAACCGTATTTGCCTTATTTAAAGACGTATTAGTGACCCTTTCCCCTTAAAGCGAGCTGAACTTCAGTGTAATCTTGTGCATACTACTCATCTTTCACCTGTGGCCAGACTTTTAAACAAAGGAAAAAAATGGTAGAAAGAGAGTATCATTACTTTTTTTTATCACTCACCAGATGATGGGCAAACTGGTATAATGGCCAATACATGTCCAAGTTCACAAATTTCTACTTCTGCAGCCCTCCTTAACAAATATTTTCCTTCATGTCACAGGAGGGATAAAGTCTTCATATGAAGCTTGCGAGTATCAAACATTTCCCAATAATTTAGCCCTGTGTTTGTATTTCCTTAGGATTATGACCTGTCGAATTCAACAACACCTTTTACAGGGTTCTTGTTATGAGACGGCAACCAGTTATTTTTACCAGCTATTCAAACAAACGTTATTGGCTTTTTTGTGAGCAAATACATGTGTACCAAAACAAACTTGTTTAAAATGCACAACATGAGTCCATTTTCAAGAAAACTGTTCACTGTTTGAAGCATGTTCTCTTCATGCGTTAATGTTATTGCCTTCACAACGCATTATTTTCGTAATCTGCTGAAGAAATTGCACTTGTTTTAAGCAATTCGGTCTGATAGAGACAATGAAGGACATCGATCTCCGCCATGTTTGCTTTCCATTCCTTTCACCACAGGTAATCCAGGCTCACTGTTTGTGTCATGTATGGGGTTTCACAACATGGGTAAATAAATTATAGAGAACATATGGGGCGAACTGTAGGTCTGGAAATTTGCTAGAAAATGGAAATAAAAATCAATAAACCTTCCATGTGGCGAGTTGTTGTTGTCCTTAATATGTACACAAAGTTTTGCGCAAAATAGTCTCCATCTCATTTGTGTATGTTCATAGCCTTATGAACCAAATACCTGGGTTTGTAGACTTCTTCAGGACCATTCCAAGACTTTCTAGTGCTACATTTTTAAATTTCAAGGACCAAATAAACCAGTTGTGATACACGTTCAAATAAACTGAAAATATTTCTTCATACACAATCAGTATCATCCACAATGTGCATACCTTAAAAACTGATACAAGGGCATGATAACCATTCTTCTAGACCTAAGTCTTATGCATCACAGGCTGTCCATACCTGACTTTCATTTCGTCCATGCCAATTTTAATCTCTTGGCTTTAAAATGGAATTTTGCTGTGATTTTTAGATTATTGAAAATGTAAGGACTTTCAAGGCCATGAAAAAAGAATCTAAAATTTCAATCATTTTCACGGGTTTTCAAGGCATGTACGAGCCATGTAATATTCAGCATTCACTCAGTAAAATCTTGCATAATCAGCATCTTGAGATATTTTCAGTGTAACAAGACTGCATGATCATGAAAATTCAAGGTGACCACATCCATGACTTTTTCACTGACCCTGTATATGAAAATTTATTGGACTACCTCAACGATTCTGCAGTGCCCTCTTCATCCCCTGCGGCTGCTGGCCAAGACCCTCAAGAACAGCGACCATCAGCACCAGTTGGAAATTATGCAGGCACACAATCCATAGAGTTGGCAGTGCAGACTTGAGGCAAGCATCAAAGACAAAGAAGTACAGTACAGCTCAGAGATAAGAGTCCATGTTAACGCGCTTCAAACTAGTTAGCGAGAAGTTCCTTAACGCAAGTCCATTTACCTAACGAGCTTCAAAAACGGGCTTGCATTAGAACTGATTAGTATGTACATGTACGAGCTAGCGTATTGTTCCCGGGTTATTGCTGTCGCAACAGCTGCACCAAAAGGCTTAAGACTTGGTGAAGACTGAAACAGGTAGAACAAAAGACGAACAAACACAAAATTACTTGAAGACTAATTTTTCAGTAATCTTCTATCTTCTCTCACATCACAAAAAGCTTTCTACTCTATAAAATAATAAAATCTACTCAGTGTTCAATTCTTCCGAGAAACTCCTGAACTACGCAAATTTAAGATACAGTAACAGTTGACAACTCTTCAGGAAATTTGCATTGATTCGCAGGGCTCGCATTTTGCATCATTGAAATAGCAGACGTCGTTAGTTCACTAGCTGAACTTGAAAACAATCCATGACTTTATATCTGTCAAATCCACAATAAAAGGAAGTTTGTGTAAATAAATGTTCAATTGACGGTGTGTAAACAAAGTCTCAAGGAGCTTCTTGTTGCCTTTGTTCTTATGGCTTGTCTTTCGAATTCAACTTGCCAACATTTTTTTTTTCGATTGCCTGTTTGTTAACCTCCATCAGCATTATCGCAGTTGAATTTCTGGTCATCGGTGTCTACAGTTAGGGTGTTGTTTCACTGAATACATTGCTTGTAGCATCTCAGTTTGATATTTTGCCCTTCGCTTTTTGTGAGACGTGATTGCGTACATAAAAGTTTCGATTGGAATATACATGTAAAGCTTCAGAAAACTTCAGAAACCTTCAAGAGCTTCTGAGCTTTGAAAGCAATATATAGTCTCCTGCAATGCAATCTGCTTTTGAAACATCACACAATTTTTCATCATGGTAGTTGCAGTCACGTGCTAGGCAACAAAAAAGTTCACAAGTATCAAGTTCCATCGCAAAAAAAAACAAGCCCAATTTTACAAGAGATTAACTCAAACTTTAAAGAACTCGCTATATTTCCTAGTAGAATAAAAGGTATTGATTCTCGAAAGTTTTCAAGGATTGCAAACACAATTTCAGAGCCAAAGATTGGTCATGTTGTGGTCAGTCGTGTTTGTTACCGCTGATGGCAAGATAAGCCCAGAATCGTTTTATGTTACAAAACAGACATGATGTTATTTATATACACTGTTTGTTCGCATTTGGAGCAGGCATTTGAAACCGTACTTAAAGAAATGAAGCTTGATATAGATGTCCTTGAAGAAACATTCACTTTATAACTTTAATTGGTCTTGTTTCGCGCATACAGTTGGTTGCACAAATAAACCATACCATGTTGTGTTACAGCTGTAAAAATTACCGAGAAATCAGTATTGGGTGAATCTTTTGTTTTCTGTCTCCCGAAACTTGATCCTCGACTCGATTCTCGATAGGCTAAGCTTGTTCTCGATTTTATATCTGTTATACATGTAGTTACCCGGGGTAGGGAAAACAAAGCGAAAACGATGAAGCATTTAACAGTGCATAACAAAAGCGAAAGCTAGTTTCAAAAACACGCTTTCAAACTAGTTAATGATTTTGCGTTAACACAGAAAATGTGCATGTGTTTTGCGTGTCCGTTGGTCGCTCATCTCTGAGCTGTACTGTAGGAGTTATCATAACCTCTCAGTAACTACTGGCCTCAACACCCCTTGCAACATCGAACCCACAAATGCATTTTGTGGATTATGGCTTTATTTCCTCCCCTTAAAAATGAGAAAATGTTGCTGGCACACATCCCTTCTGACTAGGGAGTACCTGTTTTCTGCAAAAGGTAAAATCAAGTGCAAAAACCAAGAGATTTCAGAGTTTGAGGGCAGCTACAGCTGTATCTGGAAATTTCAAATAATCAACAGAGTTTGTGCTACATTGTTATTGAGCATACCTCAAGCATTTTATGGAGTGCGCTGTGACCTACTCATGGAAAAAGAGCAAAAGTTTTATCTATCCATCAACACAGCAATCAAAGCTAGTTGTTTTGTCTCTCACGAATTGCCAGTGCTAGTAAACATTTTCACTCACGTAGACCTGCTTGCTGCCCGGGAAACACCAGGTGTTTGAAAAATATCTTCCCAAGCTTGAAGCTTTACTATTAACCTTAATTAATTTACATCAGCACAAAACAATGCATCAGCCAATTCCAGCTACACCCAGAAACCCCCCTTCTCCTCCCCCAGGCTCAAGCCTGGGCATTAGCATTTTTTGCCTTTGAAGGCAAATTTCCAAGGGCAAGGGGGGTTTGAACGCAGCTGGAATTTACTGATGCATAAAATTTACAGAAACCATCATAAATACAGTACCCTTCTTCTTTGTACCCCTTCTTTTAATTCCTCTTCCTTGCTTTACTCTGTTTATCTGTTGCTATCTGTTGTTTCATCAGCTCATGTAACCTGTTTTCAAAAATTCAGGACAAATAAAGTCTGTGAAGCAAGAGCAATAATACATACATGTACAAGATTTCAAAATGCTGTTGTTCATCGTCAGATTTCAAGCAAAAATACAGGGCAGGGATGAGAAAAAGTGGGTGTTGAATGAAGAAACCGTGCAAGTATTTCTAAACAAAAAAATTAAACAAAATAAGCCCACTAATACAAAAGAAACGCGCCCGACGTTTGACTTGGAGGCGTTTTGGCTAACATGATATGCCCCGCAACCCACCCAAAATTTGATACGATGTTTATCAAAGGGGACATTGATCAAAGACTGTAAACGGTAAAATTGAGTCGGCGAACACGCGGAGAAAGACAGTAAAGCAAAATATCAAGAGGATGGTGCACAAAATCAATAAAATTTCTCGGGGTAGAGTGTTACCCGCGCCCAGCTATACAAACTTTGAGGGACGTTCAAACTGCTGCTTCGCTGACACAGGGAGGACTTTTACATAATCATATGATACCCTAACAACATGCAAAATACAGATTGTTTCGTTCCTAGCACGAAGTTAAAGTGAAACGACGAAATATGTGACAATTTTCCAGTAAAATTTTCATTAGAAAGGCAGCAAAATAAGCACATTCCTAAACATAATCATGTATATACCTCGTGAACGATGAGATGAAAATTTGCTACATTCACGTTCCGCTCTTGCATGCCACTACGTGTTTGCATGAAAAGGTCTTTACGTTCTAAGTACCCAACATAAAATTGCACATCGGATTACACCTTTTTCGCCACGCTTTGAAGGGCACATTTTGATGTAGTAAGCGAGACAGCAATAACGTCTTTGCAAAACAGTCCGCCATGAGTGAATTATGAGTGAACAGCTGAGTACCAAGCGCATGCGCATGGACGTCTTGGCAGAAAAACAGCAAGAAGGGTAACAGGAGAAACAGGAGGGTACTAGGGTGGGACCGGGTGGGATAGGCATGTGCCGCTCAAACCAAAACGTTTGGCTTTCAGGGTCTTGAGTCTTACACAGTCTTTCACAAGTTAAACAATTTTGTCATTTAGTCTATTTTAGCTCTTCTGAAAAGCCGTCTGAAGGCTGGAGGTGAGCAGTTGTCATTTGTGGTACCACGAATTCTTGTTCCAGAGGAAACAAATTTTTATTCTGTGATATTAGTTTTAAAAAATACTTAATTCTGTATTCAAGAAGAAATGAATCCGACAGGATATCAAAATTTTTTTTTTATCTTGAACCTGACAGGGCCTCTACGGTACACCTTTTAGAAAATCATGAAGCGGCAAACTGATCCTTACGGCAAGGCGATAAAGAAGTAAACAAAATAAAACAGTGAAATGATCCTTTATTTATTTTTTCTATCACTTTTCCTGCTGTAAGGATCAGTAAACTGTTTTCAATTGAAAATTTGGTAGTCAATATTTTACTGATCCAGATCCACTAAAGATCCGGCGGACCCTCAATGGTTTGTCATTGTGGTTTTGCCTTCACAAGTGTTTCTTAAAACAAAATTAACAAAAGAAAAAATATATACTTAAACAAATTTTCCCAGTATTTCGGTTTCAAAACATACCTTCCTCAGGGACTAAAAGAAAAATGAAGATAGAACTAAAAGCCCGGGGGGGCACTTGAGTATTTTTTGGGTGGGTATGTGCCGCCCGGGACTCCAAATTGGCACCCCGTTCTAAAAAAATTTCCCCTAAAATTGATACCCCGTTCTAGAAATGGGCCAATTTTTTATACCACGTTCTAGAATTCACCCTAAAACTGATACCCCGTTCTAGAATTCACCCTAAAACTGATACCCCGTTCTAGAAATACGCTCGCGCCAAAATACGCCCGCGCCCTGCACGCTAAAACACAGGGTGCAACAAGGGTACAACAGTTTGCTTGTTAACGCATCGAACAGTGTTTTTAAAAGCAATTTGTCCTCGAATAATTTCAAATGGCTGCTTACAAAACTGGAGCTTTCGCGCATTCGAAAAATTATACCCCGTTCTAGCTAGAAAACGCCTCTGAAATGGATACCCCGTTCTAAATCAGGAACTTCAAAATCACGACCCCGTTGGGCGGCACATACCCGTATAGGTATTGTATGGGAGTACCCCCCCGGGACTAAAAGCTCGTTACAATTAAGAGTTTGACCATACGGAAATGGAAACGATAGATTGTTGTTGGTGTGGGAGACTGTAGTATTTAAGCAATAGAAAACGTTTTTCGTGTTTGCATAGCCTGATATAAACACGAGAGGGGTTGGGAGAATTCGAGACAGTTATGCTAACCTGAGACGAAGTCGAGGGTTTGCATAACTGTCCAGAATTCTCCCAATCCCTCGAGTATTTATGTCAGGCTATGCAAACACAGGAAAAAAGTTTTCTATGGCTTTTATAAAATAACTCTTCCGAGAAAAAACGCAAACTCTTTGTTACGGTCACGATTAAAAGACAAATTCTTACCAGTCGCAAAGTCTTATACACAAAGTCTTGCACGCGTAATCAGTTCTTGTTTTGCAAAGAGATGCTTTCCAAAATACGGATTTTTCTCGCTTAAAATGTCAGCTTAAGCGAAAAAAAAATTGACACACCTTCTTTTTAACGATTTTACAAGTTTCAGCCGACGAAGGAATGGGTAAATAAAGTAAACTTGTCGAATTTTGAACTTGAAAATTTTTTCAAATTTGTGCTTGCGTGATTAGCGCGCGAAAAACAAAACATCTTGACGCCACAACCATGTTTACATACTCTCATGGAAACACTCCTCTCGGCCGATCAGAGCGCGCGTACTATCTTAGTTATCTTTTTACGTAATACCAGCGATCTTTGTCACGTCTATATATTCCTATAGGAAAGAACATATTCCCTTTGTAAGCTCATTTAATACACAAAGGGAACATTTCATATTTATTTTGTTTCGTGGAAAAAAAATAGCCGCTCCTCAGAGGCAACAAGACTAAGGACCTGTTTGCATGAAGGTGGGAAACCCAGGGTAGGAGAGGTAACCCGCGGTTGGTTACCCCACCTGGCATGCAAAGGTGATCAAATTAAAATGAGAGATTATGATTACCTCACCTAAGCGGGTTACCTCACCTACCGGGGGTCCCACGCCTAAATGTAAACAGGCCCTAAAAGTTTAAAGGATCCCTTTTGCCAGCAAGCAAATACACGGACCATAATCCCAGCCAAGAAAAATTTTCTGTCATTGCTTTGTACCAGCAATGTAGGATGAGATACTTTGCCAGCCAGCAATGGAGAGAGAAGAATAGCCTGATTCCCAGAAGATCGTTTCAGTGAAATTCGACAAGTTTAAATGAGTTAATCCTACCTTTTACCGCCCCCTTTTTTTTAAACAAAAATGTTGTATAAATTTTGATAAGGCCAGCACGAGCGGATTTAGCGACCGAATAGAGCGCGTGCTACCCGTTCCTTGATAAAATAAATTAAAGATTTCGTTGCTTACCTTAAAATCTCTTCGCCAACAGTCTCACAAACACAATTAAGATTATACACCCTATTCCTCCTTTTGAATAGCTTCTACTGAAAAATGGTACCCCTTTTACATTCCTAGTTTGGAACACCAAATCCCTTCTAACTACCATAAAAGTAACGTCTTCTTAATAGGAATAAATCACAAAACCAGGAAGTTTTCTTGAAGTTTCAAGTCCGTATAATGCGTATGTTAGCGCTTTTTGGTCCTTTTACAGATCAAAATGACAGATTTCCGCCCCGGGGGAGGGTGGGGGGGGGGGGGTACTTCCTTATAAGAGGCTAATGGCGATGTACCACTGGATGGGGTCGCATTTTCACGACTGGACACTCGCCAAAACAGGAGAGCTTGCTCGCAGGCTAATAATGGGGTCTCATTTTCGACCGAGTTACTAGAATGAGGTCGCACATTTTCGGTTTTTTTGGGGTAAGACAGTTCTTCATATTTACGGTTAGCAAACATACCAGAACTTTTGTACTGCAGATGAAAAGTAAAGTGTTCTTCATTCAATCTAAAAATGGGTCAATTAATAAAAAGAGAAAGTGACTAAGTTGGGATCTCGAAAATTACGTATTTGCCCCAAAGTGACTAAGATGGGGTATATAATCAGATATAATTGGTCACAGAATAGACTATAATGGGGAAGAGGCTCCAAGAGGCCAGCTGCACATACCCAGCAAAAATTAACCCAAGTACCCCTGGGAGATTTTCCCACTCTTTCAGAAACTTTGACTAATGAAACCCCTACCCCTTTCGGGCAGAGCCTCCCTTTTTAGCCTGTTATAGGGAGTATGCCCCCGGGGATACGTTTTCATCTTTTATTTCTTCGATCCACACCAGAGTCCACACATTAATTAGCGCGCGCGGGCTCAGTGCAAGACGACAAAACGAAAATAGTGTTTGTGACGTCAGTAATAAATCCATTTCCACTGGAAATGCGTTTGATTTTTTATTTGCGAAACTTTCGTTCAAAATGAGAAAAAGGAAAAAGGCTTCAATACTGATTTTATTCAGTCTACTGGTATCAAGTGCAGCTTATAAAGGTAAGATTTACACTTTAGTAAAGAACAATTTACTTACTTTCCGAAAAAAAAAACCCACATGAGGTCTTAAAAAAAATGTACACAGAAGAGTTGATGAGTTCAAGCAAATGATAACGAGTTATCAGAGTTCGTTTTCCCTTTTGATTCGACTAACTGCGTCTACAGTTTCTGCCACACTAGGTAAAAAATACAAACTTAGGTGTGAAATAACTGGCTTCGTTATTGTTAAACAGCAGTTAGCCCATTGAACTTTTAAGCCCGAACCGTTATGACGTTTTTATAATGCTCGTTTTATAAGCTTCACCGGATATAAAATAACAAAAAATATGATAAAAAAAAAGTGATAACAAGTAAGTGTATAAAAGACTTGTGAACCCTTTAAGGGCCAAGGTTTTGACCAGCATCTATTTTTCTTCTGACCATATCGGGCAATACATCATCAAGGGAAAATATTAATAGGTTCAACAAAATGATCACCAACGCGAAAATGCTTTGATCTTTTTATGAAAATCCTTAGCGCTAATTCGTCAAGGAAATGTAAGAAGTCACTTTCAAGTATTGGCGTGTGAATGCTGGGGCTTAAAAGGTTGACAAAGATATTAAAAGCAAGAGCTGTGGCGGATCCAGACCTTCAGATAAGGGGGGGCGGGGGGTCTTAAAAAAATTTTTTTTCGGCCCTTTGGGCCTCATCTGGGGCCAAAAATAAAGGGGAAGCCGGGTCCCCGGGCCCGTCACTTGGATCCACCACTGAAGAGCACATTTAGAATACCTATTGTAGAGTAGGGAAGCCACATTAGTGGCCATGCAGTCAACTAATGGAGGCCGTTTTGTAAAAAAATACACGGCGACACAAACAAATAGAGGCCAATCGCGATCAAGAAAGAGGCAATTAGCCTGCATAGAAGTCGTTTCCGTTTTCGTTTAGCCAAGTGAAAGAAGAGCAGGAGATGCTCAGGGTTATTGGTATCCGGCTTCTATCTTTTTGCTCGCCTAAGGGTGACTCAACGCTTCTCTCTCACGCTTGGATAAAAGCATTTCGACTAAGAGCGTTTCGTTAGCTAAAAGCGTTTCGACTGCCACGCCCGCTAAGACGCGATAAATGTAGAGCTTCCTAAACATCAAATTAATTTTGAATAATATTTCAGTTTTTATTGAAATAATAAATTCTCTGGCTTTAATGTTCTTCATAAAAATTCCAGGGGAACTTTGGCCAATAGCGCCGATATCAATATTGCTATGTCTTGAGCATGTTGAGTGTTTTCTCTTAAAGCAAAGGCGGTTTCAGACACCTTCAGATAAGGGGGGGCCCCAGTCATCCAGACCTGAGATAAGGAGGGGGACGGTCTTCAAAACAATTTTTTCCGCCCTTCGGAGCTCAGTTTAGTTAAAAAATAAGGGGGCAGCCCCCCCCACCTGGATCCGCCACTGTAAAAGATGCCACTTCTAATCGCAAAGGGCAATGAATTTCATAGGGACAGTAACAGCAACTGGCAAAAGATTGATCTCCTAACGCTGTTAAAGTCTTGATTTTTAGAGGATTTAGAAGTAGCCTATCATAATCGGAGCGTAACTTGTATAGGAGCTAAGTCATTGATAGCCTCATACGTTAGTAATATCTTTAAGTCAATTCGGAATTTAACCGAACTAGTCCAGTTTGTGCCTCATTCAGAAGCGCCGTATGTAACATTGTTCTATTCTCCTCAGAGGTAATATTGTGTCTTATGTTCGAAGACATCTAAATTGATTGGCCAAACAATGTTAAAAATAATAAGATTATACTTTCCTCCTTGCAGTCACCGATGGACCATCAAAGCCAAACGGCGAAACCGCCTATAGGGGAAGCAGTTCAACTGCCATAAGCGAAGATAACCTTCGTACAAAACTTGTTGCCGCTGAGATGGAACAAGAGGTTGCCGCGTATGGTAAAAACGGAAAAACGTACAGTCCTGAAGAAGAGCATGCGGCCTATAAGGGAGCACAACCTAAACTAACAGACGATCATGAACGTCTCCCACAGAAAGAAGCACAACCAACTCCCTTTTTGTTGGAACAAGGGAGTGTTGCTGTCACTCGAGCGTTTGATGCCTCGTCCAATGAGAATAATAAGGTTAGAGTACAAGGGACGCAACCCGTCATTGAGGAGCAGGAACGAAAGGAGACTCCTTATGGCAAAGTCAAAAGACTAAACGGCGCAGCCGTAAAGGCTCCGTCTTATAAGGAAACAAATTTTATCGAGCCAGAGGCTTATAAAAAAGGTGGAAGAGGATACAGTGCTAATGTGCAGGACTCGGTCTTTGAGGGTCTGATAGCGAGAGTAAGAGACCAGGAACGTTTGACGCAGAGGGGAACGCAGCCTTTCCGAGCCGAGTCAGACCAAGAACGAGTGAATTATAGCAGAGACTCAGGAGAATATAGGGGTGATAAAAAGTTTTCGGCTCATAAGAGAACCTTCACCAGAGTGACTGAAGATGGTCATCGCACAAATAAGGGAGCAAAGACAAAGAGCGCATTAGAGAAAATTGTCGCTCATTATGACATCGGGTCGTCGGAAATTAGATGGCCATATGGTACTGATGAACTCCAAAAGGATAGCCAAAGGAAGAGCCGAGTCAGAAAAAGACGAAGATTGGGGCCTTCCCTCACAGAGGAGGAAGCGAAAAGTCGAGATACTGGAGATGAGGGGAATAAAAAACAGGCCAAATCAGGTCCAAAATTACTAATACTCATCCCAGCAATTTGCGGAGGCTTGGCGATGCTTGGTTTGCTGATAGCACTTCTATGTCTTTGGTATGTTGTTTTAAAATTTACTTGTCAAAAGTGATTACTGTTCCATTGCGATTATTTGTGCAAAGTAGACATTAAAAGGATGACGAGTTTTTGCTCAATCTCACTGTTCAGGAATTGAAGCCAGCAGAAATTAAGGTTTAAGTACATGTTGAATGCGTCACACTTCGCAGACGAGTTTGCTATTGTATAGGCTATTTGTGAGTGAAATGCATCAGTTTCAGCTAGACTTGTCTTTCCTAAGCCTTTCTTAATATTTTCCTGAAATGTTTTAACTCATCTTACTGGAGTAAGCCCACAATGAACTTGGCGCTTTCCACTGCAGTTGGCTTTAAGACTGGTTTAAGCTCCGTACTTAGTAATAGTCAAATAATTATGACTGTTCCAAGCTACTGGGTGGTGCTATTCGTACCGAAAGGCGGAAAAAGGTGTTAGTATTGTGAATTTCACTGTATACTCAAATCTGTCGTTACGCGCACCTGTAGAGCAGACACAACAGTCTTCTTTCCATGCATACGAAACCTAGAACTCGAATTTTTTTTCTGAGCTTTCTGGTATTAGAATTCTCCTTCTTCCAAATTATCAGAATCCATTTCGTAGACTATTCAATTTGTTCCCTCGGAACTTTGAACCTCTTCTTTGGGACAGCTTCATAATACAGGCACTTTTTTAAGGCAAGATCTCGAGTTGCTTAAGACGCCAAACGTCAGATAAACCTTAACCCTATAATTTGGACACCTCTATGATATTAATATGGGCAATGGTCGAGTTGCTGTCCATATTAAGATGCTTTTCCGTAGTACTACTTTCCGGACCAAGAGAATGCTTTTGAAACACGTAAACGGGTTAAGGAGGAGACAGTAGTATTACAAATATCTTTACGACTAGGATATATCGCACAATATTGAAGCAATATGGCAGAAATAATCACTTCATCTTTGAACGTCCTCCAAAGTCGTTAATAGGGAATTTAAGATCCAACGACGCGACGGCGACAATAACGTCTCTTAAAAAGTGAATTTGCGTTCTTTCAGTCTTTATAGCGATTATTCCTGCCCACTTACTTTGTCAGTTGTAGGCGAACCCTCCTGAAGCTGAATTTCAAGGGACCAAATTCAAGCTCAGAAAGAGAAATAAAATTTCGTCGTTGCTCGTTTACGTCCTCCATAAAACGCGAAATTAGGCATTTTCACGTCGTAGTCGTGCAAAAACGGGAAAGAAATGTACAAAAAAGTGTGATGCACGTGCGAAGTTGTTGTTTTGCTAATTAAACCAATTGTTTTTTTGACGTTCTCGTTGTCGTCCGCGTCGTTGGATCTTAAAATTCCCTATTATGGAGCTTAATTCACAACGACGGCGACGGCTACGAAAACGTCACTCAAAAAGTGAAGTCGCGCTACTTCAAACTTCATCGCGCTTATTCCAACTGGTTGAATTCGTCAAATGTTGGCAAGTTTTTCTAGAGGTGAAGCCTAAAAGACTGTATCGAAGTTCAGGAAAGAAAGAGAAAGTCTTTTTCTTGTGTTCACGTCCTCGACAAAACGTGAAATTAGCCACTTTCAGGGGTCTTGTAGTCGTGCACCGACGGCAAAAAAATGTACAAAAAAGCGTTATGCACGTGCAAAATTGTTGTTTTGCCAATTTAAACCAGAGGCATATATGCTTCTGTATAAACCTATTGCTTTTTTTCTGTTCTTGGTGACGTCGCCGTCTCCATCGCTTAAGCTTCCTGTTAATACTATGCTAAATAGACGTCGTTAATCAGCTGACCTATTTCCCTTTGCCTCTACTTTTACATTTGTACATAGCAAACACTGCGTGAGGAAGTGTAGTAAATCCTTCAAGAAAGATCCTGAACTTGGAGAGTGCAATAAGCCCTCTGCGAAAAACGATCTTATTCTGGATATAAATGAAGATGAAATAAAAATTGAGGTGGAGAATAAAGAAGACCGTGATTCTCCTGGACAAAAGCATATTTTTTCTGCTTCGTCTCAGCCCTCTGCAGTTTGTGTGGAATTGGAAGACACACTTGGAAAGCAGCTCTCGACGATCGTGGAGACCAAAGAGCCAAACTCTATAAACAACTCGGTAAGTTGTTTGTCAGATAAAACTGCGCAGAGATCTCCATCCTTGACAGCTGTCCCAACACTTGAGGTAACTTCGGAGACACAAAATATGGACTGCTCTCAGTCAATTATGAGATTACCACCCTCATCCTCTCTAAGCTCTGATGACGAAACAGAACAGGAACTATCTACTGGATCCCCAGTATCCCTGTCGGCTATCGTCCTTATTTTTGATCAAGAAGGAGAATCAACCAGATCTTCAGATATTCTGACTACTCAACCGACAACCCCTCCTGGAGGGGTAGAATCCTCTCCACCGCCTCCCTCTGCGTTACAAGTTAATCCCGAGAAATCAGCGAGATTGGAAACAACTCCTGGACTGGAAGAAAGATACATCCTCCCCATGGAGTCCTCTCCGTCGTCGCATTCTGAGGAATCAGTGAGCCTGGAAACAACTCCTCCTGGACTGGAAGAAGGAGACACATGCGGCATGGAATACTCTCCGTCGTCGCACTCGGTGCTACACGGAAAATCCGAGAAATCAACGAGCTTGGAATCAACTCCTGGACTGGAAGAAAGAGACACCCTCGCCATGGAATCCTTTCCGTCGTCGCACTCTGCGCTATCCGGAAAATTTGAGGAATCAGTGAGCCTGGAAACAACTCCTTCTGAACTGGAGGAAGGAGACACGTTTGGCATGGAATTTTCTCACTCGTCGCCCTCTGTATCACAAGGTAAACCCGAGGAATCAGCGAGCCTGGAAATTAACCCTTCTTGTCATTTGACAAGAAATCTTTCTGAGGAAACCGAAACAAGTGACTCATCCACCGAATGTTTTAAAACGCCAGTAGCACCTGTTGATGAGGTGGTTATAACAGTCGAGGATGAAGGTGATGAATTGCCCGTGGAAAAAGAAAGCTGCGACCAGGCTGGCGACGAAGATAAACTTTCTGATGACCAATTGGTAAGTGATGATTTAAAAACACGAACATCAGAATGTGTGATTAATTATTTTCGGTACGCCACATCCATGTACTATTGTGTACGTCAACCAAAGTTGAAATTGATACAAGCGCTTTCTTCGTCTTCTTTTGATAAAAACGATTACTTCGACAGGAGCGTCATGCAAATGAAGTTTAGAAATAAATTTTGCGAGTTTGAAGCCGTTTTAATGCGTTTTTGTTTCCTCGCTTAATTAAAAGTGGAGGCATTTTGAAACGTTTTTCTTTCTCCCCATCTTTAGGCTCATCACTGCTAAGAGAGAGGCAGAACCAAGCGAGATATGAATAGTACGGGTTTTGCGTTCAGTGTAAAAACTAATTTATATTAACAATGTGATGCACGAGTTTTTTATTAATGTAAAAATAAAAACTGACATATAGCACTCATGTAAATGCTATGTCTAATCATATCGTCTCTCGAACAATTAAATGCATCTTGTACATATCGTTATAGTTGGTTTGCAATAAACAGAAGCAGTTTTTTCTTTTATTTCAATCAATTAATTTGTGCATGTTTCCTCATGAGTTGAACATCTTTTTTGGGTTGGCGATGGGCGTTTGAACCATTACTGCTTTAGAAATGTAATGGAAATTGTTCGGTAAAAAAGATTATACTTTCTGAGGTATTACCTTTGTCCCTCTTTTACCGAAACAGCCGAAATTCTCTGTACCGTTCGTGTAGCCTGAATTTCATCCGATCACTTCGAGTCGTCATTACTCCCTCAGTAACATGATATTTTGCGATAACCGAGTTCAATAATTGTTTTATCATTCGATCACCGAGTTTGCTTTTTTAATGAATATCCTCGGGAAGCGAAGCGATCTGCTATTTTCACGCAAGAGCGATGGCAAGAAGGAGAAAAGCACGGTTTTCTTTACGCATGTGCAGCATTTGCAGCCAAACACAGTTGGACGGCATTGCGCATGAGCAAGCCATTATTTGTAGGCAGTTATTTGCAGGTCACGTGGTGGGCTCTCGGCCAGTGAAAAGAAAGAAAAGTTTGCTTCGAATTATAATAACAATTATCATTCGAAGCAAATTTTTGAACTCGGTTATCACAAAATATCGTGATTTGTCAATGTCTCGCATCTCGCAGATCAATTATTTGTCGAAGCTTCGGCTTTGGCAAATAATTGATCTGCTCGCCACAGACAAATCACGATATTTTGCTCAACCTCGTCCAATAATTGTTAATTATTCATTCAAAATATTTCCCTAATTCTGATTGGCTAAAAGCACACGAACACGCATAATTCACCATAACCAGTTACTGATGACCAAATTTGGAAGAATTTTGTGTTTAACAAGGAAATGACATCAAAAATGCAGCCCCCTTCAGGTTAAGGCACCGTTACCGAGAAAACCTGGGGACGAGGTTGAGTTCTTTTGGTTGCGAAAACAAAAATGGCGCACACTTTACTCGTTTCAAGAGTAAGAACTACAGCTGGAACTAGGCGAAATAATAGCTAAAAACATGGCAAGAACAGCAAGAAGACAACTTGAAGGGCCACATCTGCTATTTAGAGAATATTTGCGGGGCTGAACAACCCTAAACGTGAACTATCGAAGACGAACAAACATCGATGCAGGTAAGCATGTTTTAGCTATGTTTTAAACTAGGAATTATGTTGACTGAATAATAAAACAATTATGGAATTCGGCTTTCGTATCATATGAAGAATTATGGAGATCTCGAAGGGTGTTATCCGCCTCGGCCTACGGCCTCGACGGATTACACTCTCCTCGATCTCCATAATTCTTCATAAGATACTCAGCCTCATTCATTAATTGTTAAATAATTGTAGAATGATGATGTGAGATACAAATTGTAAAAGACAATATGATTGTTGCAGTGGTAATTGCAACTTAAGCAATTACAAAGTTAACCCGAAAAACAAATTTGGGACTTTAACGAAATTCGAACCCGTGGCCTCTGCATAAACGCTGCAGTGTGATCCATACATTGGGAGCGCCGGGGCCAATGTATGGGTCTGTGTTAACGCGAGGGTTCAAATCCTGTTGAAGTCCCGAAATTTTTCGCGGGTTAATTTGGAATTACTTAAGGAGGCTTACTACAGTTTTTGCATTAAAACTATCGACTTTTTCAATGTAAATTATTATTTTACCTTCTAAAAACATTTAATTGCGTAGTTTAAGGCGAAATATAGTGATTGAGCAGCCAAAAAGGGGACTGGAAACTAGACCTTTAGAAGGGTTTATCTTAAAAACTAGCCGTACGAACCTATCTGAAAATCTCAGTACTTAGAAACAATTGTTTTTAGAGGGAGAGAGTAAAATTCCATAAACAGAACTTTTGCAGAGGCCAAAACTGTGTACAGGATCAAGAGAAAATTTGACAGGATTTGTTTGAAAAAATGTTTACGGTTTCGTCTTTATGACCTCTAACAATCCTCAAAATCTGAACCCAGGTCGCACGGCTAGGTTTTAAGAAATTTAGCGTGGAAATTGTCTTTCTACGACCTCCATGGACGAAAGCATTGCGCATGAGTTACCTTTCGGGAAAAACTCTGCTCCCGAGATCGCGCGCGCACTCTGCTTTTCCCGCCTTGGACTGTACTGCCTTTGATTCGTAGCGCTCTGGCCGCCATTTGTCAAGCTATTATAAAAAATATGTTTTGGACTATCTGATCCGTTGCAAGGTCTGTTACAGCGTGGTTACCACAACCGAACATTTATCACTAAAAAAGAAATATGGTGACATTTAATAGGTTTTTTAAACCTCACTTCATTCTCGATTTGTGGATGACTGATACTAGAATACTGTTTCACTTGTGAAGACACTTTTAAAGCGTCACTTTGTCGGCCATAAGTTGTTCAAATGCGACCAAATGAGTCAAAGTACGGCTTTTATCGTCAAAACCTTGCCTATTTTCCTCGAATATATTTATGAATTCTTGATAAATACAGCTCTACCAGCTTCAAACAGCGTCTATCAGCAGAATTTCATGGGCAAAAAAGATAAAGAAAATTAATTTGACATATTATTTTAACACTTGTCGTGGCGCAATAGGTAGGGCAAAGTGGGGAATCCATATATCCCATGATACTTCGCAGCTAATTTCTGTCTTCTCTCCGCGGCGGAAAGAGCATTCGAGGGTTTTCAAAGACCTGAATTTCAAGATGCAGCTCATCCAAGGTAAGTTTCAATGTTAATCTGTCGTGTCTGCTTGAAAATGTAAAATGTTCACGCATTATTGCTCTCGTTTACGATCCTGTTAAGCCATGCTGTTTTAACTCGCAAGTGAATATTTATTTAGATGACTTTCAATTATCGCAAACTGTCTTTATTTTAGCGAGGTAAGGCGATGACCTTACACGTTAATGGTCCGGGGTTCGACTTCCGACGACCTCCTTTCTCTTCCCCGCCTCCGCGGTCGCGTCTCCGCTAGCGTGCCTCTCGCGCGTGCTTTTCACGATATGGAGAGCTTACTCGCAGGCTAACTTGGAAAGTTTGCCAGACACGAGTTAACAAATCTTTGATTGGAAACAATTTGCACGACACTGTTTCTCTCTCTTTAGAGGAATAAGACTCAGTCCACAAACAAGCAGGACGAGTGAAGCAACGGCTAGCTTATCACTAGCAGAACGATTACAGAAATTCACGGACAATTAAATTTTGTGCGGACTTAGTCCTTGCTCACAGATGTAGTTCTATAAATTAAAAAAAAAACTAGAACGCGCGAGGGTGAATTGACCTGAAACTTTTGAATTTCTAACTAACGCTTGCTTTCCGGCAAATAAGATGAACTGTATGTGAAAAGTGAAAGAAGAATAACGAAAAATCCCAAGTTCTAATTGATACATATTTTCTTATGGTTTAGAAAAAACTATTCTCGAAACTGATAATGTCTTGATGAAAGCTGTGTAATTCGAACTGAATCAGCGCATGGAACCTTGCGTTTCCTGTTTTTTATTTTTACATAAGCTCGGATTCCTTTGTTTTTTTTTCAGGGGAGTGTATTACATAACCCCCGAATCAACTGTCTGAAAAGCTGGGTGCGGCTTTGATTGTGTTAATATGTATAATATGTATTACTATGAAAGGGGGATAAGTGACTTATCCTCCTTGCACATTTATACATAATCCCCTTGCATTTTAATAAGCTTTTCATGAAGACTAACGCTACAATTAGTGAAAGCTGAGCTGTGTTTTCTTTTTAACAGACGAGTTAAACTTGAAAAGGTTGGCCCAGTTTTTTCAAGTTTTTATCCGTTTACATCACGGCCATTGGCAAAGTTTCATGGTTGAGGTATAGTAACACGATCATTTTAAATAAAACTGAACCATTATTTTGGGGGATTTCTTTAATTCCTGGCTACTTAAGTTCAAATTTGGAAATCAGCGTCCATTCTAAACGCTAAAAATGTAAAATTCAACCAGTTCATATCCTGCTTTGAGACTCAAAGCAACTCGCCTCTTTAATTCCGCTCTAAACGTGGTTGCTGCCAACCGCTTGATCCAAAATCTGGAGACTCTTTTGCAGTTCCACTCCGAGATGAACTCTACCCTCGTCCAACATGAACCTCCCCCCTCCAACATAAACCATCCCCCGACCAAAAAAACGTACATCGACGCAGTCCCCAGACCGTGATATGGGTGTGGCCCAGGACATTATACAAAGTCTTACATGACGTACCGGTCGTCTTTATTTGCGAAACGATTGTCTGTGATGAAATATTTACAAAAATGTCTTGCCAATATTTTTTAATGTGATTTGGCCTTGAGACACTGAAACCAGCCTTGTAAATTAACATTCAGAGCCGTGAAATGTTGAATGTCCTTAAGAATTATTCAACTCTACTTTATTTCCTTTCTTGACATAAAAAACCATCCATCTGTGCAAAATTTTGTAAGAGATCATAGGTACAACCAGCAGGCATTTGACGAAATTTTTCAGCAGCTCCTGACTGTTGTGTCTTCATGAGGACCAATATGGGCGATGTCTCAAATTCTTAATGGTGCCAGCTGGACTTGATAATGTTTAAGTGCTAAATGGTGAAAAAGAGAAGAGAGAAGTCAGCGGCAACAAATACGCTTTATATTTGAGTGTCAACGTATTTAGCACGAAAGTGCTAATTAGGGACACTATTTTTACGTCTCCCGCTGGAGATGGGACCGCCATTTTACGTGATCATCCAAGCCACGCGAGGTCCAGCCGCTTGCAGTGGAAAGGGAGTACCTTCAATTCTCTGTTATTTTAAGACCCTGAGTGTTGGTCCGGCACCGGGAATCGAATCCGCGACCTCTCTGCAGTCAAGCGCTCTAAAGACTGAGTTAATCCCGCCGCGGTACAACAAACTAATATAAACTTACATTAATTTTATGGCAGCAAAAAACTCTTTGTCAAGCCCTACCTTGCTTTCACGTTAAAATTAAAAGCTGCGATAAAGGCCTTAACAAGCCCGGTTCGTTGTCACAACAACAAATTTCAATAGGACAATTGCAGCAAACAACAAACAACAAACTCAAAATCCTGAACCGTAGCCATATTGGTAGGAGGCAAGTGCCCTCACCACTGCACCATTCCTAGTTGCCCTACATTTCATTCATGATAAGAGGGGAAATGAACTACCAAATGATTCCCAACCGCGTTTAGCGATCTTACACAAGGCAAATTGCAACGAAAATTTTTAGGGTAACAACGTTGGAACAATGTTGTGACACTTCGAAACAATGTCGCAGCAATGTTGCACTGCTGTGATGCACTGAAAATTGTTGGTACGATTTGTCACAGGATGGAAAGGAAGAAACAAACAACGCTGCACGTGCATCGCACTTTCTGGTACATTTCTAAGTGTCCTCCGTGCAACTACGACGTGAAATTTCCGACAAAGCGACGTTTTACAGCGGACGTGGACAATGATTGCACGCACTGCTAAGAGCAATTTCAAATAATCGAGAATTCGTTTATTATTCATGTTTTCCTTGCAATCGCTGTCGTTTTTTTATTAGAGTCTACGAGAAAATTCACCATTTTCACACAGACCACAATGCCGCTTGAATACATCCAAAATTTTGCATATCTGTTGTCTTCGATTTCTCTTGGGATGACTGTAGTACCCTGGAGAAACTGGAGACAATGGTCAAGCAATATATCTTTTTTTGGGGGGGGGGGGGGGGAAGGGGGAACAACGTGCATCATGATCTATGTGAAAATGGCGAATGGCTGAATACAGCAGGATATCTTACAATATGTTGTTTTTGCTTCGTTAACCGCTTCTCTGAACAAATATCTTATTCGCAGCATCTTTTCATCTTTTCCTCGTCAGGACCGGATCATAGAATCCACTTACATTACTCTGAAAGAGACAAAACAAAACACAAGATCGTAAAACAGGTGTTAGACAAAAGACTTTCAATTCAATTCAATTTGATTAATTATGTAAGCCAATCACAGCAAACAAAGACAATCCGATAAACCAGTCAGAGGTTAAATAAAAAGAACAATGGAAAAAACCTGTGGGCTGTGGTTAGCAAGATCTGGGTAGTGTTTCTGACTGGTCGTGCTGCACGTGAAATTTGCTTAAACCAATCAGAAGCCCTACCCAGATCTGGGTAGTGACGCGTCATCAGTATGGAATTTCTGTGCTCGTTTCTCAGACGTCATTTCGCGGGGAAACCAGTGGTGGCGTCGCAAAATGTCAGCTGTTTTCTCAGGCTGGTTTTATTCACCACACCAGAATTATCCACGTGTGATGAAAACTCAACCCTGGTCAGACCCATATCACAGGCTTTAAGCGATCATTGACTATGTAACTTTGAAGATGAATTTAAATCTGACTTGAGTAATTCAAAGGGTTATCACATCTTACCTTGCTCTTTGTCTATGTATCATATAAAGTTTTTTTTTGCGGGAATAATGAGACGCAGGGACTAGGAAAATTGTCAATAAAATCTTCCGATCAGCGGATGGTTTCGCATAAAGGTTCTACGCTGTATATCACAAAAACACACCAGAAACTAATGGGCAAAATAAGGCCCATAATCCCTAGTCACTAGAATTTAAGGGGGACCATGAGGGAGCCCTTGTGGGTAGAGTACAGACCAGGTGGAACCGGGCATAACCCTAGAGTGGATATTAAACACAGGGTACCCTCCAGCGTCAGTGACTGATATCTTGGAGATTGGATGGATCTAAGAGAAATACATAATGTACCCGTGAAACAATAGAAGAACAATACATACTTTAAAATGCCTTTAAATTTTCGTGTCCTTCTCTATTTTCATTGTCTAGGAACCTAATACAAATGAATTTAGAGTTCCAAGCTATTCCTGCAAAAGAAAAAGAAAAGACAAAAACAAAAATGGCACGATTAGATTGCAAACCAGTAAAACCAAGTACAGTGACGGAGCTGTAAGTTTTGTGCATTTTAATCTTGCAATTACACAGAAATACCTCAAATGTCACGGACTAAAAAAAGACAAGAATTAAAATGGTTTGAAGTCCCCCATTCTGAATTAAATGGAGTTAAAACATTCTGAGTTGAAATGTTTGGAGTGAAGACATCAATTTTTCCAAGTGATGACATTCGTAACTCAAATGTTTGAAAAGATAATATTCCGAATTTAAATGTTTAAAGCGATGACATTCGGAATTTAAATGTTTGGAGTGATGACATTCGGAATTCAAATGTTGGGAGAAATGACATTCGGTATTCAAATATTTGGAAGAATGACATTCAGAATTCAAATGTTTGCAGTGATAAGATTCGGAATTCAAATGTTTGGAGCGCTGACATTCGGTATTCCAATGTTAGGAGTGATGACACACGGAATTCAAATGTTTGCAGTGATGACATTGGAAATTCAAATGTTGGACTGATGACATTCGGAATTCAAATGTTTGCAATGATGACATTTGGTAGTGATGATATTCGGTATTCAGTTGTTAGGAGTGATCACATTCAAAATCAAATGCTCGGAGTGATGACATTCGGTATTCAA
This sequence comes from Porites cylindrica, assembly GCA_964035525.1. Taxonomy (NCBI): domain Eukaryota; kingdom Metazoa; phylum Cnidaria; class Anthozoa; order Scleractinia; family Poritidae; genus Porites; species Porites cylindrica. The sequence continues at coordinate 18,878,701 of OZ037778.1, read as the reverse complement.
ATGTTCGGAGTGCTAACATTCGGTATTCAATTGTTAGGAGTGACCACAGTCAGAATCAAATGTTCGGAGTGATGACATTCGGAATGCAAATGTTTGGAAGAATGACATTCAGAATTCAAATGTTAGGAGTGATGACATTCGGAATTCAAATATTTAGAGTGATGGCATTTGAAATTTAAATGTTAGGAGTGGTCATATTCGGTATTCCAATGTTAGGAGTGATGACATTCCGAATTCAAATGTTTGGAGGGATGAGATTCGGTATTGAATTGTTTGGGAAAATGAGATTCGGAATTCAGATGTTTAGAGTGATGACATTTGGTATTCCAATGCTAAGAGTGATGACATTCGACTTTCAAATGTTTGGAGAGATGACATTCGGTATTCAAATGTTTGGAATGATGACATCCGGTATTCCAGTTTAAGGAGTGATGAAATTCGGAATTCAAATGTTTGGAGTGATAACATTCAGTATTCCAATGTTAGGAGTGATGACATTCTTTATTCAAATGTTTGTAGTGATGACATTTGGAATTCCAATGTTTGGAAAGATTACATTCGGTATTCCAATGTTAGGACTGATGACATTCGGTATTGAAATGTTCGGAGTGATGACATTAGGAATTCAAATGTCCGGAGTGATAAAATTCGGAATTCAGTTATTGGGAGTGAAGACAGTCAGAATCAAATCTTCGGAGTGATGAAATTGGCCTTCGGAATTCAAATCTTTGCAGTGATAACATTCGGTATTCAATTGTTAGGAGTGACGACAGTCAGAATCAAATGCTTGGAGTGATAACATTCGGTATTCAGTTGTTACGAGTGACGACAGTCAGAATCGAATGTTCGGAGTGATGACATTCGCATTCGGAATTCAAATGTTCGCAGTGATGACACTCGGTATTCAATTGTTAGGAGTGACGACAGTCAGAATCAAATGTTTAGAGCGAAGACATTCGGAATTCAAATGTTTGGAGTGATGACATTTGGAATTCCAATGTTTGGAATGATGACATTCGGTAATCGAATGCTAGGAGTGATGACATACTCAATTGTTTGCACTGATGACATTTGGAATTCCAGTGTTTGGAATGATGACATTCGGTATTCCAATGTTTGGAGTGATGACATTTGGTATTCAAATGTTAGGAGTGATGACATTCCGAATTCAAATGTTTGGAGAGATGAGATTCGGTATTGAATTGTTTGGGAAAATGAGATTCGGAATTCAGATGTTTAGAGTGATGACATTTGGTATTCCAATGCTAGGAGTGATGACATTCGACTTTCAAATGTTTGGAGAGATGACATTCGGTATTCAAATGTTTGGAATGATGACATCCGGTATTCCAATTTAAGGAGTGATGAAATTCGGAATTCAAATGTTTGGAGTGATAACATTCAGTATTCCAATGTTAGGAGTGATGGCATTCGGAATTTAAATGTTTGCAGTGATGACATTTGGAACTCCAATGTTTGGAATGACGACATTCGGAATTTAAATGTTTGGAGAGAAAACAATCGGTATTCAAATGTTTGGAGTAATGAGATTCGGAATTCAAATGTTTGGAATGATGACAGTCAGAATCAATTGTTTGGAGTGAAGACATTCGTAATTCAGATGTTGGCAGTGATTATATTCGGTATTCAAATGTTTGGAGTGATCACATTTGGAATTAAATGTTTGGAGTGATGACATTCGGTATTCAAAGGTAAGGGGTAATGACATTCGGAATTAAATGTTTGAAGTGATGACATTCGTTATTCAAAAGTAAGGAGTAATGACATTCGGAATTCAAATGTTTGGAGTGATGAAAATTGGTATTCCAAAGTTAGAGGAGTGGTAACGTTCGCCATTCAAATGTTTGTAGTGATAACATTCGAAATTCAAATGTTTGGACTAATGGCATTCGGAATTCAAAGGTATGAGGTGATGATATTCGGTATTCAATGATGACAGAATCAAATGTTCGGAGTGATAACACTCGGTATTCAAATGTTCATATTCGGAATTCAGTTGTTTGCAGTGATGACATTTGGAATTCCGTGTAACGAATGATGACATTCGATATTCCAATGTTTGGAGTGATGACATTCCGAATTCAAATGTTTGGAGTGAAGACAGTGGTAGCAAAAGAACTGGAGAGTTATAACATTGATATAGCAGGGCTAAGTGAGACTCGATTGCCGTCATAAGACAGCATGGTAGATCATGGCTACACGCTCTTTTAGGAGTGGCAGGAGAAACAGAGTGAAGAGAATCTAGCGATGGTTTTGCAATAGGGAACTCCATTACTCAGCAGCTAGAACAAGACCCGACACCTGACAGCGACAGGATAATTACCATTTCTAAGCTCCAAAAATGACTAACCCCAAAGAGACTAAGTAGGAATTCAACAAAAATCTGAGAGGTTTTGCGGAGAGTTCCTTGTACTGATAAACTGATAATAGCCAGTAACTTAAATGCCAGAGTTGAAAAGGTGGAAAAATGGCCACGTGTGATTGGCCCGCGTAGAGTTAGGAAGCGCAACTAAAACAGTGAACTTCTTCTGGGTCTGCTCGGAATACAATTTGGTCATCACAAACACTATCAGCAAGCGCAAGGAACATCACAAGACCACACAGAAGGAACCCTACTCTAAACAGTGGCACCTTTAAAATCATGTGACAGTAAGGCAGGTAGACCAAGATGACATCTTGAACACAAGACCCATGAGAGGTGCTGACTGTTTAACTGACCATGCGTTGTTGCCGTCTCTATCAGCACAAAAACATTCCATAACTGCTACGAAACGACCCTGCAAGATTGATGTACTGAAACTACGAGATAAAAATAACCAACAGAAGATGAACAAGGAAATCGACAGGGCTTTGGCAGGATTGCAACATCAGGAGTCAGAAGTTGCTGAAGAAAACTGGAATTCTTTTAAAAGCAACTACACATGACACTGCTCTCAGATTCAGCGTCTAAGGTAAATCCAATCGGAAACACCAGGATTGTTTCGACGATACTGACAAAAAGGCGAAGGCTCTGTTAGAGGAAAGAAATAATGCAAGGGTGTAGAAGCTTTAGCTGGACACTAGATCAAACAGAGCAAAACTGACTGGAACACGACGGAATCTACAGCAGTATACCAGGGAAACAAATTCTCAAAGGTGGCAGGCAAAGGCTGAAGAATTGCAGCAGGTAGCAGAAAAAAAGATATGAAAGCCTTTTGAAAATGGTCTGAGAGAAGTATAAGGGCCAGAGAGGAGGGATACAACACAGCTTTCTGGCCTTGATGATGAGACTAATACAGGAGAAAGCTGAGCTTCTCGATAGATTTACAAACTACTTTAACAAGATACTTAGCATAACTGGAGAGGTTGATCGCTCTGCCTTGGACACCACTGCTCTGAGACCAAACATTCTATATCTTGATAAAAAGCCTGAATTCAAGAAAGTGTTGGATGCCATTAATGCAACAAACAAAGGTAAAGTCCCTGGAATGTGTGGTATACCTCCAGAAATCTAAAAACATGGCGAGGTGAAACTCGCTAAGATGAGAACTGCAATGTTCATAAAATGAGCAAGAATTCCAATGTTCGGAAGGATAAGAAGAGTCTTCCAAAGTATATAAAAAAGGGCCAGAATTCCAATGCTAGGAAAGATAAGGTAAGAAGTACAATGTTTATAAGGATAGGGCCACAATTCCAATGTTCGAAACGGTAACACCAGAATTCCAATGATTGGAAGGATAAGGTCACAATTCCAATGTTTAAAACAATAGGGCCAGAATTCCACAGGTCGGAAGGATAACATGAGAATTCCAATGTTTATAAAAATAGGGCCAGAAGTCCAATCTTTGCAAGCATAAAATCAGAATTCCAACCTTTCTAAAAATAGGGCCACAATTCCAATGTTTTCAAGGATAAAATCAGAATTCCAGTGTTTATCAAAGAGGGCTAGAATTCCAATGTTTGGAAAGATAAGATAATAATTCCAGTGGATATAAGGATAGGGCCAGAATGGATAAGATCAGAATTCCAATGATTGGCAGGATAAGAGCACAAGTCCAATGTTTACAATAATAGGGCAGAATTCCAAGGGTTGGAAGGGTAAGAAGAGAATTCCAATGTTTATAAAAATAGGGCCAGAATTCCAGTGTTTGGAAGGATAAGGTCAGAATTAAAATGTTTGCAAGGATAAGATAACAATTCCAGTTCTTATATAAATAGGGCCACAATTCCACTGTTTGGAAAGATATGCTCAGAAATCAGAAGTCTATAAAAATAGGGTCAGACGTCCAATGTTTTTTTGAAAGAAAAGATCATAATTCCAAGGTTTATAAGGACAGGGCCAGAATTCCAATGTTTGGAAGGATAAGATCAGAATTACAGTGTTTGCAAGGATAAGATAATAATTCCAACGCTAATACAAATAAGGCCATAATTCCACTGTTTGAAAGGACAGGATAAGAAAACCGATGTGTGTAAAAACAGGCCCAGAATTCCAGTGTTTGGAAGGAAAAGCTCAGAATACCAATGTTTGAAAGGATAAGGTGAGAATCCCAAAGTTTATTAATAGGCCGAGAATTCCAAGGTTTCGAAGGATAACAGCAGAATTCCAGTTTTTTGAAGTATAAGATCAGAATTCCAATGATTGGAACGATAACAGCAGCATTCCAATGTTTGGAAGTATAAGATCAAAATTCCAATATTTATAACAATAGGGCCAAGATTTCATAGGTTGGAACGATAAGATGAGAATTCCAATGTTTATAAAAGTAGGGCCAGAATTTAAATGTGTCGAAGGATACGATCAAATTTCCCACGTCTATAACAATAGGGCCAGAATTCCAGTGTTTATAAAAGTAAGACAAGAATTCCAGTCTCTAAAAGAATAAGATCAGAAATGCAATGTATATGAAAAGAGCCAGAATCCCAGTGTATGGAAAGATAAGTTCACAATTCCAATGTTAAATGGGGCCAAAATTTCAATGTTTGGAACGATAAGAACGGACTTCCAATGTTTTAAAGCACAGGACCAGAATTCTACTATTTGAAAGGATAGGGCCAGAATTTCCATGCTTATAAATATACGACCAGAATCCCAATGTATGCAAAGATAAGATTAAAAGGACAAGGTCAGAATTCCAAAGTTTGGAAGGATAACACAGGAATTACAATGTTTGGTAAGATACGATCAGAATTCCGATGACTGGAAGAATAAGATCGCAGTTCCAATGTTTATTAAAATAGGGCCATAGTGCCAGAATTGCAGAGATTGGAAGAATAAGATCAGAATTCCAGTGTTGAGAGGATAAAGCCAGAATTCCAGTGTTTTAAAAATAGGGTCAGTATTGCAGTGTTTGGAAGAATAAGATAACAATTCCAAAGTTTGAAAGAATAGAGCCAGAATGCCAATGTTTCTAAAAATAGGGCAAGAATTCCAATGTTTGGAGGGATAAGATCAGAATTCCAATGCTCACAGAAATAGGGCTAGAATTCCACTGTTTGGAAGGATAAGATCAGAATTCCAATGTTTATAAGGATAGGGCCGAAATTCCCATGTTAATAAAAAATATAGCCAGAATTCCAATGTATGCAAAGATAAGGAGACAATTTCATAGTTTACAAAGATAAGGTGAGAATTGGCTACGATCAGAATTCCAATGATTGGAAGGATAAGAGCACAAGTCCAATGTTTACAATAATAGGGCAGAATTCCAAGGGTTGGAAGGGTAAGAAGAGAATTCCAACGTTTATCAAAATAGGGCGAAAATAGCCATGTTTAAAAGCATAGGGCCTGAATTCCATTGTTCCTGAGGATAAGATCAGAATTCCAATATATATAAAATAGGGCTAGAATTCCAGTTTTTGGAAGGGTAAGATCAGAATTCCAATTTTTACAAAAATATGACTATAATTGCAATGTTTGGAAGCATAGATCAGAATACCAACTTTTATAAGGAGTCGGAAGATCAGAATTCCAATGTCTATAAAAATAGCACCAGATTTCCAATAGTTGGAAGAATAAGATCAGAATTCCATTCTTTATAAATACGGCCAAAATTCCCATGTTCGGAAGGATAAGATCAGAAAGCTTATGTATGAAAAAATAAGGCCAGAATTCCAAAATTTTAAAGGATGAGATCAGAATTGCAATATTTATATATATATAAAAAAAGAACTAAAATTCCAGCGTCTGGAAAAATAAGATCACAATTCTAATGTTTGGAAGGATAAGAACAGAATTACAGGTTTTAAAAAAACAGGGCCAGAATACCAATTTTAAAAGAATAAGATCAGAATTCCAATGTTGAAAAGCATGAAGCCCGAATTCCACTGTTTCTAAGGATAAGATCAGTATTCCAATGTTTGGAAAGATAAGATCAGAATTCCAGTATATATATAAAAAAGGGCTGTTAAAACAAGAATTCCAGTGTTTGGAAAGATAAGATATAATAATGGCAATGAATATGAAAAAGGAGCTGAATTCCAACGTTTTAAAGGATAGGGCCAGAATTATAATGCATGCAAAGATAAGATCAAAACTCCAATTTTTATAAAAAAAAGGCCACAATTACACTATCTAAGGATAATATCAGAATTCCAACGTTCGAAAGGATAAGCTCAGAATTGCAATGTTTATAAATACGGCCAGAGTTCCAATGTTTGGATGAATACGTTGAGAAATCCAATGTACATGAAAATACGACCAGAATTCCAATGTTTAAAAAAAAGATGGGAATTCTAATATTTATAAAAATACGGCCAGAATTCCAATGTTTGAAAGGATAAGATAACAATTCCAACTCTTATTAGGAGTCGGCCGGAATTCCAAGGTTTGAAAGCACAGGGCCAGACTTAAAGTATGTATAAAAATAGGACAATAATTACAATGCTTCGAAAGATAAGAACAAAATCCTATTGTTTATTAAAAAAGGGCCAGAATACCAATGCTTGAAAGTATAAATTCAGAATTCCGATGTTTGGAGGAATAAGATCAGAAATCCAGCGTAGATAAAAAATAGGGCCAGAATTCCAAACTTTGGAGGGATAAGATCAGAATTCAAATATTTATAAAATAGGGGGAGAATGTCTGGAAGGATAAGATAACAATTCCATCGTTTATAAGGATAGGGCCACAATTACAATATGTATGAAAATAGGGCTAGAATTCCAATTTTTACAAAAAAAGTGCAAGAATTAGAGTGTTTGGACGAATAAGATAGTAACTCCAATGCTTATAGAAATGGAGCCAGAATTCCACAGTTTCGAAGGAAAAAACTGAAAACCAGTGTGTATAAAATAGGGCCAGAATTCCAATGTTTATAAAAATAAAGCTAGAATTCTAATGTTTGGAAGGATAAGATAACAATTCCAAAGTTTATAAGGAAAGGCCCAGAATTCCAATATGAATAAAAATAAGGCTAAAATTCCAATGTTTGGAACGATAAAGTCAGAATTCCAATTTTTCTAAAAAAGGGCTAAAATTCCAGTGTTTAGAAGGATAAGATCAGAATTCCAATCTTTGAAAGGATAAGATAATAATTCCAATGCTTTTACAAATGGGGCCAGAAGTCCACTGTTTGGAAGTACGAGATCTGAAAATCAATGTGTATAAAAATACGGCCTGAACTCCAGTGTTTGGAAAGATGAGATAAGAATTCCAATGGTTATAGAAAAAGAGCCAAAATTCCAATGTTTAAAAGAATAAGATCAGTATTTCAAAGTTTAAAAATATAAGACCAGAATTCCAGTGTTTGGATGGATCAGATCAGAATTCCAACGTTTAAAAACATTGGCCCAGAGTACCAATATTTGGAAGAATAAGATCAGAATTCCAGTTTTTACAAAAAAGGGCTAGAATTGCAATGTTTGGAAGGATAAGATCAGAATTCCAATGTTTACTCAAACAGGGCTGGAATTCCAGTGTTTGAAAGGATAAGATAAATCCAATGCTTATAGAAATAGGGCCTGAATTACACCGTTTTGAAGGATAAGATCAGAAAACCAGTGTGCATAAAGGTAGGGCCAGAATTTCACCGTTTTCATTTATAAGATCAGAAAACCAATCTGTATAAAAATAGGGCCAGAATACCAATGTTTGAAAGTATAAAGTCAGAATTCAATTGTTTGGAAGAATAAGATCAGAAATCCAGCATATATAAAAAATAGGGCCAAAATTCCAAACTTTGGAAGGATAAGATCATAAGTCCAATGTTTATAAAAATAGGGCGAGAATTCCAATGTTTGGAAGGATAAGATAACAATTCCAACGTTTATAAGGATAGGCCTAGAATTCCAATATGTATAAAAATAGGGCTAGAATTCCAAAGTTTGGAAAGATAAAGTCAGAATTCTAATTTCTATAAAAAACGGGCCACAATTCCAGTGTTTGGAAGGAGAAGAGCAGAAAACGGATGTGTATAAAAATAGGGCCAGAATTCCACTGTTTAGAAGGAGAAGAAGGGAAAGAAAACCGATGGGTATAAAAATAGGGCTAGAATTTCACCCCTTTGAAGGAGAAGATCAGAAAACCGACATGTATAAAAATAAGACCAGAATTCCAGGCTTTGGAAGGATAACATCAGAATTCCAGCGTATATAAAAATAGGGCCTGAATTCCGATGTTTATAAAAATAGCGGCAGAAATCCAATATACTAGAAAGAAAACTAATATGCTCTTTTTCTAGAACAAAGACGAACAAAAACAAAATAGAAATGAAAATTTTCTAGAGTGCAACTAGTTGCAGGTAAGAAAATGTAATCAACAACAAATCTAGATTAAAAAGCAACAAACCACAGGATATTCGAAAGAGCATGCTTTCAGAAAAAACATGGACCGCAAAGTACAAATGAAAAGTATAAGTGAAATAGAAGACCAAAATGATGTGCTGCCCACAAGAACTAAAGAAGTAACACACAAGCAAAAAAGGTCTGAAAAGGGGGGGAATGACATAGTTAATAAAACTTATATAAGGGGAAAAGATGCAAAAAAAAACTAGACTGAAAGCGACACACCCTACGAAAACTAAGTTGGGAGCAGAAAGTACCATAAAACTAGCCTGAAAGGGATCCGCGCTATAAAGGCTGAGGAAACCTAACAGCGACACACGCAACAAACAATTAAAAAAATAAGGGCAATACAAGTTATAAAAACTATACTGCAAGCGTATAATGCTAGAAATGTGCTGACCTGAAGGTGGAAGACACCATGAAAAAAACCTGTAAGCGACAATGAGAATGAAAGTGACACCAGAGAAAAAGCGAACGAAAACGGACTACCTCCTCAGTGGGCAGTGTGGGACTTTCACCACTAGGAGGATGTTAAGGCAGAGGTATCGCAGCCGGACGAGCAGCTTCCAGAACATCAGGAGAAATGGCGACAGCAGCCTTGGCCATGCTCAGCGATGAAAGAACAGCACAAAAATAAAAACCAAAGTATATGACCTCTCAGGGCATGAAACATAAGACCGCAACCTGATAATGGCAACGCATTTAAATACTTCGGTCAATACCCAGTGATGCAAGGGTCCAAGGTAGGAAAACGTACTAATTTATGGGGCCCGCGCACCCACTTTGGAGCAAACATACCAATGAAAATAGGGCCAGAATACTAATGTTTGAAAGAATTTGGTCAGAATTCCAACGTTTACAAAAAAGGACCGGAATTCAAATGTTTTGAAGAATAAGATCAGAATTCCAACCTCTATAAATATGGCCACAATTCCCATGGTTGGAACGATAAGATCAGAAAGCCAGTGTATAAAAAATAGGCCCAGAATACCAGATTTTAGAAGGATAAGATCAGAATTCTAATGTTCATAAAAATGCGGCCAGAATTATATATGTACAAATAGGGCCAAAATTACAATGTTTGGAAGGATAAGATCAGAATTTCAATGCTTAAAAAAGTAGGGCCACGATACCAGTTTTTGGAAATATAAGATCAGAATTAAAATGGTTGGTAGTTTGAGATCAGAATTCTAATGTTTACACAAATAGGGGCTAGAATTCCAAGGTTTGAAAGGATAAGATACTAATTCTAATGCTTATAGAATTAGTTCTAGAACTCCACTGCTTTGAAGGATAAGATAAAAAAACCAATGTGTATAAATATAAAACCAGAATTCCAGTGTTTGGAAAAAGAAGTTCAGAATTGCAATGGTTAAAAAATTGGGCCAGAATACCAGTATTTGGAAGGATAAGATCAGAAATCCAATGTTTATACAAATAGGGCTAGAATTCCAGTGTTTAGAAGGATAAGATAAGAATTCTAATGTTTGGAAAGATAAGACAATAATTCTAATGCTTATAGAAATAGGGCCAGAATTCAACCGTTTTCAAGGATAAGATCAGAAACCCAATGTAGATAAAAATGGGGCCAGAATTCCAAACTTTGGAAGGATAAGATCACAAGTCCAATGTTTATAAAAATAGGCCTAGAATTCCAATGGTTGGAAGGATAAACTCAGAATTCTAATTTTCATTAAAAAAGGGCTACAATTTTACCGTTTTGAAGGATAAGATCAGAACACCGATGTGTATAAAAATAGGGCCAGAATTCCACTGTTTGGAAGGAGAGGATGTGAAAGAAAACCGATGGGTATAAAAATAGGTCTAGAACTTCACCCCTTTGAAGGAGAAGATCAGAAAACCGACATGTATAAAAATAATACCAGAATTCCACGCTTTCGAAGGATAACATCAGAATTCCGATGTATATAAAAATAGGGCCTAAATTCCGATGATTATAAAAATAGCAGCAGAATTCCAATATACTAGAAAGAAAACTAATATGTTCTTTTTCTAGAACAAAGACGAACAAAAACAAAATAGAAATGAAAATTTTCTAGAGTGCAACTAGTTGCAGGTAAGAAAATGTAATCAACAAAAAATCTGGATTAAAAGCAACAAACTACAGGATATTCGAAAGAGCATGCTTTCAGAAAAAACATGGACTGGAAAGTATAAATGAAAAGTATAAGTGAAATAGAAGACCAAAATGATGTGCTGCCCACAAGGACTAAACAAGCAACACACGATCAAAAAAAAGTCTGAAAAGGGGGGGAATGACATACTCAATCAATAAAACTTATATAAGGGGAAAAGATGCAAAAAATCTAGACTGAAAGCGACACACCCTACGAAAACTAAGTTGGGAGCAGAAAGTACCATAAAACTAGCCTGAAAGGGATCCGCGCTATAAAGGCTGAGCACACCTAGCAGCGACACACGCAACAAACAATGAACAAGAAAATGAGGGCAATAAACGTTATAAAAGCTAGTCTGAAAGCGTGTAATGTTTAGAAGGATGAGATCAGAATTCGAATGTTTATAAAAACAGGGGTAGAATTCCAGTGTTTGGAAGGATAAGATAAGAATTCTAATGTTTGTAAGGATAAGATGATAATTCCAATGCTAATAGAAATAACGCTAGGATCCCACTGTTTGGAAGCACAATATTAGTAAAAACAAAGTGTATAAAATTAAGGCCAGAATTCCAGTGTTTGGAGGGATAACGTCAGAATTCCAAAGTTTAAAAAAAGGGCCAGAACTAGAGTGTGTGGAACGATAAGATTAGAATTCTAATGTTGAAACAACAGGGGTAAAACTCCAGTGTTTGGAAGGACAAGATAAGAATTCTAATGTTAGGATTGATAAGATAATATTTCCAATGCTTATAGAAATGGGACCAGAACTCCACTGTTTGGGAGGATAAGATCAGAATTTCAAAGTTTATAAAAATAGCAGCAGAATTTCAATAGTTGGAAGGATAAGTTCAACTCCAGTCTTTAAAAACAGGGCCAGAATTCAACTGTCCGAAAAAGGGGGGAATGAATACTGAATAAAATTTATATAGGAGCAGATGCCAAAAAACTAGACTGAAAGCAACACACGCTACAAAAGCTAAATTGGGAGAAGAAAATACCATAAAACTAGCCTGAAAGGGATACGTGTTATAAACGCTGAGGAAACCTAACAGCGACCCACCCAACAAACAATTAAAAAAACAGGGGCAATACAAGTTATAAAACTATACTGCAAGCGTATAATGCGAGAAATGTGCTAACTTGAAGGCGGAAGACACCATGAAAAAACCTGTGAGGACAAACGCCATAAAACTAAATGGAGAGCAAGAAAGGAAAATCACCATGAAACTAGAATGAAAGTGACACATGTCAGAAACGGCTAACTGCAAGATAACACACTCCGTGAAAACAACCTAAAGGTGACATACACCAAGGAAACTAACTTGAAGATGACACACACCAGAAAAGAAACTTGAAAAAAATGTACGCTAAGAAAACAACTTAAGAGCAACACACTGAGAAAATTACAAGAAGAGTAATACCCACCATGAAATCTAGTCGGAAAGGGACACACGCTAGAAAAAGGTAACCTGAAGGCGACAGATCCCATAAAAACTAATTTCGAGAGTACATGTGGCCAAAAGCTAACCACCATTAGAAAGACCACGTACGCCAGGAAGGCTACGTTAAAAGCAACCATTATCACCGCAAGAAGAAACAAGAGAGAAGACCTACATAAAAGGCAACGCATGTTAACCAAAACAACCATGACCGGCCTTAATTCTGCATAACACACACAACATATGGAGAGAGCAGCACACCAGAGAAAAAGCGAAAGAAAACAGACTACCTCCTCAGTGGGCAGTGCGGCACTTTCACCACTAGCAGGATGTTCAGGCAGAGGTATCGTAGCCAGGCGAGGAGCTTCCAGAACATCAGGAGGGATGGCGACAGCAGCCTTGGCCATGCTCAGTGATAGAAGAACGGCGCAAAACAAAAAAGAAAGTATATGACCTCTCAGGGCATGAAACAAAAGACTGCAACCTAATAATGGCAACTCATTTAAAATTAATGCTTTGGTCAATACTGAGTGATGCAAGGGTCCAAGGAGGGAAAACGTGCTAATTTATGGTGCCCGCGCACCCACTTTGGAGCAAACATACCAATGAAAATAGGGCCAGAATACCAATGTTTGAAAGAAATAGGTCAGAATTCCTACGTTTACAAAAAAAGCACCGGAATTTAAATGTTTTGAAGAATAAGATCAGAATTCCAGTCTCTATAAATATGGCCACAATTCCCATGGTTGGAAGGATAAGATCAGAAAGGCAACGTATAAAAAAATAGGCCCAGAATACCAGCTTTTAGAAGAATAAGATCAGAATTCCAATGTTTGTAAAAATAGGGCCAGAATTACAATGTTTGGAAGGATAAGATCAGAATTTCAGTGTTTTAAAAAATAGGGCCACAATACCAATATTTGGAAAGAAAAGATCACAATTAAAATGGTTGGTAGCATGAGATCAGAATTCTAATGTTTATACCAATAGGGGCTAGAATTCCAAGGTTTGAAAGGATAAGATACTAATTCTCCGCTTATAGAAATAGGTCTAGAATTCCACCGTTTTGAAGGATAAGATGACAAAACCAATGTGCATAAATATAAACCAGAATTCCAGTGTTTGGAAAAAGAAATTCAGAATTGCAATGGTTAAAAAAATTGGGCCAGAATACCAGTATTTGGAAGGATAAGATCAGAAATCCAATGCTTATACAAATAGGGATAGAATTCTAGTGTTAAGAAGGATAAGATAAGAATTCTAATGTTTGGAAGGATAAGACAATAATTCCAATGCTTATAGAAATAGGGCCAATATTCCACCGTTTTGAAGGATAAGATCAGAAACCCAACGTAGATAAAAATGGAACCAGAATTCCAAACTTTAGAAGGATAAGATCACAAGTCCAATGTTTATAAGGATAGGCCCAAAATTCCAATATGTATAAAAATAGGGCTAGAATTCCAAAGTTTGGAAGGATAAGATCAGAATTCCAAAGTTTAAAAGGACAAGATAGTAATTCCAATGCTTTTAAAAATAAGGCCAAAATTTGACTGTTTGGAAGGAGAGCATCAGAAAGCTGATGTGTATAAAAAACCCACTGTGGAAAGATAAGATCAGAATTCCAGTGCTTATAAAAATAGCACCAGAATTCCAATAAAACTAGAAAGAACACTAATATGTTCTATTTCTAGAACATAGACGAACAAAGAAAAAAATAGAGAGGAAAATTTTCTAGACCATATTTAGTTGCAGGAAAGAAACTGTAACAACTGATATGGATTAAAAAGCAAAAAACTACAGGATATTCGAAAAAGCATGCTTACAGAAAAAACATTGACCCCAAAGTATACATGAAAAGTATAAGTTAAATACAAGACCAAAATAATGTGCCGCACACATGGACTGAAGAAGCAACATACCATGAAAAAAACGGTCCTAAAAAGGGGAGCACAACAACCTGAATAAAATTTATATAAGAGCAAAAGATGCGAAAAAAGGAGACTGAAAGCGACACACCCTACGAAAACTAAATTGGGAGCAGAAAATATCATAAAACTAGCCTGAAAAGGATATGCGCGATAAAGAAACTGAACAGCGACACATGCAACAAACAATTAAAAATTGAGGGCAATACACGTTATATAAAGTTGTCTGAAAGCGTCTAATGCCAGAAATCTGCTGACTTGACGGCGGCAGACGCCATGAAAACAAGTTGAAAGCAACACAGGCCATGAAAACACCTTGTAAGCCATACACGCTATAAAACTAAATGGAAAGCAAAATATGAAAGACACCAAGAAACTAGAGTGAAAGTGACACACGACAGAAAAGTCCAACTGGAAGGCCACATACTCTGTGAAAACAAACTGAAGGCGACACATGCAAAAGCAACTAACTTGGAGACGACTCACACCTGAAATACAACTTGAAAGTGATGGACTCTATGAAAACAACTCGAAATAACTTGAAGGTAACTTGAAGGCAAAACGCCATGGAAACTAATTTCGAGAACACATATGGCAAAAAAACTAAACACCATTAATAAGATGACGTACGCCACGTGGCTACCTTGCAAGCAAGCACCACTTGCCACGAAAACAAAACAAAAAGAAGACAAATGCTGCGCGAGAGCCACAGAGGAGGCGACATATGTTAACAAAACAACCATGGCCAGCATTAACTCTGCACAACACACACAACATATGGAGGGAGCAGAACACCAGAGAAAAAGTGAAAGAAAACAGACTACCTCCTCTGCGGGCAGTGCGGCACTTTCACCACTAGCAAGAGGTTCAGGCAGAGATATTGCAGCCGGGCGAGCGGCTTTTAGAACATCAGCAGGGAGAGTGACAGAAGCCTTGGCCATGCTCAGCGAAGAAAGAACAGCAAAAAACAAAAAACGAAGGTATATGACCTCCCGGGGAATGAAACTTAAGGCAGCAATCTCATTATGGCAACGCATTAAAATACTACACTCTATAGCCAGTGATGCAAGGGTCCAAGGGAAAAAAACGTGCTAATTTATGGGGCCTGCACGCCCACTTTGGGGCAAACATACTAATGGAATTCCAATGTTTAAAAAAATAGTACCAGAATTCGAATAGTTAGAAGAATAAGATCAGAATTCCAGTCTTTATAAATATGGCCACAATTCCCATGTTTGGAAGGATAACATCAAAAAGCGAATGTATTAAAAAATAGGCCTAGAATACAAACTTTTAGAAGGATAAGATCAGAATTCCAATGTTCATAAAAAACGGAAAAATTGCAATGTTTGGAAGAATAAGATATTTATTCTAATGCTAACAGATACGACCAGAATTCCACTGTTTTGAAGGATAAGATCAGAAAACCAATGTGTATAAAAATAGGGCCAGAATTCCACAGTTTGGAAGAAGAAGATCTGAAACCGATGTGTATAAAAAAAGGACCAAATATCCAGTTTGGAAGGATAAGACCAGAATTCCAATGCATATAAAAACAGGGTCAGAATTCCATTGTTTATAAAAATAGCATTGGAATTCAGATAAACTAGACAGAAAACTAATATGTTATATTTCTAGAACATAGACGAACAAAGAAAAAAAATAGGCGGACCTGAAATACTGGATAAAATTTATATAAGAGCAAACGATGCCAAGAAACTAGACTGAAAGAGACACATTCTAGGAAAACTAAATTGGGAGAAAAAATAGCGAAAAACTTGCCTGAAAGGGCTACGCGCTATAAAGGCTGAGGAAACCTTACAGGGACACATGGAAGAAACAATTAAAAAATGAGGGGATTACAAGTCAAAAATTAGTTTGAAAGTATATAATGCTAGAAATGCCCTAAGTTGAAGGCAGAAGACGCCATGAATAAAACCTGTAAGCGACAAAGGCGATAAAACTAAATGGAGAGTAAAATAGGAAAATCACCATGAAACTAGAGTGAAAGCGACACACGCCAGAAACAGCTACCTGGAAAGCGACACACTCTGTGAAAACAACCTGAAGATGACACTCACCGAGGAAACTAACTTGAAGACGACAGACGCCAGCAAAGCAACTTGAAAGCAACGTACCCTAAGAAAACAACTCAAAAGCTACACACTGTGAAAATTAAATGAAGAGTAATAACCGCCATGAAATCTAGTCAGAAAGCGACACGCACTATAAAAAGGAAACTTGAAGGCGGCAGATCCCATGAAAACTAATTTCCAGAGCACATGTGGCCAAAACCTAAACACCATTAGAAAGACGACGTACGCCAGGAAGGCTACCTTGCAAGCAAGCACTACTCGCCACAAAAAGAAACAAGAGAGAAGACAAATACTGCGAGAGCTACGGAAAAGGTGATGTATGTTACCAAAACAACTATGACCAGCGTTGATTCTGCATAACACACACAATATATGGAGGGAGCAAAACACCAGAGAAAAAGCACTACCTCCTCAGTGGGCAGTGCGGGACTTTCACCACAAGCAGGAGGTTCAGGCAGAGGTATCGCAGCCGGGCGAGCAGCTTCCAGAACATCAGGAGGGATGGCGACAGCAGCCTCGGCCATGCTCAGAGACGAAAGAACGGCACAAAACAAAAAACCAAAGTATATGACCTCTTGGGGCATGAAACGTAAGACCGCAATCTGATGATGGCAACGCATTTAAATAGTACTGTCAATACCCTGTGATGCAAAGATCCAAATGAAAATAGGGCCAGAATACTAAAGTTTGAAAGAATTAGGTCAGAATTCCAACGTTTACAAAAAAAGCACCAGAATTCAAATGTTTTGAAGAATAAGATCAGAATTCCAGTCTTTATAAATCTGGCCACAATTCCCATGTTTGGAAGGATAAGATCAGAAAGCCAATGTACAAGAAAGTAAGCCCAGTTTACCAACTTTTAAAAGGATAAGATCAGAATTCCAATGTTTACAAAAATAGGCCAAGAATTGCAATGTTGGGAAGAATAAGATACTAATTCCAATGCTTATAGAAATACGGCCAGAATTCCACCGTTTTGAATGATAACATCAGAAAACCAATGTGTATACAACTAGGGCCAGAATTCCACAGTTTAGAAGAAGAAGTTCTGAAAACCGATGTGTATAAAAAAGGACCAGAAATCCAGTGTTTGGAAGGATAAGATCAGAATTCCAAAGCTTAAAAAAAAGAAGGCCAGAACTCCAATGTTTGGAAGGATAAGATCACATCTCCAATACGTATAACAATAGCACCAGAATTCGAATAGTTGCAAGGATGAGACCAAAATTCCAATCTTTGGAAGGATAAGATGAGAACTGCAATATTAAAAGGATAGGGCCAGAATTCCAATGTGTATAAATATAGTACTAGACATTCAATGTTTGAAAGGATAAGAACAGAATTCCCATGTTAATAAAAATAGGGCAGACTTCCAGTTTGTGGAAGGATAAGCTCAGAATTCCAAAGTTTATTTTAAAAAAGACCCAAAATTCCAATGTTTGGAACGATAAGGTCAGAATTTTAATGTTTAAAAAAAATAGGGTCACAAGACCAATATTTGGGTAGATAAAATCAGAATTAAAATGTTTGTTAGCATGAGATCAGAAGTCTAATGTTTATACAATTAGGGTAAGAATTCCAGGGTTTGAAAGGATAAGATCAGAATTCTAATGTTTGGAAGGATAAGATACTAATTCTAATGCTTATAGATATAAGGCTAGAATTCCCCCGTTTTGAGGGATAACACGAGAAAACCAATGTGTATAAATGTAAGACCAAAATTCCAGTGTTTGGAAGAAGTTCAGAATTGCAATGGTTAAAAAAATTCGGCCAGAATACCAATATTTGAAAGGATAAGATCAGAATTCCAACGATTAAACAAACAGGGCTAGAATTCCACTGTTTGGAAGGATACGATAAGAATTCTAATGTTTGGAAGGATAAGATAACAATTCCAATGCTTATAGAAATAGGGCCAGAATTCCACAATTTTGAAGGATAAGAACAGAAAACCAGTGTAGATAAAAATACGGCCAGAATTCCACTGTTTGGAAGGGTAAGGTCAGAATTTCAGTGCTTATAAAATTAGCTTTAGAATTCAAATAAACTAGAAAGAAAACTAATATGTTCTATTTCTAGAACATAGATGAACAAAGCAAAAAATAGACAGGAAAATTTTCTAGACCATAACTAGTTGCAGGAAAGAAAATATAACTAGCAACTGATATGGATTAAAAAGCAACAAACTACAGGATATTCGAAAAAACACAGAAGGCAAAGTATAAATGAAAAGTATAAATTAAATACAAGACCAAAATAACGTGCCCCACAAAGGACTAAAGAAGCAACAAACCATGAAAAAAATGGTCCTAAAAAGGGGGGCATGACAAACTGAAGAAAATTTATATAAGAGCAAAAGATGCTAAAAAAAAACTACACTAAAAGTGACACACGTTATGAAAACTAAATTGCGAGCGGAAAATACCATAAAACTAGCCAAAAGGGATATGGGCTCTAAAGGCTGAAGAAACCGAACAGTGACACACGCAGTAAACAATTAAGAAATGAGGGCAATAAACGTTATAAAAACATGTCTGAAAGCGTGTAATGCTAGAAAAGCCCTGAAAACAACTTGAAGGCAACACACACCATGAAAACAACTTGTAAGACACACACGCTATAAAACTAAATGGAGAGCAAAATATGAAAGACACCACGAAACTAGAGTGAAAGTGACACACACCAGAAACGTCCAACTGGAAGGCCACACACTCTGTGAAAACAACTTGAAGGCGACACATGCCAAGGAAACTAACCTGAAGATGACTCAGGCCCGAAATACAACTTGAAAGTGCATTACGCCATGAAAACAGCTCGAAACCAACGCACTGTGAAATTTAAATGAAGGGTAATGCCCACCATGAAAACTAGTTTGAAAGCCACACACTCTATGAAAAGGTAACTTGAAGGCGACACATGCCATGAAAACTAATTTCAAGAACACATACGGCCAAAAGCTAAACACCATTAGAAAAGACAACGTACGCCAAGAAGGCTGTCTTGCAACTACTCGCCACAAAAAGAAACAAGAGAGAACACAAATGCTGTGAGACTACAGAAAAGCGACGTATGTTAACCAAAACAACCATGGCCAGCCTTGATGCTGCATAACACACAGAACATAAGGAGGGAGCAGAACACAGGCAAAAAGCAGAACAAAACCGCCTACCTCTTAAGCCGGCAGTGTGGGTTTTTCACCACCAGCAGGGGGTTCAGGTGGAGGTATTGCAGCTGGGTGAGCGGTTTCCAGGACAGAAGGAGGGATGGTGACAGGAGCCTCCGCTATGCTCCGCCAGGAAAGAATGGCACAAAACATACCGAAAGAATATGACTTCTCGGGGCATGAAACATAAGACAGCAATCTGATGATGGGAAAGCATTTAAATCTAAGGAGGAAAAACACGCTGACTTATGGGGCCCGTGCACCCAGTTTGCAGTATAAACATACCAATCAACATAGGGCTAGAATACCAGTGTTTGAAAGGATTCGGTTAGAATTCCAATGACTATAAAAACAGCACCAGAATTCAGATGTTTCGAAGGATAAGATTAGGAAGACAGTAGTTGGAGGGATAACAGCAGAGTTCCAATCTTTATAAATATGGCCACAATTCCCATGTTTGGAAGAATGAGATCAGAATTCAAATGTTTATAATAGAACCAAAATTTCAATGTTTGGAAGGATAAGATCAGAAAAATAAGGCCAGAATTTAATCAATGTTTAAAACAATAAGGCAAGAATTCCAACATTTAGAAGGATAAGATCAGAATTTAATCAATGCTTACAACAATAAGGCAAGAATTCCAACATTTGGAAGGATAAAATCAGAATTCCAACGTTCATAAAAATAGGGCTAGAATACCTATGTTTGGAAGGATTAGATCAGAGTTCTAATGTTTGGAAGGATAAGAAAATAGTTCTAATGCTCATAGAAATAGAACTAGAACTCCACTGTTTGGGAGGATAAGATAATAACTCCAATGCTATTAGAAATAGGGCCAGGATCACACTGTTTCGAAGCACAATATCAGAAAACCAATGTGTATAAAAATAGGGACAGAATTCCAGTGTTTGTAAGAATAAGATCACAATTCCAAAGATTTTAAAAATAAGGCAGAACTTCAGTGTTTGGAAGGAAGAGATCAGAATTCTGATGTTTACAAAAATAGGGCAAGAATTCCAAAGTTTGGAAGGATGAGATCAGAATTCTGACGATGGGAAGGATAAAATAATAATTCCAGTGCTTATAGAAATAGGACCAGAATTCTAATGTTTGGAAGAATAAGATAATAATTCCACTGCTTACAGAAATATGGCCAGAATCCCATTGTTTGGAAGCATAATATCAGAAAACCAATGTGTACAAAAATAGGTCCAGAATTCCAGTTTTTGAAAGGCTAAGGCTAAGATGAGAATTCCAAAGTTTATAAAAATAAGGCCAGAACTCCAATGTTTGGAAGGATAAGATCAGATTTCCAATGTTTATAAAAATAGCAGCAGAATTCCAATAGTTTCAAGGATAAGATCAAATTTCCAAACTTTATAAATAGGGTCAGAATTCCAATGTTTGGAAGGATAAGATGAGAATTGCAATATTAAAAGGATGGGGCCAGTATTCCAATGTGTATAAAAATAGGGCTAGAACTTCAATGTTTGGAAGGATAAGAACAGAATTCCCAAGTTAATAAAAATAGGGCTAGAATTCCAGTCTTTGAAAGGATAAGATCAGAATTCCAAAGTTTATAAAAAAAAGAATCAAAATTCCAATGTTTGGAAGCTAAAGGATAAGATCAGAATACATAAGTTTATAATAGTATGGCCTGAATTCCAATCTTTGGAAGGATAAGATCAGAATGCCAATGTTTACAAAAGTAAGGCAAGAATTCCAACGTTTGGCTGGATAACATCAGAATTCTCATGTTTGGAAGAACAAGAAAATACTTCCAATGTTTATAGAAATAGGACCAGAATTCCACTGTTTGGGAGGGTAAGATAATTATTCCAATGCTTACAGAAATAGGACCAGAATCCCACTGTTAAAAAGGATAATATCAGAAAGCCAATGTTATAAAGATAAGGCCACAATTTCAGTGTTTGGAAGGATATGATCAGAATTCCAAAGTTTATAATAATAAGGCCAGAACTCCAATGTTTGGAAGGATAACATCAGAATTCTGACAATGTTTATAAAAATAGCACTAGAATTCCAACAGTTGGAGGGATAAGATTAGAATTCCAATCTTTATAAATAGGGCCAGAATTCTAGTGTTTGGAAGGATAAGATCAGAATTGCAATATTTAAGGGACTTGGCCAGAATTCCAATGTGAATAAAAATAGGGCTAGAATTTCAATTTTTGGAAGGAAAGAGTTTCCCTGTTTATAAAAGTGGGGCTAAAATTCCAGTGTGTGGAGGGATGAGAGTAGAATTCCAGTGTTTGGAAGGATAAGATTAGAATTAGTATAGAAATAGGACCAGAATTCCACTGTTTGGGAGGAGAAGATAATAACTCCAATGCTTATAGAAACAAGGCCAGAATCCCACTGTTTGGAAGCATAATATCAGAAAGCCAATGTTATAAAAATAGGGCCAGAATTCCAGTGTTCTAAGGATACGATTAGAGTTGCAATATTAAAAGGATAGGGCCAGAATTCCAATGTGTATAAAAATAGGGCTAGAATTTCAATATTTGGAAGGATAAGATCAGAATTCCAATCTTTACCGTAAATAAGGCCAGAATTCCAATGTTTGGAAGGATAAGATCAGAGTTGCAATATTAAAAGAATAGGGCCAGAATTCCAATGTGCATAAAAATAGGGCTAGAATTTCAATATTTGGTACGATGAGAACAGAATTCTAGTGTTTATAAAAATAGGGCTAGAATTCCAGTGTTTGGAAGGATAAGATAATAATTGTAATGCTTATAAAAATAAGGCAGAATTCCACTGTTTGAAAAGAAAAGAGTTAAAGCAGTGTCCACTCTTCCAAGGGGACGGACATACACCTCTTGAGTTTATGTTTGGTAGAGAGATACCAGTACTTCTGGATGTGACAATAGGTCCGTAGGCAATGAGAGGAACTACTCGAAATTTGTCAGTGACCTTCTAGATACTTAACAGCCTGAATATTGTGATGTGAGGCAAAGTCTGCAAAGTAGCTCAGCATCGGCAGAAAGATGTATCTGATAAGTGCCTGAGACTCATAAGCTGGAGTGGTCCTGGGGATGGTCCTCAAGGTGAGACCAAGGATCGTGAGGGGATACTGCAAACGTTTGGTGAATTGGAGTCAATGACAAAGAGTTAATACCGCGTTTAGTTGATCGGAAGAGGTAATCAATGTTCGGGCCAGTGATGAACTTCCTGCCAAGGTTATTAATGTGCCATGCAATAGTGTGTATCGGTCCTGCCTTACTGATATGGTTCCAGTCCGAGAACTTAAACATGGTGTTGAATGTGATATTGCCTAGGGAGGTTGGTGAACGAGCAGAAGATTTTCAAAATGGTAAGACGAACAGGAAGGAGACAAGAGATTAGACAAAAACGAGGCAAAAGGTGATGATCACAGCAGAAAAGGTAGTTGCTAAGGTTGGGTCCTTCGCCTGGCGAGGTTGTAAATAGTCTAGGCAAGAGTGAAATTGGTTCTCCCTTCCTGATATGGTTCCAGGTGGTGAACTCGAACACGGTGTTGAATGTGATAAGAGAGTAAATTTCCCGAATATGGACGGAGGTGCACTTGAAGAAGATGTTCAAAATAGAGAGACAAGAAGGGAGGAGAGAACAGAAGACGAACATGAGGGCAAAGATGAACAGCCAATTGATCAGTGCCAAAGACTGCAGATAGTGGGGTGGAATTGGTGGAAAACATCTGGAACTAGGAAGAGACCAGTTTATTCAAGGACGGGGGATCAGCGATGATTTCCATGGAAAAGTATTCATGAGTCAACAGGAGTCACTGTTGAAGACTGCTTGTTGTTGTTTGTCGATTAAAAGGAGTTAATAAAGCTTGTTAGGCTGTGGCATCCACGGAGAAGAAAAAGTCTGTGAATCTTGTGAGTGCTTCAGTAGAGAGTAAGAAAATTTTGTTTAAGATTCAAGAGAACTTGCTCTCTCTTTTTGTACATAACAAGTAAAAGTGAACAATAGCTACGAAAGAGATAAAAAATGTATTATGCAGTGATCCAAAAGGGCCAATCAATGGTTCACAGCAGCTCAGAGTTTGAAGATACAACAATAAGCAGCTACATATATCAGGACCCTTAATGATGGTGATTAACACAGCTCTTAAATTACTAGGATCCTTATCACATAATCGATGGGCAGGGATAAGTCGTCGCCATTTTGATTTTGAGTTCTTTGTTTCTTGTACTTAGGAGAAAGATTTGCAGCGTGAGGATTGCTGGTCCATCACCCTGAGAAACACATCTGAGCGATGCGGCAAGGATGTGTGTTCTACAGGGCCTAGATTGAAAGCACCCTGAGACTCAAAACAGTTCGAGTAATCAAGATGTAAGATAATACCGCTTGGTAAAGGATTTGGTGGAAAGCCATGGAATTGCTTACCCACTACCCATTGGTGTGAATGAAAAGATTGTTCGTGTGAATGAAAAGATTCATGAGCTGGCGTGAGGAATGAAAAGCTGAACCACCCCAACCGGGCAGCATGGTAACTTTTGCAAAATAACAACTCCGATTTAGGAAAGTTGGGTCTCATAGGATGTACAATCGACACAGGTGATTGCAAGCCATCGAAGCAGCCTCCTTGTCGAGTACCATCCTATCAGCGAGACGTTATCAATCAACAGCTGGAAGAGTTATTAGCTACAGGCAGGATTAAAGAGTCCCAAAGTCCTTGAAGCAGTCCAGTGGTACCTGCTAGGAAACATGATGGGACACACCGTACGTGCATTGAATACTGCAAACTTAACCAGTTGTCAATGGGAGGATTCTATACCACTACCTTAGATGGATGATGTGTTAGGGGTTAGTTTTGTTTACAAATTGACCATTACTCAATACAATAGTCTGAATTGAAGTCCTTCAACAACAGTTAGCTAGTGGGCTGTAATGCCTCAAAGAATATGACTATGACATCCAACACTGGCCAAGAAGCAACAAAGTAACGCAGACAATTCCTCTCAATGGCCTAGGGAGAATCATTGAGAATGCCCCTTGTGTGTTTCCGCTGCAGAACCAGCGGTAGCAACAGTCAGTGACAGACTGTGCAGCAGTGAAAACAGAAGGATGCAAAGCATATGTGGCAAGAAAGTGGCACAAGCTCAGGCGCAGAATACTGATATTAGCCCAGTTGTAGATAGGCTGTCACTCATTGGCCAAAATGGAAGAAACCGAGTGATAAGGAGCTCCAACCCTTAAGTCGAGCAACAAGGGAAATCTCAACACAGTGGAAACTGTTAGAGCTACAAGAAGTAATTTACCTAAGGTGAGCGGAAGAAAAGTTGTCCGCTACGGGCAGGATGGTTCCAAGGGTGGAAATTACCAAAACAAGGTCAACTGTGTACCACCCGAGGGCAATAGACAGACTCACCATCTGCAAAATACCTTAAAAACCATGCTAAAAGGCTAGTAGTAGTGTCCACTCTTCCAGAGGACAAAGGGGGGAGTTGAAGATATAACAATCAACAGCTTCATAAATCAGGACACTAAAAAAAGGTGATTATCAGAGCTTTTAAATGACTGGGATCCTTATCGCATAATCGATGGCCAGGCATAAGTTGTCTAAGTTTAGATCCGCCCTTTTGACTTCTGTTTCTTGTACATAGCAGGAAGATTTGCAGGAAGGGAGTTGCTGGTCCATCACCCCAAGAAACACATCTCAGCGATGTGGCAGGGATGTGCGCTCTACATGGCCTTAACTGAAAGCATCCTCAGACTCATAACAGTTCGGGTAATCCAGATGTAAGACACTTACCGCTTGGCCAAGGATTGGGTGGTCAGCGCATAGAATTGCATCCCCACTACCCATTGGTGTGAATAAAAAGATTTATGAGCTGGAATAAACCCTGAAACCACCCCCAAATGGGAACCACCATAACGATGTGGTATGTTTTGCTTCCCGTGAATAGGATAGGCCTAGCACTACTTTCTCAACTCATCAGGGACAATTTCAGTGGAGAGTAATTCGTTTCTGATTGACAAATGGGACCCGCTAGCTTCACTTGATTAATAATTCGGGGTTTCAAAATGTTTGAAGTAGGCAGCTGTGACAATTGAGATTGTTTCTCATGAGCTGATTGTTATGACCAGAGTAGCCGGCGACATTCAATCAAGTAGCAGGCGGAACTCAGGAGGTTGCCGGCTTGTTTTGAAACCCCTTAAAAATACTGACGCCTCCCTGGACGATGGTGAGGTGTATTTGGATGACCTCATCATCTGCACTTTTAAAGAACACACTAACCGCTTATGGTTAGTGTTTGATCATATTATAAGGACTGCTGGTTTGGAAGTGAAGCGTACAAAGTGTCACTTCCTTAGAAGCTAGCCTTGGTCACTTACGTTGACTTCTTCGAATACTATCTTTTACGGTGGAATTTTTGTTTACAAATTGACCATTATTCAGTACATTGGTTGATGTCATTCAAGAACAGTTAGCTAGTTGGCTGAAACACCTCAAAGAATATCACTATGGCATCCAACATCAGCCAGGAAAGCAACCTAGCCATGCAGCTACATCTTGTCTCAATGGCATGAGTAGAATCATGGAGAATGCCCCTGCAGAACCACAAGCAACAACAGTTACTGGCAGACTGTACAGCAGTGAAGACCAAAAGGATGTAAAGAATGTGTGGTCACCCAAGAAAGTGGCCCAAGCTCAAACCCAGAATCCTGATATTGGCCCAGTTGTAGATCCGCTGTCACACATCCGCTGAAATTGAAGAAACCAACTGATAAGGAGCTCCAACCCTTGTGTCGAGCAACAAGGGAAATCTGAGCACAGTGGAAACTTTAAGAACTATGAGAAGGAATGCGTTACCTGCCGTCAGTCAAAGAAACGTTGTCAGCTAAGAGCAGAATGATTTTAACCTAGGGGGTTTGTTAAAGAAGCCGTTACTGAAATTCATAATGGTCCAGCAAATGGCCATTTAGAAAGGATAAATACCTTGAGGAAAATAAAAGCCAGGTTTTGGAGACCATCTAGGAAATACTCAGAGTTTGTCAGTGACCTTCAGGATAAGTGAGAAACTGCATATTGTGATGTGAGGCAAAGTCTGCAAGTGACTCAGCATCAGCAGAAAGATCCATATGATAAGGACATTAGACACTCCACAGCAGGAGGTTCAGGCAAAGGTATCGCAGCCAGGCAAGCGGGTTTTAGAACATCAGCAGGGATGGCGATAGCAGCCTTGACCATGCTAAGCGACGAAAGAACAGCACAAAACAATAAACGAACGTATATGACCTCCCGGGGCATGAAACATAAGACAGCAATCTGATTATGGCAACGCATTAAAATACTACGCTCAATACCCAGTGATGCAAGAGTGCAAGGAAGGAAAACGTGCTAATTTATGGGGCCCCGCGCGCCCACTTTGGAGAAAACATGCTAATGGAGATAGGACCAGAATACTGATGTTTGAAACAATTAGGTCACAATTCCAACGTTTACAAACGTTTACACCAGCATTTAAATGTTTCCAAGAATAAGATCGGAATTCCAATGTTTATAAAAATAGCACCAGAATTCCAATAGTGAGAAGAATAAGATCAGAATTCCAGTCTTTATAAATATGGCCACAATTCCCATGTTTGGAAGGATAACATCAAAAAGTGAATGTTTAAAAAAATAGGCCTAGAATACCAACTTTTAGAAGGATAAGATCAGAATTCCAATGTTTATAAAAAAAGGGAAGAATTGCAATGTTTGGAAGAATAAGATATTAGTTCTAATGCTAATAGGAATATGGCCAGCAATTCCACTGTTTTGAAGGACAAGATCAGAAAACCAATGCGTCTAAAGATAGGGCCAGAATTCCACTGTTTGGAAGACGAAGATCTGAAAACCGATAAGTATAAAAAAAGGACCAGAAATCCAGTATTTGGAAGGATAAGATCAGAATTCCTCTGCATATAAAAATAGGGTCAGAATTCCAGTGTTTCTAGAAATAGCATAAAAATTCAGATAAACTAGAAAGAAAACTAATATGTTCTATTTCTAGAACATAAACGAACAAAGAAAAAAATAGAGAGGAAAATTTTCTAGACCGCAACTAGTTGCATTAAAGAAAATATAACCAACAACGAATGTGAATTTAAAAGCAACAAACTACAGCATATTCCAAAGAGGATGCTCACAGAAAAACACGCACCAGAAAGTATAAATAAAAAGTATAAGTGAAATACAAGACCAAAATGACGTGCCGCACACAAGGACTAAAGAAGCAACATAATATGAAAAAACCGTCCGAAACAGGCAGACCTGACATACTGAATAAACTTTATATAAGACCAAACGATGCCAAGAAACTTGACTGAAAGAGACACATGCTACGAAAACCTAACAGCGATGCATGGAAGAAACAGTTTAAAAAAATGAGGGGATTACAAGTTATAAAAATTAGCCTGAAAGCATATAATGCTAGAAATGCGCTAACTTGAAGGCGGAAGACGCCATGAAAAAAACCTGTAAGCGCCAAAGGCCATAAAACTAAACGGAGAGCAAAATAGGAAATCATCATGAAACTAGAGTGAAAGCGACACATGCCAGAAACAGCTAACTGGAAAGCAACACATGCCGTGAGGACAACCTGAAGGTGACACTCACCAAGGAAACTAACTTGAGGATGACACATGTTAGAAAAGCAACTTGAAAGCAACATACACTACGAAAACAACTCAAAAGCAACACACTGTGAAAATTAAATGAAGAGTAATACCCGCCATGAAATCTAGTCGGAAAGAGACACACACTATAAAAAAGAAACTTGAAGGCGACTTATCCCATAAAAACTAATTTCGAGAGCACATACAGCCAAAAGCTAAACACCATTAGAAAGATGGCGTACGCCAAGAAGGATACCTTGCAAACAAGCACTACTCGCCACAAAAAGAAACAAGAGAGAGGACAAATGCTGCGAGAGCCACAGAAAAGGTGATGTATATTAACAAAACAACCATGGCCAGCGTTATTTATGCATAACACACAGAACATATGGAGGGAGCAAACCACCAGAGAAAAAGCGAAAGAAAACAGACTACCTCCTCAGTGGGCAGTGCGGGACTTTCATCCCTTGCATGAGGTTCAGGCAGAGGTATCGCAGCTGGGCGAGCGGCTTCCAGAACATCAGGAGGGATGGCAACAGCAGCCTCGGCCATGCTCAGAGACGAAAGAATGGCACAAAACAAAAAACCAAAGTATATAACCTCTCGGGGCATACTATCGGAATACTACTGTCAATACCCAGTCATGCAAGGTTCCAAGGAAGGAAAACATGCTAATTTATAGGGCCTGTGTGCCCACTTTGGAGCAAACATGCCAATGAAAACAGGGCCAGAATACTAATGTTTAAAAGAATTAGGTCAGAATTCCAACGTTTACAAAAAAAGCACCAGAATTCAAATGTTTTGAAGAATAAGATCAGAATTCCAATGTTTATAAAAACAGCACCTGAATTCAAATAGTTGGAAGAATAAGATTCGAATTCCAATCTTTACAATCTGGCCACAATTCCCATGTTTGGAGGGATAAGATCAGAAAGCCAATGTATAAAAAAATAGGCCCAGAATACCACCTTTTAGAAGGATAAGATCAGAATTGCAATGTTTGGAAGAATATGATCAGAATTCCAATGTTCATAAAAATAGGGCCAGAATTTTAATATGTATAAAAATAGGGCAAGAATTCCAATGTTTGCAAGGATAAGATAGTAATTCCAATGCTTTTACAAACGGCGCCAAAATTACAACGTTTGGAACGATAAGATCAAAATTCCAAAGTTTATTAAAATAAGACCAGAATTCCAATGTTTGGAAGGATAAGATCAGAATTCCAATGTTAAAAAACATAGGGCCACAATACCAATATTTGTAAAGATAAGATCAGAATTAAAATGTTTGGTAGCATTAGATCAGAATTCTAATGTTTATACAAATAGGGCTAGAATTCCAGGGTTTGAAAGGATAACATCAGAATTCTAATGTTTCGAAGAATAAGATACTAATTCTAATGCTTATTGAAATAGGGCTAGAATTCCACCGTTTAGAACGATAAGATGAGAGAACCAATGCGCATAAATATAAGATAAAAATTCCAGTGTTTGGAAGAAGAAGTTCAGAATTGCAATGGTTAAAAAAAAATTGGCCAGAATTCCACCATTTTGAAGGATAAGATCAGAAAACCAGTGTAGATAAAAATAGGGGCAGAATTCCACTGTTTGGAAGAAGAAGATCAGAAAACTGATGTGTATAAAAATAGGACCAGAAATCCAGTGTGGAAGGATAAGATCAGAATTCCAATGTTTGAAAGGGTAAGGTCAGAATTTCAGTGCTTATAAAATTAGCTTTAGAATTCAAATAAACTAGAAAGAAAACTAACATGTTCTATTTCTAGAACATAGATGAACAAAGCAAAAAATAGACTAGACTAGAGTGAAAGAGACACACGCCAGAAACGTCCAACTGGAAGGCCACACACTCTGTGAAAACAACCTGAAGACGACACATGCCAAGCAAACTAACTTGAAGACGCTCGAAATACAACTTGAAAGTGCATTATGCTATGAAAACAACTCAAAAGCAACACACTGTGACATTTAAATGAAGGGTAATGCCCGCCATGAAATCTAGCCTGAAAGCCACACACTCTATGAAAAGGTAACTTGAAGGCGACACATGCCATGGAAATTATTTTCGAGAACAGATACCGCCAAAAGCTAAACACCATTAGAAAGACAACGTACGCCAAGAAGGCTGTCTTGCAAGCCAGCGCTGCTCACCACAAAAAGAAACAATTAGAGAGAACGCAAATGCCGTGAGACCTACAGAAAAGCGACGTATGTTAACCAAAACAACCATGGCCAGCCTTAATTCTGCATAACACACACAACATGTGGAGGGAGCAGAACACCGGAGAAAAAGTGAAAGAAAACAGACTACCTTCTCAGCTGGCAGTGCGGGACTTTCACCACTAACAGGAATTTCCAGAACATCAGGAGAGATGGCGACAGAAGCCTCGGCCATGTTCAGTGACAAAAGAATGGCCCAAAACAAAAAGCAAAAGTAGATGACCTCTCGGGGCATGAAACATAAGTCAGCAATCCGGTGATGGCAGCCCATTTAAATACTACGGTCAATACCCAGTGAATCAAGGGTTCCAGGAGGGAAAACGTGCTAATTTATGGGGCCCACACGTCCAATTTGGAGCAAACATACCAATGAAAATCGGGCCAAAATACCAATGTTTGAAAGAATTAGGTCAGAATTCCAATGTTTATAAAAACAGCACCAGAATTCCCATGTTTGAAAGGATAAGATCAGAAAGCCAATGTATACAAAATTGGGCCAAAATTCCAAAGTTTGGAAGAATGAGATCAGAATTCCAATGTCTATAAAAGAACCAAAATTCCAATAATTGAAAGGATAAGATCAGAATTCTAATGTTTGGAAGGATAAGATAATAATTCCAATGCTTATACAAATGGGGCCAGAATTTTACTGTTTGGAAGGAGAAGAGCAGAAAACCGATGTCTATAAAAATAGGACAAGAATTCCAATGTTTGGAAGGATAACATCAGAATTCCAATGTATATAAAAACAGGGTCAGAATTCCAATGTTTGAAGGGATAAGGTCAGAATTCCAGTGTTTATAAATATAGCATTCAGAATTCAGATAAACTAGAAAATAAACCAATATGGTTTATTTCTAGAACATATATGTGGACAAACAAACAAAGAAATAGAAACTAACATTTTCTAGACCGTAACTAGTTGTGGGAAAAAAAATATAATCAACAAAGAATGTGGATTAAAAAGCGCAAACTACAGGATATTCAAAAAAGCATGCCTACAGAAAAAACACGGACCGTAAAGTATAAATGAAAAGTAAAAGTGAAGTACAAGACCAAATTGACATGCCGCACACAAGGACTAAAGAAGCAACACACCAAGAAAAATGATCCGGAAAAAGGGGGAACGACAAACAGAATAAAATTGATATAAGAGCAAAAGGCGCCAAAAGACTAGACAGAAAGAGACACATGCTACGAAAACTAAATTGGGAGAAGAAAAGACCCTAAAACTAGCCTCAAAGGGATACGTACTATAAAGGCTGAGGAAACCTAACAGAGAAACAAGAAACAAACAAAAAAAATGAGGCCAATACGCGCTATAAAAACTAGTTTGAGAGAAACTAATGCTCGAAAAGCGCTATCTTGAAGGTGGCAGACACCACGAAAAAAACTTGCAAGCGACACATGCTATAAAAGTAAATTGAGAGCAAAATACGAAAGACACCATGAAACTAGAGTGAAAGAGATACACGCCACAAATGGCTAACTGGAAGGTCACAAATGCCAAGGAAACTAACTTGAAGACGACACATGCCAGAAAAGCAACTTGAAAGTGACATACGCTATAAAAACAACTCGAAAGCAACACCTACTGTGAAAATTCAATGGAGAGTAATAGCTGACATGAAATCTAGTCTGAAAGTGACACACGCTACAAAAAGGTAACTTGAAGGTGACACATGCCATGGAAACTAATTTCGAGAGCACTTGCGGCTGAAGGCAAAACACCATTAGAAAGGCGAGGTACGCCAAGAAGGCTGCCTTACAGGCCAGCACCACTCGCCACAAAAACAAACAAGAGAGAAGACAAATGCCGCAAGAACA
This sequence comes from Porites cylindrica, assembly GCA_964035525.1. Taxonomy (NCBI): domain Eukaryota; kingdom Metazoa; phylum Cnidaria; class Anthozoa; order Scleractinia; family Poritidae; genus Porites; species Porites cylindrica. The sequence goes on along the minus strand of OZ037778.1, from coordinate 18,846,472 downwards.
ACAGAAAAGGCGACGTATATTAACCAAAACAACCTTGGCCAGCCTTGATGCTGCATAACACACAGAACATATGGAGGGAGCAGAACACAGACAAAAAGCAAAACAAAACAGCCTACCTCTTAAGCCGGTAGTGCGGGATTTTCACCAGCAGCAGGAGGTTCAGGCGGAGTTATCGCTGCTGGTGAGCAGCTTCCAGGACATCAGGAGGGATAGCGACAGGAGCCTTGGTTATGCTCAGCCACGAAAGAATGGCACAAAAAATACCGAAAGAATATGACTTCTCGGGGCACGAAACATAAGACAGCAATCTGAAGATGGCAAAGCATTTAAATACTATTCTCAATACCCAGTAATGCAAGGGTCTCAGGAGTGAAAACGTGCTGATTTATGGGGCCCACGGGCCCAGTTTGGAGTAAACATACCAATGAACACAGGGCTAGAATACCAATGTTTCAAAGGATTCTGATAGAATTCCAATGATTATAAAAATAGAACCAGAATACAGATGTTTCGAAGGATAAGATCAGAATTCCGGTAGTCGGAGGGATAAGAGCAGAGTTCAATGTTTACAAGAATAGGGCAAGAATTCCACTGTTTGGAAGGATAAGATCAGAGTTCTAACGGTTAGAGGGATAAAATGATAATTCCAATGCTTATAGAAACAGGACCAGAATTCCACTATTTGGGAGAATAAGATAATAATTCCAGTGCTTACAGAAAAACGGCCAGAATCCCATTGTTTGGAAGGATAAGATCAGATTTCCAATGTTTATAAAAATAGCACCAGAATTCCGATAGTTGCAAGGATAAGATCAAATTTCCAGTCTTTACAAATAGGGCCAGAATTCCAATGTTTGGAAGGATAAGATGAGAATTGCAATATTAAAAGGATAGGACCAGAATTTCAATGTGTATAAAAACAGGGCTAGAACTTAAATGTTTGGAAGGAGAACAGAATTTCCCTGTTTATAAAAGTGGGACTCAAATTCCAGTGTGTAAAAAGATAAGATCAGAATTCCAATGTTTGGAAGGATAAGATTAGAATTCTAATGTGTAAAGAAATAGGACCTGAGAATTCCACTATTTGGGAGAATAAGATAATAATTCCAGTGCTTACAGAAAAACGGCCAGAATCCCATTGTTTGGAAGCATAATATCAGAAAACCAATGTTATAAAAATAGGGCCAGAATTACAGTGTTTAGAAGGATGAGATGAGAATTCCATTTTTTTCTAAAAATAAGGCTAGAACTCCAATGTTTGGAAGGATAAGATCAGATTTCTAATGTGTAAAGAAATAGGACCTGAGAATTCCACTGTTTGGGAGGAGCGGATAATAACTCCAATTCGAATAGAAATAGGGCCAGAATCGCCCTGTTTGGAAGCATAATATCAGAAAACCAATGTTATAAAAATAGGGCCAGAATTCCAGTGTTTGAAAGGATGAGATGAGAATTCCAATTTTTTCTAAAAATAAGGCCAGAACGTAATTGGAAGGATAAGATCAGAATTCCAATCTTTACCGTAAATAGGGGCCAGAATTCCAATGTGTGGAAGAATAAGATCAGAGTCGTAATATTAAAAGGATAGGGCCAGAATGCCAGTGTGTGTAAAAATAGGGCTAGAGCTTCAAAGTTTGGAAAAAGAAGAACAGAATTTCCCTGTTTATAAAAGTAGGGCTAAATTCCTGTGTGTGGAAGGATAAGATCAGAGTTGTAATATTAAAAGGATAGGGCCAGAATTCCAATGTTTATAAAAAAAGGGCTAGAATTCCAGTGTTTGGAAGGATAAGATAATCATTGCAATGCTTATAGAAATAAGACAGAAGTCCACTGTTTGAAAAGGAAAGAGTTAAAGCAGTGTCCACTTTTCCAGGGGACATACACCTCTTGAGTTTGTGTTTGGTAGAGAGATACCAATACTTCTGGTTGTGATGATAGGACTGAAGGCAATGGGAGGAACTACTCTAAATTTGTCGGTTACCTTCTAGATACGTTAGAACCTGAATATTATGATGTGAGGCAAAGTCTGCAAAGCAGCTCAGCATCGGCAGAAAGATGTATCTGATAAGTGCCTGAGACATATGGTGTTTTAAGCTGGAGTGGTCCTGGGCATGGTCCTCAAGGTAGGACCAAGGATCGTGAGTGGGTACTGCAAGTGTTTGGTGAGTTGAAGTCAATGAAGCCTAGCTGCGTGTTTGTTTAGTTGATTGGAAGAGGTAATCAATGTTGGGGCCAATGATGAACTTCCTGCCAAGGTTATTAATGTGCCATGCAATAGTGAGTACCGGTCTGCCTTACTGATATGGTTCTAATTTGAGAACTTGAACATGGCGTTGAATGTGATATCGCATCGGGAGGTAGGAAAACTAGCAGGAGATTTTCAAAATGGTGAGCTCGAGACGAGCAGGAAGGAGACAAGAGATTGGACGAACACGAGGCCAAAGGTGATGATCACAGCAGAAAAGGTAGTTGGGCTTTTCGCCCGGCGAGGTTGTAAATCGCCTAGGCGAGAATGAAAATTGGTTCTCCCTTCCTGATATGGTTCCAGGTGGAAAACTCGAACACGGTGTTGAATGTGATGAGAGAGTAAATTTATCGAATATTGAGGGAGGTGGATTTGAAGATGTTCAAAATAGAGAGACAAGAAGGGAGGTGAGAACGGAAGACGAACATAAGGGCAAAGATGAACAGCCAATTGGTCAGTGCCAAAAGACTGCAGATAGTGGGGTAGAATTAATTGAAAAGGTCTGGAACTAGCAAGAGAACAGTTTATTCGATGATTTGCAGGGAAAAGTATTTATGAGTCAACAGGAGTCACTGTTGAAGACTGTTTGTTGTTGTTTGTCGATTAAAAGGTGCTAATAAAGCTTGTCAGGCTGTGGCATCAGTTGAGAAGAAAACGTTTGTGAATCCTATGAGTGCTTCAGCAGAGATTGAGAAAATTTTGTTTAAGATTCAAGAGCTTAAGCAACTTGCTCTCTCTTTTTGTATATAACAAGCGGTAGACAGTACATAGGTCAATAGACAGACTGAGCATCTGCAAAATTCCTTAAAAGCATGCTTAAGGTCAGAGTTCAAGATTATCCGTAGAGTTGGCATGAACACCTAGGTGACTGTATGATAGCTTTAAGAAGTAGTGTCCACTCTTCCAGAGGACAAAGGGGCGAGTTGAAGATATAACAATCAACAGCTGCATAAATCAGGACACTAAAAAAAGGTGATTAACACAGCTTTTAAATGACTGGGATCCTTATCAAATAATCGATGGCCAGGCATAGGTTGTCTATGTTTAGATTCGCCCTTTTGAGTTCTGTTTCTTGTACATAGCAGGAAGATTTGAAGGGTGGGGATTGCTGGTCCACCACCCCAAGAAACACATCTCAGCGATGTGGCAGGGATGTGCGCTCTACATGGCCTGAACTGAAAGCATCCTGAGACTCATAACAATTCGGGTAATCAAGATGTAAGACAATTACCGCTTGGCCAAGGATTGGGTGGTTAGCGCATAGAATTGCATCCCCACTACCCATTGGTGTACATGAAAAGATTTACGAGCTGGAATGAAAGCTGAAACCACCCCCAAATGGGCACCACCATAACGATGTGGTAGGATACGCCTAGCACTACCTTCTCAACTCATCAGGGACAATTTCTGTGGAGAATAAGTCCTTTCCGATCGACAAATGGGATTCTGGGACCCCTGGTTTTTAGAGTTTATAATACTAATGCCCGAATTCCAATGTTTGTGAAATAGGGCTAGAATTCCAGTGTTTGGAAGGATCAGATCAGAACTCTAATGTTTGGAAGAACAAGAAAATAATTCCAATGCTTATAGAAATAGGGCCAGAATTTCACTTTTTGGGAGGATAAGATAATTATTCCAATGCTTATAGAAATAAGGCCAGAATCCCACTGTTTGGAAGCATAATATCAGAAAAACAATGTTTTAAAAGTAAGGCCAGAATTCCAGACTTCATGAAAATAAGGCAACAACTCCAATGTTTAAACATCCTCGGAGACCCAGGGGCAGATAGTGGGGGCAAGGGAAAGTCTAAACGGGCGGAAAAAAAAGGCACGAAGAAAAGAAAAGAACGGCGAGAAGAGCCCCTGGGGACAATGTCTTACCAGACCAGTTCCAAACGGTCGACGCCGTTCTGTCTTCTGATTGGTGCCAGAAAAACACAAGTTTTCTGGCACCAATCAGAAGACAGAACGGCGGCGACCGTTTGGAACTGGTCTGGTAAGACATTGTCCCCAGGGGCTCTTCTCGCCGTTCTTTACTTTTCTCTTGTGCCATATTTTCCCGCCTGTTTAGACTTTCCCTCGCCCCCACTATCTGCCCCTGGGTCTCCGAGGATGATGTTTAAAAGGACAACATCAGAATTCAGACAATGTTTAAAATAATAGCACAAGAATTCTAATAGTTTGAATAATAAGATCAGAGTTGCAATATTAAAAGGATAGGGCCAGAACTCCAATGTGAATAAAAATAGTGCTAGAATTTCAATGTTTGGAAGGAGAAGAACAGAATTTCCCTGTTTAAAAACATAGGGCTAAAATTCCAGTGTGTGAAAGGATAAAATCAGAATTGCAATGTTTGGAAGGATAAGATTAGAAATCCAATGTGTATAGAAATACGACCAGAATTCCAATGTTTGGGAAGAAAAGATAATAACTCCAATGCTTATAGAAATAGGGCGAGAATTCCAGTGTTTGGAAGGATAAGATCAGACTTGCAATATTAAAAGGATAGGGCCAGAATTCCAATGTGTATAAAAAAAGGGCTAGAATTTCAATGTTTGGAAGGATAAGAACAGAAGAAAGTGGCGCAAACTCAAGCCCAGAATACTGATATGAACCCAGTTGTAGATAGGCTGTCACTCATTGGCCAAAATGGAAGAAACCGAGTGATAAGGAGCTCCAACCCTCAAGTCGGGCAACAACGGAAATTTGGGCACAGTGTAAACTGTCAGAGCTACAAGGAGTAATTTACCTAACGTGAGCGGAAGGAACGTTGTCAGCTACGGGCAAGATACTTTTACCCTAAGGGTGGAGATTACCAAAACACGGTCAACTGCGTACCACCCAGAGGGCAATAGACAGACTGAGCATCTGCAAAATACCTTAAAAAGCATGCTAAAGGCTAGAGTTCAAGATGATCTGTACAGTTGGCATGAACACCAAGATGACTGTATGATAGCTTTCAGAAGTAGTGCCCACTCTTCCAGAGGACAAAGGGGGGAGTGGAAGATACAACAATCAACAGCTGCATAAACCAGGACACTTAAAAAAGGTGATTAACACAGCTTTTAAATGACTGGGATTCTTATCGCATAACCGATGGCCAGGCATAAGTTGTCTCTGTTTAGATCCGCCCTTTTTAGTTCTGTTTCTTGTACATAGCAGGAAGATTTGCAGGGTGGGGGTTGCTGGTCCATCAACCCAAGAGACACATCTCAGCGATGTGGCAGGGATGTGCGCTCTACATGGCCTTAACTGAAAGCATCCTCAGACTCATAACAGTTCGGGTAATCCAGATGTAAGACAATTACCGCTTGGCCAAGGATTGGGTGGTCAGCGCATAGAATTGCATCCCCACTACCCATTGGTGTGAATGAAAAGATTTATGAGCTGGAAAAAACGCTCAAACCACCCCCAAATGGGCACCACCAAAACCATTAGGTACGCTGTGCTTCCCATGAATAGGATAGGCCTAGCACTACCTTCTCAACTCATCAGGGACAATTTCAGTGGACAGTAAGTCCTTTCCGACTGACAATGAGATTCTGGGACCCCAGAATTTTAGAGTTTATAATACTAACGCCTGAATTCCAATGTTTGGAAGGATAAGATCAGAATTCCAATGTTTATAAAAATAGGGCTAGAATTCCAGTGTTTGGAAGGATAAGATCAGAATTCTAAAGTTTGGAAGAACAAGAAAATAATTCCAATGCTTATAGAAATAGGAGCAGAATTTCACTGTTCGGGAGGATAAGATAATTATTCTAATGCTTATAGAAATAGGACCAGAATCCCACTGTTTTGAAGCATAATATCAGAAAACCAAAAGTCATAAAAATAAGGGCAGAATTCCAAAGTTTATAAAAATAAGGCCAGAACTCCAATGTCTGGAAGGATAACATCAGAATTCTGACAATGTTTATAAAAATAGCACTAGAATTCTAATAGTTGGAAGGATAAGATCAGAATTGCAATCTTTATAAATAGGACCACAATTCCAGTGTTTGGAAGGACAAGATCAGAGTTGCAATATTAAAAGGATAGGGCCAGAATTTCAGTGTGAACAAAAATAGGGCTAGAAATAGAAATAGGAACAGAATTCCACTGTCTGGGAGGAGAAGATAATAACTCCAATGCGTATAGAATAGGGCAAGAATCCCACTGTTTGGAAGCATAATATCAGGAAACCAATGTTATAAAAATAAGGCCAGAATTCCAGTGTTTGGAAGGATAAGATCAGAATTCCAATTTTTTCTAAAAATAAGGCCAGAACTTCAACATCTGGAAGGATAAGATCAGAGCTGCAATACTAAAAGGATAGGGCCAGAGTTCCAATGTGTATAAAAATAGGGCTAGAATTTCAATGTTTGGAAGAATAGGAACAGAATTCCACTGTTTATAAAAATAGGGCTAGAATTCCAATGTTTGGAAGGATAAGATAATAATTCCGATGCTTATAGAAATGGGACTAGAATTCCAGTAAGGGCAAAAATGAATAGCCAGTTAGTCAGTGCCAAAGACTGCAGATAGTGGGGTGGAATTGGTGGAAAACGTTTGGAACTAGCAAGAGACCCGTTTATTCAAGAACTGTGAAACGACGATTTGCAGGGAAAGGTATCCATTAGTCAACTAGAATCACTGTTGAAGACTGTTTGTTGTTTTTTGTCGATTACAAAGTGCTAATAAAGCTTGTCAGGCTGTGACATCCGTTGAGAAGAAAAAGTCTATGGATGTTATGAGTGCTTCAGCAGAGAAGCAAATGGACTTCATTTGGGCACCACTTTAACGATGTGGCATGTTTTGCTTCCTGTGAATAGGATAGGCCTGGCGCTTCCTTCTGAACTCGTTAGGGACAATTTCAATGGAGAGTAAGTCCTTTGCGATTGACAGATGGGACCCGCTAGCTTCACTTGATTAATAATTCAGGGTTTCAAAATGTTTGAAGTAGGTAGCTGTGACAATTGAGATTTTTTATCATGAGCTGATTGTTATGACCAGAGTAGCCGGCGACATACAATCAAGTAGCTGGCAGAACTCCGGCGGTTGCTGGCTTGTTTTGAAACCCCTCAAAAATACTTACACCTACCTGGGCGAACAGTCTGGTATATTTGGATGACCTCATCATCTGCACTTTGAGAGAACACACTAACCGCTTATGGTTAGTGTTTGATCATATTATAAGGACTGCTGGTTTGGAACTGAAGCCTACGAAGTGTCACTTCCTGAGAGGCTAGCCTTGGTCACTAACGTTAAAATACTATCTTTCAGGGCAGAATTTTTGTTTAAAAAATGGACCATTTCTCAATACATTAGTAGATGTCCTTCAAGAACAGTTAGCTAGTTGGCTGAAACACCTCAAAGAATATGACTATGGCATTCAACATCAGCCAGGAAAGCAACCTAGCCATGCACCTTCAGCTTGCCTCAGTGGTATGGGCAGAATCATGGAGAACGCCCCCTGCAGAACCACAGGGAACAACAGATACCGGCAGACTGTACAGCAGCGAAGAACAAAAGGATGTAAAGAATGTGTGGTTACCCAAGAAAGTGGCCCAAGCTCAAACCCAGAATCCTGATATTGGCCCAGTTGTAGATCCGCTGTCACACATCCGCTGAAATAGAAGATAACAACTGATAAGGAGCTCCAACCCTTGTGTTGAGCAACAAGCGAAATCTGAGCACAGTGGAAACTTTAAGGGCTAGGAACAATGGAACGTCAGCCAAAGGAACGTTGTCAGCAAAGAGCAGGATGATTTTAACCTAGGTTTTTTTAAAGAAGCCGTTCCTGAAAATCATAATGGTCCGGCAGGTGGCCATTTAGAAAGGAAAAATACTTTGAGGAAAATAAAAGCTAGGTTTTGGAGATCATCTAGGAAGCACTCAGAGTTTGTCAGTGACCTTCAGGATAAGTGAGAAACTGCATATTGTGATGTGAGGCAAAGTCTGCAGTAACTCAGCATTGGCAGAAAGATCCATATGATAAAGACATTAGGCACTCCAGAGCTGAAACCAAGTGACTGAAGCAAATTAATTCCATTGACAGTGTGAGGGACCAATTAGAAATAACGGAACACGTCACGGACATCACGTATCCAGTAAAGAAAGTCAGGGGACATTCCAGGAGATCTCAAGTAGTTCACTTCAACAACCTGCGCACAGTTGTACCAGGGAAGGCAGAAAGAATGCATGGGGGAAACAGCTGCTCAGTGAATTCTTCTCATGGTGAGGGCCGGGGCAAAGACGGTAAATGCCCACTACCAGGGTCAAGTAAGGCAGAGTCAACAGAGCCGGGTATGGTGATTAGCAGAGCAGACAAAGAAGTTGTTGATGTTGAGGCCAATGATGACCTTCCTAGTGAGGTGGTGAACGTGCCAGGTAAGAGGCCAGAGAGAATATCGGCCCTGCCTTGAGGATACAGTTCTAGTCAGAGAATTCGAACATGGGGGTGAATGTGATCAGGGAGTAGATATATCAGATACGGAGGGAGGTGGACTTGCAGAAGATGTTTAAAAAAGTGAGATGAGTGGGCAGGAGAGAACAGAAGACGGATGTGAGGCAGAAGTTGAACAGCTAACTGAACAGGGCCAAAGACCAGTATGCATGAGAAAACCTTTAAACTGTTATGGTGAATGGATTCTAAATTAATGGTCTACCGCAGATGTTGGACCACTTAAAGGACAAGCCAAGAAAGTACAAGAAGCTGATGAAGACAGTGAAACCAAAATTGCTGGAGAAGGCAAGAACACTGCAGGGAAACTGTTCATTCTCTCAGTAAGATAAACTTTCAAGAGTGTTTGTTAACAGGTTTGATTGACTTCCTTTTGTTTTATTACTTGAAGTGACTGTGAATCAGGAGATTCCTTCCTTTAGGGAGGGAATAGTGTAATGCACAATTGTGTGAGATATATAGCATAGGATTAGGCTGGTAAGACACGTTTTCTGTAAAAGCTCAGTACTTGGTCTTTGTTTAATCATATGTTATTAGCAACCTTAATAAAAGAAAGCAGTCAGAACCTCTGTGCAAAACTTAGAATTCCGATGTTTGGAAGAATAAGACAATCAATAATGATTTGAAAAAAAGGTCACACTCCAGTGTTTGGAGGGATAAGGTCAGAATTCCGAAGCTTGGAGGTGTAGGATCAGTATCCAATGTATGGAAGGATAAGGCCAGAATTCTAATAGTGGAAGGATAAGGGCAGAACTTCAATGTTTGGATTGTTTTTTTTTAAACCGAGAGTAAAAAATAATATATTGTCCACTTTCAGTCCACTTTCTGTGAGGAAAACGAGTTACGAACTAGTTGTAACTTGATTTCAAGATTCCCCCAGCAAATGTTATCATAATATTATTTAATTATATGTTCACTTACTGCCTTTCATTCCCACAGACATTCACTTTCCATGACTTCCAATCACAATCCCTCCAATGCAATAACTATGAAGAGAGAAGAAAGGATGTCAAACAAATTGCACAGTGGCAATTATAAATTAAGCAATTAGGTGTTATTTCACGCCATTTGCTATCTTTTTATAAAGCTAAAACACGACCAGTACAGATCATTTATTTAACACTATAATGGGATGGATGGATATGGATTGAAACTTGAAAAACGTTAGCCCAATTTTTTCAAGTGTAATACAATGTCTACAAAAATCCCCCCCAAAGTAATTATGGTTAGTGCCCCACGTAAAATTTGTTTCACATCTTCTTCACAACTCTACAAGTTAGAGTATTAATTTTTGTATATGGCCATTAAAAGGAGCTAAATAATGACTTCAAAACAGAATGGACCTGAGACAGCAATATCCTTGATACAATGTACATAGGTGTTGTTTCATGGAGGGAGGAAGATCCTAGAAGGCAGAACAACTTTACATTGAGTTTACAGGGAGAAATTTCAATCCATGTGGTGCCCAGGGCAATCGCTAAAATTGCTGGGCGTTTGCAAATAGTAGGAGGGGAATTGTACAGCTAGGAAGTACCTTTGGTTCTACTTTCCTTTTGTTTTTTTTTTACAAAAGTAGCCGGGGCTTGAGTTCATAGTAACCGGGCAAAATCCCCGGCCCCAGTGGCTCTTAGTGAGTGGGTGCCCTAGTAGAGAAGGTCCAAGGAGGAACCACAAATGTGACTGTACACGGGAAAACGTACTTTAAAGCTTATCCGTTAAACGGCTAAAAACTAGCGGGTAGTTAATGGATAGTTAACGGCCTTGAAAGCGTTGTAACATTTTGTCCTAATGGTCTAACAACCAGCATGTCATGGCTGATGGTCATCTCGAGCATTCTAATGTTTCAATCTAATGCCCTAACGCCCAACTTTGTTCCCTATAAAAGTAGCCGGGGCTCTCGCTCATAGTAACCGGGGAAAATCCCGGCCCCTGCCACTCTTAGTGACAGCCTTGGGTACCCAAGTAGAGAAGGTCAAAGGAGGAACCACAAATAACAAAAACCCAATCTGGGTCCTTCTGCTCTTTTTACTGGTATTAATACATGTATAACTACCCTTCAGCAGGAATATCACAATAATTAGCCTGTGGTAATGCAAACGAATTATGGTCAGCCTAATTATTGCTGTGATTAGCCACTGAATGGCCCCTCATCACTTTTGTGGGGTTTGTCTCCAGTACTGGGATCTTCCTAACAAGGGCAGTTTACATGATGCTAGGATCTCAGCTAAGATCCTAGTACAAGTACAACCCCTTGCATGTAAACCAAACACAGACAACATATGGCAATAGGATAATCCACCTTCATGTTCTTCCTGGTACTAGCATTTTTCAGGTGAACAGCAATAACTAACAATGCATTTAGATGCAAAAACGCCAGCTATTGTTGTGCACAAAAATATGAAGCTAGAAGACAATACACCTGAATAATGAGAGGCTCTCACTTGTCAAAATTTTGGACAAAATATTAGCGAATTGTAACCGTTATTTCACTGCCTTTCAACATCTCAATAATCTTGAAACTAAAAGGTCATATAAAAAAAACCCAGTTTATCTCAAGAATCTTAAATCTATCTATCTAACTAAGCTACTTCTATTCCATCCTTAATACAAGTTTGGTAAACTAACAGCACATAAGTAGCAATCTAACCCAGTCAACATACACACATTATATTAAAAAGTCTGAGAACAAATCTTGAATTGCAAGAATTACATGTCATTAAGACCGACAAGCCTGTCGTATACTTTAAGGTGACAGTGATGTAATTGGTAAAAGGAACCGTTACCAATGAATAAATTAGACAGCATTTTAAAGAAAAGTAATTCAAAGGGATAATTTGATTTTATTTAACTTTGAAAGTATGGTCCAACGTTTAATTGTTTCATCAACAGGATTAACCGCAAAGAAGGTCGGCCTGCTGAGGGTTATAATTATTATTGTGTGATGTAACACACTGAATTCACACACATCTCTGCAATCTACTCCAGATTTGTAGATCCTTTTTTTTTGCAGAAGGAGCTTTTCAGCTTATTTTTAAGAGCCTTAAGCAATGTACAAAGGGAAAAGGTCAGGCACATTGAGATTACATGTTTTATTACCATAAAGGTCTTCCTTACTTTTTCAAGGAAATTTCCGCTTTGGCCCTTCTTCTTCTTTTGATCCCATCTTACTTCAAGAGCAACTAACAAGAAAACTACAATAAATAAATTTCACTCTACAAATTAGAAATTAAAAGTTTGCTGAATAAAACACTGAGAACATTTGGGGTAATGATGATGACTATTCAATGAAATGATATATTCTTTGGGTATTTCTTCAGTGTTGTTGCAGAAACTACTGATGGCTCGCTTTTGGTTTGTGGTGTGACTTTAGTAGGCCAATTACAAGTCCCAAAAACCCTCACTTTCAAAATGAGGCCAAGGGCCACCCCTTTAAGTGTATATGAGTTTTATTTGCATGATAGGCCAGGAGGAACTTGGGAATGGTCTATTCAGTGTTTGAGATTGCTTATTTAAATGAGAATCAATCAATAGTTAATGCCCCCAAAAATTATCATGTGAAAACCCTTTAAGGGGAAAAATGCCCTACGTGTAACATCCAACTGTCTTTTTTACCTTGACTATCCTCTTCGACCTCAATGGGGTTCCAAGCTGTCTGCACCTTAAATTGTATGAAAGAAAATGACCAAGATTTAGCAAAAGTGAAACAGTTTAATTTAAGGGAAGCCTTTGGAAAAGGAGTACCTTCTCAGTTGTCAAAAATATAAAAGGTGAAGGGTTGGACCTTGGAACGGAGCCTCTTCATGAAAAATTTTATTGAGTTATTCCTCCAGATTTATCACTAACTGAATTTGTCTATGATATCAGCTAATTGACAACAGCACGTTCCTTATAAATTGAGGTGAAAAACAATAAAAAGCGTGTTTGTAAAGGATCATTGTTAATGAAGAATTCACTCAAAAGTTAAGTTCACGTTTGTTGTGTCAACTGTTATTCAGTCAACTCTGGTCAAATTGTTAGTCAAGACTTACCTCTCTTGTTATTCTAGGTAGAACTAAGAATGTTTAGTCCGGGATCATCAACCACTGACACGAAAAATAAAGAGATATACAATTCAGTACCTACAGCATTTACTTATCACCCCTGATTGTGTAATTATTGCTTTTTTGTGTCCTATTTATGTTCACTCCATTGCAGACTCAGAAACTCTGAGTTTTTACTTGTGGAAATCAAACCAACTCTAGAGGCACAGGGGCGGATTGGAGGCTAGTCATTTGTAACCTGAAAATTGTTCAGGCTTATAGTCAGCGGGTTTTCAAAAATTGAAAGGAATAATTAAGTTTGCTTAATAGCTCCAACTGATACTGATATGAAAGGAAGCAAAAAATTCTTGAACAATTAAAACTACCTTGAATATTACAATAACTACAATGGGCTGAAAACAACAACAAAATTGCTCCAATTCTTGCATGTTTATTATTTCAGTTTTTAAGATATCATATGGCTTGGCTGCGGATAGGCTGAATTTCAGACGATTACAACTTGAGTCATTTTTACTCCCACAACTCGAAGTAATCGTCTGATATTCAGCCTAGGCTAGCCAGGCTATGGAATTAAATGTCACATAGTTACCCATTTCATTCGTAAACAAATTCATGAAATGGGATTACAATGGTCAAGTCTATTGGATGGTAACAGCAGGAGGCTTTTTTATTTTATCTGCGGAAACTGGGATAGTTATCTACTACTAAGACCCTACCCATGAACTTACCATCTCCTGCAGGGTGTTGTTGTTAAGAAGCCTTAATGGTCCTGAGACAAACAAAACAAAAAAATTGTGAATAATATAATTCAGATACTTCAGTTGCCATTGTACATCATAATAAAAAATAATAATAATAAAACAAGGAAACTTATATTGTGCATATACCATACAAATATGTTCATATGGGCATTGCAAATTATGAAAATATGATAAGACTAACAAATTGGCAAGAATTTACAAAGAAAAAATTAAGAATGTCTGAAAGATAAAAATCAAATCTAATTGGTCATGTCAATTAAAAGCTTCCTAGAAAAAATATGTTTTGAGAGCTCTCTAAAGGATCTCTTAAGGCTCTGAATGTTTCTGATCTGGTCTACAGTTTGAGTGCTGCCGCACTAAAATGCTCGGTCACAAGCGTAGAGGCACCGTGCATTGGCTGGTACGTAATGTATCTGATGATACTCCTCAATTATTTGAGAAAAATATACAGACACAAATAATCATTACCCTGCAGAAGATCGACAGCTTCGCAATGAATTAATTTAAAATTACTTTTTTTTACCTTTATCGAGAATGTCCAGAAGCCTAAGTGGCACTTTACTCCTGCTGATATATACACAGTCAGGTGGAAGAAGGATCCACCAATGTGCTTGCTTTTTCCCGAGCAATCAACCCGTTTGGTTCCCAATCCATGTGTTAGAGAAGCCGAGGATAAGCTCCCTTTGGAAAAAGGAACTGCTTTGGCAAGGCTTATTGCAACAGCTTCTCCACAGAAGCAACCCTTGGTCTGTAGGTTTGCTTTGAAAACTTTATCAACCTAATAACAATGAGTGGAAAGGTATAAGTAAATGGTTTTTTAAGTTAATGGCTATTATCTTGTAATGATGAAAATTTCTATAATCAATTTAACTGATTATTTTTGTTGCTGCGTATTATGATAATGAGTAGTAAAGTAAAGGGGTTCCAACCTGACAGGGCTGTGCTCTAGCAGAGCCCGGTGGCCCCTGGCGCCTAAGTTTTGCCCTTGGGCGACAACAAAATCTCAGATTTTTCATACAAATCATATGCTAGGCACCCTAGATTTTACAGTTTCAGAGCACTGGGCTCCCTTCAATTTTCCTCAGAGCACAGCTTTGCAACCAGGTTAATGTTTTAAACACTAGCTGTTGCTGCTTTAGCTAAGCTGCATGGAGGTAAGATGTATTATGTGGGTAACTATATTTACCAGTATACCCATCGAAGCCAAAGATTGAGGTAGAAATAGTGCCTCGAGTCATCAAAGAATGTTTTTGTGGAAATTCTTTTTTATAATAATTATAAGAATTAGTTTTTAAAAATTTAATAATAATAACATTTGAAAACTGTTATCAAAGTTGAAATCTCTTGACAATTGAGCTCAATTGCGTCTTTTTTCCCAAGGCGCTAGAGTCTAATTAACTACGTTTGCTAACAGTCATGTATGTAATTTCCAATTGATAAGAAATGAAAAAGTGATTGATTACTTCCTCTGGATGCAACATAGCACTCTTGGATATGGTCTACAGTGCCCCCCCCCCCCCCTCCCAAAGTTCATCATTGTCCATGACCAACTTCCTTTTTACTTACTCCTCGGAATTGGATAACCAAGGTTAGGCAAAAAGCTTGAGTAATTGATACAGTCCAACTTTTGTACCCTAATATAAAGTTAACCTAAAAATGCTTGACTTGATCTATATACTGCCACCATTACAAATTCATTCACCACCATTTCATACCTTTCCAGATGTAAATAATAGTACTGATGTTGGCCTCACTTCTAACGTCTAGGTCAATTTCCTCCTTGTTTCAGGATTACTTAGGACTAAAAAACCAAAAAAGAAAGGGAATTTAAAATTAGCAAGATCAGATGTTCATAGATGTTCTACATCCTCATTCTATTTCTAGTCTTTCAAACAGTCATTACAGAGCTCCAAGCTGTGACCATTTTGGTTGCCATAGAGGGTAAAAAAACTTGGCATCTAAACCTGCAGCGAAAGTCACTAATTCTGCAACTAGTGTTTGGCACTCAAGTCATGTGCCAAGGTGTATTAAGTTCTTTTATCAGCTAGTGTTTTAGGTCTTTCAAAAGTTAAATTGTTTTCTTTACCACCAATGCAGAAACCAGGCTGTTATCTAAGACACAATTCAGTACATGTATTAGAAGCTTGAAAAGTTTAACAAAACCTGCAGGCAGTTACAAGCAAAGCTATTATCTAAAAGTGTCTTAAAAACAGGTAGTTTTCAATGTGGTGCGGTGGATATAAAGTGACCTCATTAAACGCATGTTTTACATAATACACAAATACCAATCGAATCCTTCACAAAGTGAATTACAGGTTGCAGAGGTAAAAATTTGTTCCAGTGTTAGTCATGGTATAAAAGCTTTACCATCGATTTTGGAAATCGCTCAAGAATTTTGGCCATGATACAAATAATGTACCTACAGTTTTTAGGCCATCGCGCACTACATGTCAATCGCGTCCTGTGCTACAGGAATTGCGTAGACGTGAATCGTGATAACTTACCAGCAATCATGTGGTCGATGGTAAAACCTTTCATGGTTTTTTTATGGCAACCAATATTTTATGTCTGGCGACCATTTTTATATGTGTCTGGTTGGTTGCTATAATTGCAATGTTCACTTGAATAATAATAAAATTATTGCCAGATTAAAATTACATCAGACAAGCCCTCGAGCATGAATCAGACATGCTTTGCTTCTCACTCAAAGGCTTTGTATGGGCATTTACATGGAGTTGAGTTGAAACAATGTTTTAATTTGTAAACAATGTTTATCGGGAAATGATGAACAGCAAGCATTGAAGCTGACAATAATGTAAGAGGGACTCAACTTGGATCCCTGAAAAGTGGTCTGAGTTGCTAAATACATGCGAGAAATCCGGAGAGAAAGCGAAGTGCCCTGTGTTGTATGGAATACAGGGCAGTCTGAGATTTAATCCACTTTCATGAATTCTACAATTTAGTTCTTCTAAAAACATAAAATATTTCTTTATAAATCTTGAGCAATTTCAAACAATGCCTTGGGTTTGAAGTAGACTCAATCTTCGACCTTTGGCATATAGTGAAATCTCAAGGTTTTCAACACTTCACCAACGTGACGCACTGAGTCAGTTATCAAAGGAAGACCTGAAAAATTATCATTGAAACCTCCCTGGAGCATTTGGTGTTTGTTTGCAAATGTCTAGCAATTCTTAAAAAAAGGTTTGGTCTTGCAGTGGATGAATACTCCAAGCTTGATCATATTATTTGAATCTGAAATCACAGGGCCTGCCAGTATGAAATATTACTTATCACAAAAATATAAACTTATCTGGTATGACTACAGACTCTTTCAGCTTTGACACAGAAATCAAAGAACTCAAAATTACTAAACAAATATCAAATTGGATGAGAATTCTTGAAATTGGATGTAAATGTCAGACTGCTGAAGGTCTAGTTCTTTGAAAACATTTACCTGCTGCAATAAGGTATCAAGACACACTGCTTATAAGTCCTCTCATTTTCTGCTCTGCTTCAGTCCTTTGAAGTTCTTTGTCCTTAAGCTATGTTTTGATTTCTCCTGGATCTATCTCGAAACTGGAACACTCCTATTAAAAAACATCAAAAGGGCGAGCAGAACTGATTGCAAACTGTTTGTTTTCATACAGCACTCTTGCAGAAATGGCCCATGTTTGTCTGATTTTCGGCAGGGGTCATGTTTTAGTGACATCATTTGTGCATAGCACTTTTAAATTTTTCACTTCTCATTTAAGTGTTTATTCAATGTGATGCTTATTTGTGGGTGTCATCTATCTACAAGTTGGAAAGAATTGTTACTTTTAAGTAACCAGTATAACTAACAGAAACATTCAATTGCATTAACGCAGTGATTATACAATGGGCGGCGCTTATACATACAGTGCAGTAACTGTAGTACATGTGTACCATACATTCATGAGCCTTTTGAATTTTACTGAATTAAACTCGACAGCAATCTGTCAAAACAAGTGCAAACAAACTGTTGTTTATACTATGACTTTTATGAAAAGACAGGAATTATTAGCCACTATGAGGATGAGCAGGGGTACTGGCATGATTTTTAAAAGCAAACTTAATCTTACGACTAAATTACAATGTCTACAGTGAAGCAATCCCTCATGCAACCACCCAGAAGCCATGGAACTCCGCCCCTGAGCTGTGATCCTAAAAGCTTTTCCAAAAACTGCAAATGGCTCGACTAGCTTCAAAACATGATTTTCAGCAATATTCCCAGGAGGAGATGGACATATTAGCAAGGTTTTCAGAAAAAGGCTGTTTCTTTTTTAAGTTTGAGTCAAAGAGCCTTGTTGTACAACATGGTGAAAGATGGCAGTTAAAGAACAGAGCAGTTTGTCACCTGACAAAAAAATGTAGCCCTCCAAATCTTCTTGAAGCATCTTTTTCTTTTTGACTCTTTATTGGGACAAAACTGCAGTCATGGAAGAATTAACAAGAAGACATGATTCAAGAACAAAAATTAAAATAAATAATTATAATTACAAGAATAATTAAAAATATTATACTACTACATGAGAAATTTCTGCAATTTGATTGGCTTAGAGCAGTGGTATTTCAGCTTAATTTGAAATACCTACATGTGAAAATTACAAACCTTCTAAGGGTAGTAGTATAAATAATTAATAACATGATTTGTACGTGATATTTGGCATAAATACCACTCGTGATATTTCAAAATTGTCTCAAATTTCACTCGCCTAACGGCTTGTGAAATTACGTATAACAATTTTGAAATATCACTCGTGGTATTTATGCCAAATATCACTACAGATCATGCTATTACCTATACTAATTGTGGAGCCCCAAAAGGGCAAGTGGAAGCGGGACCATAGACCCATGCAAGGCACCGCCCTGTTGTTACTTACAAATTACAATCCTGATAAATAGCTTAGTTTAACATTGAAGAAAAAATTCATTTGAACTTTAGATGTATGTTAACACACAAAAGTGAAAAAAAATACAAGAAAGTGTATGTGGTAAGCACAGTCACTTCAACCTGTGACAGGGACAGGTCATTACTAATGTCCATGTGCAAGATCTCTCCACCTCATAGGTATTATCGTTTTATAAAACAAACTGCTTAAAAGATTGTGGACTAGAGAAACTACTGGGTGACTTACTGTGAAACTCACTAAACCGTGAACACCAGAAATATTTATGGAATGATATTGTGTTGTGAGAAATTAGCCAATAAGGCGCGAGATAACTAAACCACAAACAGCGAGGGTAATTAGTTTGTGGTTTGCTTGCATATCCTGAACTTTATTGTAATTAGCCAGTACACAATCAACATTCCTGAAATTTTTCAGGTGTTCACGGTTTTCTGAGTTTGACAGTAAGAGAACAGACAAAAGTCCATAACTTAGTAATACAATTAAAATAGGAAGCCTTTAAAGTACTGGTTCTGGAGTTTTAAGACTGAAAGAATTACTTTGTCTGGTACAGCCGTGAGAAATAAACGATGTATGTTCAAGAACATTAATATCAGTAGAGCCAAAGAGGCATTTGTAGTAAAAAAAAGATCCTTAAGTTCCCTGTCCAAAACAAGAGGCAGAAGGTTCAGTTCAGTTCTTTGAACTTTGGTGACAGTTGAGAACATTTTGGCGGATGAAAATAATCGTTCGCACTAGAATGGCTCTTTGTCGACACATTTTTTGCAAAGCAAACGAAATTTTGCCTAGTGCGAACAGGGCCTAAGCTTTTTAAACCTTACTTTCTTTTTCGCGGGATCTTGATGCTTGTCCTGGTAATAATGCACATGCATCTGGAAGCCGCTCTGAGCTCATTTTTGTTTGCCTGAAATGCAATAAAATGCACTTTACATGATTGATAAAATATTCCTCTTAGTCTTTCCCTCTGAAAGACTATTTTTACCTCTTTTCTGACGTTCAAAACAGCGTAATAATCTACTCCGCCCTCATCTGTCTCCGCCATTTTTAAACTTTACCGCTGCAAAGGCGTCCGGCTCATCCCCAGTCGTCTTCGCGTGACGCGCGCAGCAGGGGGTGATGGGAAAGGATTTTCGAACATCTAAAAAAATGGTATAATTGCCCATTTTTCATGGATTTTTACCCTAAACAGGTCACCTAGAATTTTCGGGAGCCTTTTTTCTGGCTGAAATTTTCGAAAAGGTAAGTTTGGATCCGTATAATTATAATTTTCGGATCACTAGACTTTCAGCTAGGAAATCCGAACAGATGAAAAATTTTTAGGGGATAAAAATATGCCTATCAACCTCGTCCCCAGGACTTTTCCCGCACCACCCATTTTTTAGGGGAAAAGCCCTGGGGATGAGGTTGATATGCCTATATCTACCGTTTAAATACTAAAATACATTCAACAATGCTATGTTTAAGTGGTTTTGAAGTATATTCTCGTTGGGTGCCCCTGAAACGTGCCGTTCCATTTCCAAAAACCCTCGTTTTCAGTCCTACTTTGCTAAGAAGTAGTCAAAATTTCGGCCGAAATGTAAATGGTCGCTTCGATTCGATTGGGAAACTTTGTTTCAACTTAATGCATCAGTAAATTCCAGCTGCGCCCAGCCCCCTCCCCCCGGGCTGACCCCCAGGCATTAGCATTTTTTTTTGCCTTGGATGGCAAATTCCCGGGGATGGGGACTCTTGAGCTGTCAAATCCCCCGGGGTGAGGACGAAAAAAGAGGGCAAATGCCCCGTCCTCCGTCAACACTACAACATTTTTCATTGATCGAAGAGTCGAGTAGTGCCATTTTAAGCATTTTAAAGTGCGATTTTTTGTTTCAATTAACGTTCTCCTTGGAATAGTGCTATTCAGGAGCATTGCTATAAAATTATTGACATTAAAATAAATAGTGCGTTGTAAAGTTAACTGCTACGAATAGTTTTATAAACATGAAAGGATGTTCTTCAAATAATATCAAGAGAAACTTGATTCAATAACCAAAAAAACGATGATTCAAACCGATAGCTCCCAAGTTTCGCCATGTAATTCTGGCTTGATAAGCAATGAAAAAATGCATGCATAAAATCAAGAACATGCCTTTACAAACCTCTTCAATTTTTTCCCGTCCTTGACAAATGAGCCAATCTGCTTGTTTTTCCGGTAAAATCCTCTGTGTAGTTATATTGATAGGAAACCGCGTGCGTGTCAAAAGCTCGGGGTTGGCCCCGGGGTTGGCAAATGCCCGGCCCCCGGGCAGCGCAACATTTGCAAATGCCCCACCCCCGGGACTGACAAGGTGGGCAAATGCCCCACAGTAGCCCGGGGGGTGGGGGGCTGGGTGCAGCTGGAATTGACTGATGCATAAAAATGTCGTTCCATTTTCTCTTGATAATTCCACTGGTTTCTGGCTGTTTGGTTTGTCTAAATGGAAAGTACCCAACAATTGTGGCAAACTTCATCGATCTTATTTAATTCAATTTGTCAAATGTTGGCTAAATTTTCTGTGTTGAACTCGAAAGGACCGTATCTAACTGTTTAGAAAAAGAAAAAGAAACTTTATTGTGTTCTGCTTACCTACTCCATGACCAGTATATTTCAGTGTGAATATTGTCAATGTTTTACATTCAAAAGACGCGATAAAAATAAAAACGGAAATGTTCCACAGGGTGTTTCAAAAGTTCGTTCCGAATTTTTCTTCACTTAAATCTCACTGATTATTAAAGATAACTTTTGTAAACCTAAGCATGTCATTCATTATTAATTTAACACTGACTAACTGAAATATTAGCGACCAGAATGTCTTCCTTTATGAATTCTGACTTTTATTAAATGGTGACGTATAAAATGTACGAGCTCCCATAGCGTGTCTAAATTCACAATTTTCCAGGTGAAGCGAGGTCGCTGTCTTGGCTAGTCCAGTGTTTTGGGGGCTGGATCTTTGTATGTTGTCTCATCAACGATAATCCAGATGGTTACTAGAGGGTTCACATCACGTGAGTTTGCCGGCCGGTCGTCCTTTGGTATAAAGTTTGCAAATTCTTCTGATGCCATGCCTGCATGAAGTTTGCAACGCCTTTTTTCTTTTCAAGGCTTTCCAGCCTTTGTTGGTAACATATGTCCATACCGTTGTGCTCGAAACCTTGATATTGTGAAGTTAAAGTTTTCTTTGTACCTTGCAGTTTTTTTGAATTATTACGCATATACTTACAGCTTTTTCGATAACATTTTTTACACAGTTTGTTAAAAAAAACCGGCCATCTACTCCTTGGTTTGTCTTGTAAGGTCTTTACTTTTGAGCACTTGTTCTCTCATCATTCAGACTTCTTCAACAATTAATTTGACAATTTCTTTGACTAAATGGACAGAGCCGAGTACCGTAAATAGATGCCTCAGCTCTAGCACAAACAGTGTACACTTCCATTTTCGTGAAAGAGTAGAGAAAACAAAAGAAAACGCCAAAAAACGAAAATAGAAAACCTACAAAATCAGGCAGGAAAAATATGGCGGGAAAAAATTCGCGAACGTGCACATTTGGGGAAAAATTTAAAAAATATCATAATTTCTTCAAATTGTAGTTTGAAATTGCTTTGAACGGTTATTTAGATAAATTTACTACCTGAATCGGTTTACATTTGCCTAAGGAAGCATCAAATTCTTTGCGCAAAATACAGTTTACAATCGGAACGAACTTTTCAAACACCCTGTAGTCATTGAGATATGTATTGCTGGTTTGCACGTGACGTCACGGCGGCCATGTTGGTGGTCAAGAACAAAAGCATTTCTCTTCTCTGGGAACTAAAGTCCATTTTCATGTAAATTATTCGAGAAAAAGTTCTATTGTATTGACCCCCAACATGGCCGCCTTGTCACGTGGTTGCAAACCAAGAATAGTATGTATGGTCAACATTAATTTGCAAAAGTTAGCATAACGTCAAAACAGTGAATGTTAAGGCTAATTTTACATTCAAAAACTCATAAATAATTAATGAGCTCAACAACCTATCACGTCCGCTAAAATCCGTCACGTGCTTCCCCACGTGAGCCAGACAAATCAAGTCTGTGGATGAATTTGTTTCTCTGGACTCAGTTATTATGATTGTAGTGACCTGGAATTGTTTGCCATTTTCATGGCAAAGAAATTGGTCGGTCCACGGTTTGCAAATAGTAAGCAAAAGGTTAGTTAGCCAAACATCATGCAGTATTGTGAAATGTTTAGTGTACTAGTGCTTGGATATACGGTGTGTTTCAAATTAAAGGGAACTCGGAAATATTCACTTGTAAGCACTGAAAACACCTGCCTTTTTACACTTACTTGCGGTCGACCTTTCAGAGGCATATCTCATGACAAGTGCTGAAAATTGCGTTTCGGAGCCTCCAAATTTGAAAATTGTCTGGGGGAGAATACCCCCGACCCCTCCTACAAGGCTCGTGCCTCCGGCATTCGCCATAATACCTCCTGCTCGTTTATTAAACATTGCGTCGGGAATATATACATATTTTACCAATATTTCAGAAGGGACGGCGTTCCTTTTTCAGGGTCTTACATATAAGGAAGAGGTTAGGCTAAGACGTTTTAATTTGAAATAAAGACTAGCGTGCAACACGTCGAAAATTTTAATGAGAAAAAAAACTGAACATTGAAAGTATGTGAAAACAAAACCGGCGAAATAGTGATTTGAAAGAAATTTAAAATGTAAAAATAATATAAATAAGTGGTAACAAATAGAAGAAATAAAGAATGTTAAGGTGGCCCGGACCTATTTATTTGCGCGTTCGTTATGTTTTTCACTCTCTTTTTTCGACAGAAACGATTTAACCTGTTTCTTTGATTTTTTCATCCTTAATAAAGAATGGTAAAACTTTAAGAAAATGTTATCTTTTTTTTTGGAGGTGTAAAACGCTCGAGATATCGACATATGTTTAAAACCGCATTTTTTAAAAAAATGTCAATAACTTGGAAACCCTACGACAGATTTATCTCTAAATTCAGCAAATAGGCCCCAGAGCTCTCTAGTTTTATATCTGCAAGTTTGAAGTCAACCATAACCGTAGAACTCACTGCACAAAATGCTGGTCAAATTTACCTCAAAATGCAACGCTAACATATTTGTGAATATTGACGCACCGCAGCCGCCCAAATTTTGGGTAACTCAGATTTTTGGGCAGCAAGAGGAATTTGGGCAAAGCCAGTTTTTAAAGACGTTACAATGTTTCTTTTTTATTCTTTCGAAAAGATAGATATTTTCTATTTTAACCTGAAGTCGGCGTGGTAAATCCAGTTAAATTCATACGAGACAGAAAGTTTCAACAGCGTATGGCAGATAGCATCAGCAATGGGTCTGAAAATGAAGAAGTGACTGACCAATTCTCAGTTTGAATTACGAGAAGCCAGGGCACTCAGACAGTCGCCATCGCGCTGTCTTCCAGCCCTTGTAGGTGAACAACGAAAGCTTTTCCCGCGTTGCTAAATTTTACAAAGTCGACGGCGAGATCCTCGAAGCCGAGCAGAAAATGTACGCGAGTTTTCGTCGTGTACGTGGACAAGGCTACATGACTGTTTCAGAAATGCTTTAGACAATGCACGAGAATGATCTATTTGATACGTTTCCAGTGTTTTCTAATGTGGTACATATCTTTGGAATGATAGCTGCTACATTGCATTGTGTTCTGCAGAATGATCATTCAGTACGTTGCGTAGATTGAAAACTTACCTTCGTAGCACCATGGGGCAACACCGTGCCAGTAATTTTGCACTTATTAACATTGAAAGGGTATATGCGAACTCTGTAGTCAACAATGACATGGATCGTATCATTGGTATCTTCGGCCGTCAAAATGGAAAAGACAGCTATTAAAGTGTTTTATGAGCTCATAAGATAGATTCATATGTAAAAATATTTTCACTTCACATGTAGGCCTATGTTGTTGCATCGTATGACCCTCAGTTCTTTCCGATTGTTTGGTGAAAATTTGGGCAACATGCGAGAACTTTTTGGGCAAATTGTTCTGACCGCCCCCCTGGCAAAAAATTGCCCGTATGCCTATGTTTTCATCAATATTAAATAAAATTAAAATAACACTAAGAATGATGTGAGGAATTATGCTGATTGAGGATCGTCCTTTTGAGTCAAAAGTCAGAGGAGTGTTTGAGGAATTGTATGCTAGTGATTCACAATTTGAATCTGAATTTTTAGAATACAAATACCCAAACAGTCTAACTGGCATGGACTCAGAAAACCTAACATTGCCTGATGAGTGTGGTCTTATAATTTCGGACCATACGAAACAGCACTGTCGCAATAAAAGATGATTGCTCCTGAAGCCTGAACTAATGTGTAGTTACAGTCAATGCTCTTCAATCAAATAAATGGAGCACTCTACGAAATACATTCTACCCAGAATGTAAGTATATATAGACCCTACACAATTTTAGATTCCATAAGAGTCTTGATCTGTCTTGAACATTAGGGAACAGTGGTTGCGATCTTAATTGATATTGTGCAAAATTAGCATTTAGATTAAGCACCCGACTACCCGCTAGAATCACGCAAAAAAAAAAAAATACTGATTGAAATCTCGCGCGATCGTTATACTATTTTGGCACTACAGACAATAAATGTAGACTCTTTAAGGATTTTGTCATCTCGTCTTCCACGAAGAAGTCATAAAATGGTTACTGCAAACAATTTAAGTTTTTCATGAAGGTTTATGATTGAAATATTACGTGAATCATGTACTTAAAAGTCCCGTCAATTATACAACAGAAAACTTCCACCCGCTCATAGACTGTTCGGTCGATAGGTTTCTGTCAGTTCTGAAAACTTAACATTGGTATATATATAGACCTTACACACGTTTATTCAGTATCTTCGGATTCATAGCAGTTTTTCTTGAACCGCCTGTCTTGAGCATTATGGCACAGTGGTTGCGATCTTGTTCCTGTGCAAAATTCATGAAAATTTGCATTTAGATGAAGTACACGGGGTGTACGTTTGTATTTTAGACTGTACACAACTACAAAGATCGACTGCACAATGAATTCTGCTAATCAGTTTTTAATCAAGCTGTCATGAATCACAAAGAGATCTGATTTTAATAGATAAATATTGACGGTATATGCTTTTATATTATGTGCTCTATATTAATATAGTGATAAAGTTCATTACCTTCAAAAGGTTGGACCAGTTGTCGTAGACCCGAAAAAAAGGCAACATTTTTGTCGGTGGACATGGCGACATTGTTTGGTCATATGAATTACTGGAAAATACCGGCAAACATTGCTATAGAGGCGGTTAGAAAAGCTATAACAGGAGCATCAACTGGTCAAGCAATATTTTTTAGCATTGCTTATTTGCTTGTTTCAATAACCTCTTTATTAGGGAACGCCCTTGTTGTCGCAGCTGTATGGAAGGATCCATTGAAAACACTACGATCTTCTCCTTCAAACTTCATAATTCTAACGTTGGCACTTGCTGACTTTTTAGTAGGACTCGTGCTGGCTCCTGCCGCCTCCTTGTTCTATACTCGCTTAGCAATGAATGCAGATCCGTGGAATTTCCTCTTCCAAATTCTCTTATTTTGCCATTTTTTCCAGTTAAGTGCGTCCGTTTATCACACCTTACTGTTAACCGTGGACAGGTTTTTCGCCTTGGCAAGACCTTTAAAGTATAGAGCAATAGTTACAAAAAGACGAGTGGCAGTTTGCACATTTGCGATATGGATCTTTGGCTTTTGCTTCGCCTCTTTGTCGTGGATAGTACAAGAACATTTTTTTGTACTTTGGTTCATGTACGTACTGGACATTTTGCTTTCTTGCGAGTTTACTTGTTGTTTGTACTTAATAACTTTAAGGCATCTTTATAAACATCACAAGAACAGAATCATGGATGAAAACTCTCAGACAAACCAGGTTTTACTTCGAAAAAGAGAGACAAAGGTTTTCGTCGTTATTTTTTCAATCATTATTGCACTAGATTTTTGTTATACTCCATGGATTACTACTCAGTTGTTATTTTTTTTCTGCCAGCCTTGTCATGAAAATTATCAACTGTGGGTTATCTTTTATCATGTTACAACGCTTCTTTTGTCTATAAATTCAGCTCTAAATCCTTTAATATACGCTTTTAGATTTTCCAAATTTAAAGCCACCTTCAAATTTTTTCTATCCAAATGTTGTATTCAAAAAATGCTAGGAAGAAGACCAACATTTCAGATCTCCGAAGAAAGGCAAACATACAACACGAAGTTGTGATATTTGTTCAAAGATGAGGCTATCACGTCAACTAGTAACCAGACAGTTACAAACAGTTTTGCTGTTTTTACCTGAGCTTCACATTAAAATTAAATGTAATGCTGAGCGACTTTTGATCATAGTATTATTTGAATAAATCTAATTACGAATTCATGACGAAAATGAAAAAAAATAGAATAAAATAAAATAAAAATAACTGTCGAATAGGTATCTAGCTAGGGTAGAACTGCAGGGCTTACACTATTATTTGGCCGAACTAAAAACTGTATTATAAGTCTAAACGTCTCCAAGAAACGAGTTCGAGTGTAAAAAAAATTAATTAGAACACTCCTACAGTTGTACAGTATTCCCTGTCTTTTGTTTACGTAATTGAAAAAAAAAAACAGTCTATTTTTTTGTTTCAGTGGGTGGAGTGGATTCGAGATAGCAATTAAAAATTTCTTTTACTTATAGTTAGGGCCTCTTCACCTGAGCCCGGCCGGTTGACCAGACAGGCCCGCTTCGGCAGGACAAATTTCGCCTTGGGTTAAAATATGAGAAATTTCAGCCCGCTTTCCATCGGCAACTCTTCAAGCTGCATCACTGCAGTTGAATGGGAAGCTTATGATGTGCAAAATACAGCAGGCAATGCAAGACGATACCATCCGCGACGCCAGAATTCATCCTGCTTTCATCCGGGTAACCGAGCTGAAGTGTTCATATGGAACCCGCTTACCGAGATCCATATGAACACATACGGGATTTAGAGGTAAGGTGAAATCTTGAAACCGATCCAGTCCTGTCAACCGGGTTCATGTGAAGACGCCCTAAAGCCTGGTTTCCACATCATCGTCCAGATCGTCCCGATAACCCCAGTCGTTTCCAAAAATTTCGAGACGATCCGGATGACTGGGACGATTTGTGGTTTCCATTTGATCGTCTCGATCGCATCAACGACAAAAGACGCGGGGTCGTCAGCGATGTCTTTGGGTCAGACAATAGAATTTTTGCGCGTGTTTTACAAACAAGCCAAACACAATGATGGATTTTAATTGGAGAGTTAACCTCAAGCCTTGTTATCTGCTTTGTCTTTCGATTTTGCAGCGTCGACAAGCAAGAAGAGTTCCACGAAGACATAACGGACTTTCTCTAGTTTCAAATAGCGCCCATACGGGGTGCGAACATTTTTGTACTTTTTTTTGCGACTTCAGCAGCGTCCAGGTCGAATTTATTATCGATTACTGGAATAATAGTGATGATTTCTGGGTTAGCCTTCGATCGTCCCGATCGTCTCAGTCTTCTGAGAGCGTTTCTATATCATCGCTTCCAAATTTACACGATCGTCCCGATCGTCGGGCGGCCATATTGGTATCCCAAAACAATGAAACGGCGGCCATGTTGGTGTCCCAAACCAATCCTGTCGGAGTTGAACTCTTTTCTTATGCAAATGCTTTCTTTTTTTCCAACAAATTTGCATAGATGCTGGCCACGTGAGTGAAAACACTCTATAGACCTTATTCACGATACCCGCCATCTTTGCATGCGCCTTCGGATCGATGGGATATTAGCAGTGTCACGTCGTTTCTCAAGGGGCAAACAATGAATAAAATTTGCCAATGCAAGAAATCGCGGTCGAGTTTCTTTATTCTCTCAAAACGAGAGGACAATTTCATAGTCATGCAAAATGTACAGTTCAAGTTTCGACAAGTTTGCGACATTATTACCTGCTCTGAGGACATCTTACGGTCGCTACTGCTTCTAGAAAAGTAACAATGATCATTTTCACCCGGGGGGGGGGGGGGGGCTGATTTTCACCCATAAGTTGCCATTATCGTCTTCAAGATAAAAGGTTCTTCATGTTCTGTTGTTTAGAATAAACAAACTCGACTGCGATTTCTTGCATTGGCAAATTTTATCACTTGTTTGCCCCCTGAGAAACCACATGATACCGCTTTTATCCCATCAGTCCTTAAGCGCGTGCAAAGATGGCGGGTATCCTGAAGTAGGTCTATTGCGTTGACGCCCGGATTTGTGCCCAGGCCACATTGGTGGGGGACGTTCTCAGTCTTTTCGATGTTCTGTCCTTGTTCTCCCTCTCCGGTGTAATGAACTGGCACATAACAAGGAAAGCTCCCCGCCCCTACCCCCTCAGTCTGAGGCTCCTTTGTAAAATTCGTAGAACAGGCATTGTTAAAGTGCCGAGTGGCCCCAGCAAAAGCCTGTTCCAGGCCTTTAGCTTGTAGAGAGTAGCGCAAAATCAAGAGCGGAGAGGAAAACAAAATCCGGAAGAGAAAGAGAGCGAGAAAGGAGAACTCCTCCTCCTCTCTCCCTACCCCAACCATATCACTGTTTTTTCCTGCTGAGTTCTCTTTGCGCCGTACTCACTACGTTCAAACCTGTATTAAGTGGACCTCTATTAAGCGGTCACTCAACAAAGTCCCGAAAATTGTTTTCCGTGCCTGTAAAACTGACCTCTACTAAGCGGTCACCTCATTGTTCCGAGGTCCCAATGACGTCATTGTCCCAATGTCCCTAACTGTTAATGTTAACTTAGGGGAGGGGTAGCTGGGCAGTTTCCAAGAAACCTAGATTGAGCCCTTATTTTTTGTTGTCTTCACCTCCATCAAACGGTCACTCTGACAAGATGTACTATGCTCGGAGTGCAACAGATACATTGTGTAACACTTTTAGGGGTCTTTTACTTCCTTTCTTTTGGCACAAGAAGAGGTAGAAACAGTTTGAGGTCAATTTGTCATAGCACAGATATTTCGTTTTTTCATCATCTTCATTTTCTTGAATAACTCTCACGTTTGTCAAACCTGTATTACATGGTCAACCTGTACTAAGCCTTCAGTAAGCTATTCCTCAAGGGTGACCACTTAATACAGGTTTGACTGTATCCGTGACTGGAGCGCCTGGAACAGGCTACCAAGGAAGAATGACCATTTTCATTTTAAGTTATAGGACGTGAACGATGTGAAATCAGAATACCTTGTTAGCATTAAAAAGGTGGGCAGTTTTTCTTAAACACGCCGAACAGCCAATCACAAAAGCAGATGCGAAGATAAAACAATTGAAAAAAGCTGATTAAATACTGTAGAACAGAGAGCGGGGATAATATATAATGAAAAAAAAACACCAGGATTTGGAGTAAAACTCGATACTTGCCTCATTATTTACACAGGTGGGAATGAATTAGTAACTCTTACAGGTGAGTTAATAAGATACACCGTCGATCACAGTAGTTAAAATAAAAATTTTAAACGCACTCATGGTAATTCTGTGTAACTGTACAATGCCAGGTTTTTTAAGGTAACGTCGTAAAGAGGTATCCTTTGGATAAATCAGTTTACACGGGATAAGTGTCAGGGAAACCAATTACGCTATCCAGTGGATAGAGATTTATCGGCACTGGATAGCGTTATCCACTTTTTAAATAACCAGGGCCTGATTTTGAAAATTAGTATCAGTAACAAGTGTATAAGCAAATGTCATTTTATTTATCATAACTATAGCAAAATTCTCAAATCTGATTGGCTATCAACTGTCCTGATTTCAGCAAGGACAGTACGCGCCATCGCAGCGCGCACTTAAATGGCTCTTTTCACTGCTAACAGAAACTCTCGAAATTTCTTGTGTTTTAATTTAAAAAGCCTAAAATATCACAAATTTTGTTATAGTTATGATTAATTGGTAACTTTCGTAATTAAAACATCGGACTCTCGCTACGCCGTCATCCGATTTTTTTAATCACTCGTATGATTACAGACCGAATTGGACTCCACTCATTTCTATTACCATTATTTACACTTTTAAGCGATGTATGGCACCATCCTCTCAATAAAACAGTTCTCGCAAGGTGAGCAAACGACTGAATGTTATTTCCCGTTATGAGGTTCCCTTCATTCAAAGTTTGTTACAAGTATATGCACATGTTGCCAATTCATTAAAACAACAATAATTGCAACTCTGATTGGTTCCTATCGTCTTACCGTTTGGGAAGAAACGTAAAAACATCATTGCCAAAAATAAGTTATTTTGGCCCTGATCGAGATTTGTTTATCTTATGTAATTTGTGTTTTGTTCTTGTTAAGGCATTTGCATATATCTGCGATAAAACTGGTTGACAATAGTGACGAACCGTTGTCTAAGTATCTGATTCTTCAAGCTGAGAGCACGTTGTCTCAAGTTATTTCACTAAACCTTCGACTGGTTTTCTGATAAAGACTGCCTATTTTTTCACAGAGGTGTGTTCAACGCAAATACGTTTTTCCTCTCAGTTCTACAAACCATTTTCCATGGTTATCCACTTTGGTAGTTGAGCCTGAAGGAGGCGCTCTGCAATAAACCCGACCAATTGTCGACTGAAAGGGAATGAAAGTCCATGACAATAGTTTCTCAAGAAGTTCACACCGTCTTGACTGATCTTCAATTCCATGGAAACCAACATCAGTATCGCAAACGGTCTCAACACCCATCAACTCATATCGAATTTTATGGAAACCAAGCGAATGTTTGCTCTCATCATCGGAGTTATCATGGCCATTCTTTCTCCTCTTATCGTTTCAGGAAACGCATTGATTATTCTCGTTGTTTGGAAAGACCCTCTGAGGAATCTTCGCTCGTTCACCTCTACCTATATATTGTTGTCAATGGCCGTTGCAGACTTTTTAGTTGGTGCTATCTTGTGCCCTTTAAATTCTGATTGGTCGCTGTTGATCAGAGCAGAAGATAAACCGTCTTTCTCCATACGCGTGCCACTCACGATAAATGCCGTACTTACCAGCGTGTCCATTGGCCATGTATTATTACTGACAATTGACAGACTATTCGCATTGCTTACACCGCTTCAATATCGTGTTAGAGTCACTAATAGGCTCGTCTCCATCACGGCTCTCACAATTTGGGCTTACGCGCTGGCTTTGGGAGTTTTACACGCAACACTTACAGAACACTTCATCATATTTTGCATAATTTACACAGCTCAGGTTCTTGTATCAGCCACTGTTATCATCTCTATAAATGTTGTAATTATGCGTCACTTTCAAAGTCATTCCACCAGAGACGCTGCTGCGAGAGGTTCCCTTTCGATCCATCATCCCTTACACCGGGACAGGCAGCTCTTTAAATCTATTGCCTTGATAGTTTGCATATTCTTGCTGTGCTTCACTCCGTGGTTTATAATTCAGTCAATCGTGTATTTCTTTGTGTTATATCAGTTAAGACCGGACTCCGCCATTTTAAAGGGACTCTGGGTTTCATCAGTGTTCGTTTACATAAATTCTGGGCTGAATCCTTTTCTCTATTCCTGGAGGCTCGCAAGATTTCGGGACTCTCTCAAGTGTCTGTTAACCAATAGAAAGGATCAAGGAATCCAGCAAGAACATATAGAGCTCGAACAGTTTGATACGCGGCTGTAGGTCCCACGAGGGAAGTGTTCTAATACCTGTGACTAGCGCTTAGGCACCGTTCATATGGAGAAAACTTGTCCCGTGTAGAAGGATCCGGGGGGATGCTCGTCGTCTCACTTAGGGGTGTAAATTGCAGATTTTGGTCTCACTTAGTGTCTTTGGGACGGAAATCACCATATTTCAGTGCCCATTCAGGTATCGCATAGGGCTATGCATAAAGAACTTTACAAAAAATGCCGGGACACTGACTTCAAAGAAATCTAACTTTTGAAAAAGAACACAACATCCTCGGCATTGATTTAGATGTCTGTGTATGGTTTCCTTTAGCGGTCAGTTTAAGCTTGAGCCACACCCACATTGTTCTTCCTTAGGGGTTTAGTTAGCATCCTCGTCACTTTTATATGGGAGTCCCTCCGGAGCCTCCGGGAAAGGGTCACCCTCCATGCCGGGTCAACTTTAGGGCGCGTTTACATGAGAAAAAGGTTGACCCTTTTGCCCGAGCCAACAACCCTCGCGCATGCTCTGATCGTGTCGCCTTGACCGAGTTGACCCGGCTGGGCGAGCCAAAGAGTTTATATGGGGAAAGGTAGGAGGGTGACCCTACCAAAACAAAAGTGTGACCCGGCGCGGCTAGGCGGGTTACCTTTCTAACCGAAACAACTTTTTGTTTCTAATATTGAAGGATCGCACGCTTTGTAAGAAAATGTATTAAACGTTGGTTCATGATAGCTCGGCTACCCGAAACAATTTTTGTTCCTCATATTGAAGGCCCGGGAAGGGGTTACCCCCTATAAAAGTGACAGGGGTACTCGTTGGGAAATTTCGAGAACACCCCTAAAAGGTACCAGAATCTTGTTTTATGGGCGTGTCCCAAACTCATTTCCACCCCTAAGAGGTACCAATTCAACAACAACAAATTATATAACTGCCACTGCAAATTTTAATAGTAATAAACTCTCGAACACTTTATTCTCAAAGTCTTTTTGAAAGCATTGTCATAAATCTTACCTAGACAACTCTGGCAGCAGTCATTTTAGGTTTAAGCACCCTAAGCGGTAACTCGAACCATGTTTTGAGCCCTCAAAAAGTAGGGAAAAAAAACAGTCTACTGGCGTCCGAAACATTGAATTTTGCGTTTCCCATTGAGGTGTTGTAGGCATATAGTTTACTAGTGGAGGTTGATGTTTTTCGTCACAAATCTTACGTGAAACAGTTTTACTTCTCAAAACAGTAAAACGCATTCTCTATTCAGTAGGCAATATTTTGTTACGTTACGTTCTGATTTGTAATCTAGAAGTATCTTTCAATTTTCACTTAACATTTCTACAATTAACAGTGATTAAAGTGTTCATTGTGCAGTAAAAACTATTTTTTTCCTTACTCTCGGCTATTTCCTTCGAGCTACCGATAGCTCGAACTCCCCATAACTCGAACGTTTTCGATTTCCCTTGAAGGTTCGAGTTACCGGGAGTCGACTGTATTGCAATACAAATTTGTCAGCGTCAAGGCATATGAAAAGGGAGAAGGCCTTACTTTGGGTTGACGTCCATGTTATTTGCCTCCTAGTACGGAAAAATAGACTAATCAATCCAAAATTTCTGAACAGTAGTCAAACTTTTGACCCTCTGTTCACTAGTCAATGCAAAGAGCAGATGCGAAAATTTATTCATGAAGGGGTTCAAACTTGTGCTCACCGTTAAACGGCTATTTCACAGCTGATCGTTTCCACTCTTCTTGGCCTATACACGTTATTATTTAGTACAATTTAGCTGTGTATATTCTTTGCGATCCTTTTGTGGTATAAATTTTAGTCTCAAATCATTTAGTCGTTCAATTACTAAAGACGTCTGGTGTGATGTGTGCAGTAAGGGTGGGGTTTGGCTTCCCATCTGGCTTTACCCTGGACTCAAAACTGCACAACTGCACTGCCAGGTTCATGTAACAAATATTTTGTTGCATACTGCCAGGAATAGAATCAATCTACGACATGGGCGTAATGACATATAAATGTAATGGTGGCTCACGTTTAAATCTGGTGAATGTAACAGTTGGTCTGGATATCGGATGAAACACTGCGTTGAGTGTTTGATAAAGCTGCTCAAATAAACACAAATTTTACGACTATTACTAACACGATTTTGAATCCTCTAAGTAGAATATCCTACTTCTTTTATCTACGGCCGGAGTTCTCATCACGCCTGAGTTAAAAAAAGTCCAGATACTGTAAGAGCTACACAGTCGCACACCACGCTTCCACTCTCCTTAACAATGGTAGGAGGAAGAGTTGAACTCAAATCACAATCCTCTAAAGCCCCGTGAAAACGGACGAAACATTGTTCGCCAACAACTCCAAACATCGTTGGATGATACATGTTGCGTCCGATTGCGCACCCTGTTGCATGTTGTTCCGCCAACAACGCTGGGAATTGTTGGTCGACAATGTTGCGTCCGTTTGCACGGGGCTAAAAATTTGACCGGTTTCAAACTTTGCGCAACAACATGCAACAAGGTTTGCAGTCGGACCCAACATGTAACACCAAACAAGGTTGGAAGTTGTTGGTCAAAAATGATACGTCCATTTGCACGTAGTTTGATGTTCACAATTTGAAATACCAAGGGAAAAGTATCGCTGTAAGTATGGAAATATTCTTTCTTTATTCATCATTTCATTTGAAATCATATTTTTGTTTCTTTTTTTCTCTGGAAGATATTGGCATGTCAAGCTATGCTTAAAGTTGAGACCAAACAAAATTAATGTGTTTATGGAACTCCGACCTTACCTAGACTCTCTCCTTGTTACACCCTTTTCAGTACAGCTCGGGGAGTATGCCAGAATAGGAAGAAGCATAAACAATAGTCTACGTCACCGACTATAACATGATCACCACGGCGATGGTCTTTTTCTTTTGCTTATTCGAGACTTATCGCTGTATATTAAGTAAAACTGGGATTTTTACCCGCATCATGACCTGCCATGTCTACTATGTCTCCCAACCTGATCAGAGACTTGTCTCTGCGTCATATTAATCCCTGGGACTAGTTCCCGCAACATGACCCCTAATGTCTCCCAACATGATCAGAGACTTGTCTCTGCGTCATATTTATCCTTGGGACTAGTTCCCGCAACATGACCCCTCATGTCTCCCAACCTGATCAGAGACTTGTCTCTGCGTCATATTTATCCTTGGGACTAGTTCCCGCAACATGACCCCTAATGTCTCCCAACATGATCAGAGACTTGTCTCTGCGTCATATTTATCCTTGGGACTAGTTCCCGCAACATGACCCCTCATGTCTCCCAACCTGATCAGAGACTTGTCTCTGCGTCATATTTATCTCTGGGACTTGTTCCCGCAACATGACCCCTCATGTCTCCCAACATGATCAGAGACTTGTCTCTGCGTCATATTAATCCCTGGGACTAGTTCCCGCAACATGACCCCTCATGTCTCCCAACCTGATCAGAGACTTGTCTCTGCGTCATGTTAATCCCTGGGACTTGTTTCCGCAACATGACCCCTCATGTCTCCCAACATGATCAGAGACTTGTCTCTGCGTCATATTTATCCTTGGGACTAGTTCCCGCAACATGACCCCTAATGTCTCCCAACATGATCAGAGACTTGTCTCTGCGTCATATTTATCTCTGGGACTTGTTCCCGCAACATGACCCCTCATGTCTCCCAACATGATCAGAGACTTGTCTCTGCGTCATATTAATCCCTGGGACTAGTTCCCGCAACATGACCCCTCATGTCTCCCAACCTGATCAGAGACTTGTCTCTGCAACGCAAGTATCCCTTGAACATGTCCTTTAGATGAACCCTTACGTCTCTAAGCGTACAGCGAGATAACAAGCAACACAGGGCTTCGATATGAAAGTGTTTTATTAAGTAAAAGTCAGGGCAGCACTCACCTCACTGCGACAGTCTACAAACCACTTACAATAAACGGTTTTTACAAAACCACCACGACAACCGTTAACACAGTAGTTCCTATACTTAGACGCTAACACTAACATGAACTACGTTCTATAAATAGTAAACAGTGAGCTGGCCTGACATGAAAAAAACTGGTCACGAGACGAATAAACACTTCGATTACAGCTTGCTAACAATCACCCGCTAAACATGCACCGATATATAATGACGTATTTAACAATAACGCAATACTGCTTTACAGTGACGTAATACGGAATCCCAACACCAACAGTGACGAACTACTTCACAAGTGACGTCACCAACTGTGGTACACACATAAAGCACATGCGCAAACAGGTCACCGCCACCACGAAGAACAAATGTTACACAGTCACGTGATCTAGGCGAGACAGAGACAAGGGAGATAGTTAAAAGCCTTAACTAACAGAAAGCAATAGCACACATTTACCACATAAAATTTAAGTTATTCAGATATATTACATTTAAATCCATCTGCTTCTCGCACACAACTGGAAGCCATGCGAATTGCATTGCGTAATGAAGAAAAAAACACACGAGCCGAAGGCCCAAACGGCCAGGTCTTAACTCGGTTTCCTTAGCATGAAGGATGCCTAGAGGTAAAGCTACTGACCCCTGGACGGGATGCTAATCCATCGCAGGGTCCCCCCCCCC
This sequence comes from Porites cylindrica, assembly GCA_964035525.1. Classification (NCBI taxonomy): domain Eukaryota; kingdom Metazoa; phylum Cnidaria; class Anthozoa; order Scleractinia; family Poritidae; genus Porites; species Porites cylindrica. Next base: position 18,809,772 of record OZ037778.1, on the reverse strand, counting down.
GGCATTATCTCGCCGGTACCCATTTATACACCTGGGTGAGGAGAGATAGAGTGGAATAAAGTTCCTTGTCTAAGGAAACAACGAGACGGGCGAGGCTTGAACCCCGGACCTCCAGATCCGGGGTTTGAGGCGTTAACCGCTCGGCAACACACGCCTCCGCAATGAAGAAGCGGGGATTCTGCGAATGGCAAGGACCAACTCTTTGCCTTTGGAAAGTTTCTCAATAAGAGGTCATCAAATTAAGAAAGCGATTTTTACTCTTGCGCTTTTTATGTTGTGTTTTTGGTGCTCAGTCAAACAATCTGCTGTCCAAACTCAAAGTAGCATTAAATTTCAGGTAATTAAATTTTGATTTTGGTTAATGCCTCTTGATAATGTTATAAATAAAAGAAGGAACATCAAAAGATGTAAATCATAGGGCTGGCATCCTACCACCCTATTCCTAGCCTCAGAAAACAGCCCACATTTCGCGATGCCATCACTGCTCTCCCCGCAAAATGACATCTCATAAACGAGCGCAGGAATTCCACACTGATGACGCGTCACTACCAAGATCAGGGTGCTGCTTCTGATTGGTCGTACCGTGTCATCAGTGTGGAATTTCGGCGCTCGTTTCTCATACGTCATTTTGCCGCGAAACTAATGGTGGCGCTGTGAAATGTCGGCTTTTTCTCAGTCTGTACTATTCGTATTGTCAGCATCCATATTCTCATACTCTCAGAATTTGTTTTACGATCAAGATTTTTTAAAATCACTTCCTGCTTTCTTATTACTTTTACTTTTGATTGAGCAGTGTAACTATCAAGAGAAATTAATTATTTGTTACGGTCGCTCTCCAGGGCACCCAACGACCTAATGTATCCAAATACGTCAAGGTTTTCTCTGTGCTTTAGAAGCCTGTTTGGGTAATTTGGAGCTGCCCTCAAACCTATTTATCTGTTCGGTTGTCTTAGGGGAACATTAGTCGTCTCAAAGTTTTAGGAGGCTTTTTCTTTTCATTCGAAACTGTTAGCTACCCTTATGGGTCCGATGGAAAGTTCGAGGAAATGGGGTATCCGTAATTTCACCAGAAAATTCCACGGTACCTTTTGTCTTTAAACCGAAATTTTCTGGAGAACTTTTTTTAAAATAATCGCAATATCCTGGTAATAAAATGTGAAAACACAACCTCCGAAAATCGTAGGTAAGCTAGTAGAAATACTCCGAGTATTTTAAACAGTTATCCAGACATTTTTAGTCGTGTTCAACTCTAGAAACCTCTAGGCAATGTTTGCTCATTCGAACAGAAAAAAAGTCATTGGTGGCCCTAATAGATTGAAACTGAAAAAAAGAACAGATTAAGTTATCAGTTAACTTGTCAAGAGAGCAAAAACAGGAAAATAAAATGGGCTGATTGAATTTTGCGTTGGTTTTCGTGGGCAAATATTGGCCACAAAGAATTGTAGCCGGCCATACTCCCCTTGTCCAAAGGTGAGCTGATGTGAGGAGGCTTCCTATTCTTTTAATAAAAAAATAAATAAGTGTGAAACAGCCCATAAAAAAGTTGAAAGGTTACATGCCATCTGATAAGTTAACTCTGCTGTCGATATTTCTCTGTATGAGGAAATTTACGAAAATTGTTTTTATTTTTCTTGGAGAAAACAAGAGATGGACTTGAAGCCATTCCACGACTCCGTTGCCAGTAACTTGTTAAACGTTAATTAACATAATGATAACTAATAATGATGATAATGATGATGATGATGATAATGTTTATGAGGATAAAGTTGTTCTAACTTTTGAGACTGTGGTGGTGGTGGTGGTGGTGGTGGGGATGATGATGATGACGACGACAACAGTTATAATAATAAAAATTAATAGTAAAACCCTTTACCTGTCATGCACAAAAGTCAGTAGGGTCTGTTTGCATCCTTGGGCCTCTTGAGTTGTACCTTGAGTCTCTTGGTGCCAATCTGAAATCCATGCATAGCCTGAATAGCACCTTGAGCTGAACCTGGATTCTCATAACTTACAAAACCTATGAAATTTAAAGACATCACAATGGTTAAATTGCCTGTCAAGCAAATATCCAAACGCAGAACACCATATGAGGCATGGCAAATAGCGCAATACACCCTCTACAGATTCAGTTTGTCACATCCATGGTTGAAGTCTTGCTTGCACCAAAGCAAGGCTTGAAACTGTCTTTCACCACTGCCAGAGGCAGTAATGGAGTCTGATAAAGTTGTTCTAACTTTTGAGTCCGTGCACAAAATCCTGTGGTGTGACCATTGAAATGAAACCTCTACGGCAGTACTTTCACATGGTACCATTTGTTTTCCAGCTTTTCAGAAAATGAAACTTTAGCCACCTTTGGCAATGAAAGAGTTAAATAGACAAGAACATCACAGGAGTAGAGTGTTATGCTGGATGTTTAACTCTGTGATAGACTAGAATCCAGTTCACAGAGAAGTGGGAGTACACCTCCAGCCCCTTTAAACTGGGCACAGGGTTCATACCCTTTTTTGAACAAAAAATTCAAAGATATTTCAAGGACTTTCAAGGACACATTTCCCATTTTTCAAGGACTCCATTCAGTGCAAAAAAGAACCTTGAGTATATGTCTTTTTTACTTCTTCCACAACATGAGCAGGTCTCAGTTCTGTGTTTGCTCCTTGTAGGTACTTAAAAATATAAAACCTGCTTGCCATTTTACGTCCAAAGTTGTTATGCATATGGTTTACATGCTTTTACTTTTCTAAATTCTAGGACACTGTGACAAAACTACATTCCTACTAACTCTACTGATTATCACTTACCAAAACATTTGCTTAAATTTGTAGCTTTGTCTATAAACACTTTAGCGCTTACTATTGCGCCAAACGGCAAGAATGTCTGCATGAGATCAGCATCAGTAAATTCTGGTGGTAAGTGATAAATAAATAAATTGGCTCCCTCAGGACCTGACAAGAAACAAAAACATTGATTGATCAGAAAATGGTGAAAAGATCTGTTGATGTTTTTTTTGTTACAGTGGAGTCTTGGCAAATTTAAATTTAAGAATGAAAATTTAAGCTTATCTTATTCTCTGTTCACTAAATTCTACAACATTTTATAGCCAATAATGGCTAGGTCAAAGCCTATTGTTTGTAGCCTTTTGTCTGTAGCAGGGTGCAAAGAAAATCACTTTTGCAGCTTGCCATTCAAGCAAGCCGAAGCTAGCATTTACTAGCCCAGACGTCATTTCATCTAGCCCCAAAAGCTTTTTGATGAGCAGAATTGATTTGGCAGTTCTTCTGTTATTTGAATTCCTCAAAAAACACCACTTGCCTGTCGGGCAAGTTAAAAACAGAATTCACTAGCCTGATAGCAAAATCCACTAGCCCCTGGCTATTGGACACTACTTTCTTTGCACGCTGTGTAGTTTAGATTCCAAGCCTTTTGTTTTGTAGCAAATGAAACTGCTTGCTTTATGTTGTTCATTGTGGTAGGTCTTGTTAACTTTCCCTCACATGAGGAAAGTTGCAATATGAAGGCCCCATATCCCAGAAGAGTCCGTGATGACTGCCATAGAAAAATCAGACAACTGGTTGCGATGTTTAGGGCAAGAATACAACCATCCCTTGAAGATTTGATTTTATACATCTCACCTTCCTTTTGCGGCTGTCGTTGTAGTTGTTGCTGTTGGAATATTGCTGGACCATAAACATTAGGAAATGTTGCTGAAAGTGTAACCAAACTAAGAATCAATAATCATAGCTGGAGTAATGCTGTAGAAGTATTGATTGTTGCAGCCCAAGTGGCAGACGTTTTGAGTGCAAGCCCTTTGTTAGAACACAAGCCCTTCTTCAAAGTACCAGCCCCTCTAAGGAAGGATACATGTAAGAGCTCAACTTGAAAAGTCAGCTTTTGAATCCTTGAAAAATTTACTTAATCAACCAAGCTGCATGACATGGAAAGAATGTAACTTTATTCAACTTTGAAGGCACTAAACTGGAAATCAAAAGAACAGACATGACCTACCCCCCTTCCCTCTGGTTTCATGCCATCCCTGGTGCAAAAAACATCATACTTACCATTGTATTGTTGTATTCCAGAGTAAGCTTGTGTAAGAGCATCTCCAGTCTGTAAGTTGTTGCCCACACTAGTAACAGCAGCCACATTGCCAAGGCCAGGAATTCCCATTCCAAGTGGACTGGTTCCCATATTGCTAAGGTTACCAACTCCCATCCCAGACATGTTCATACCTGAGGAGTGAAGTCACAGTTTAGTATAAAAGTCATTTAACAAGAGTATGTTTTTGTTTGAAAACTAAACCAAAAAGTTTGCAAAAGACACTACTAAATGTGGAGACTTTTAAAAGAGGAGGGCTATTGTCTAGAAGACGTTGGGCATAACAAAGGTTTTGGGAAATGCTGATGGGCTGATGCCATAGCCACTCATGCATGACAAAGCTTTTAAGCCTAACAATGACAGGTATAGAGCAGAGTTTGGAAGACGCCTGAGAATAGCCAGGGAAGAGAAGATGGCCTAGTAATATAAGGCCATTTGACCCAAATAACAACAATGTGAAAATGCTAGTATGGGTGGAGCGTTTTTAATGTACAGTGTAAAGGGAGGTTTTGAAGATGCACTACCCTGGGCAGCCTAATGCAACATACTGACTGTCGCTGCCATCTAAAGAAACATTACACGTCAGACCTCATTCGGCCCCCATGAGCCAAACGTTTGACAGTATCTTAGCGGTGCAAAGAAAGTCGTGTCGGATAGCCAGGGACTAATGAATTTTGCTATTGGGCCAGAGAATTCTGTTATCAACTTGATCAACGGGCAAGTGAATTTTTTTAGGGAATTCAAATTACAGAAGAACTGTGATCATGCAGTCCTGCTCATCAAAAATTTTTTCCGGCTAATTAAAATGACTCGTAGGCTAGTACTGTACATGCTAGCTACAGCTTGCCCGAATGGAAAGCTGTAAAACTGACTTCCTTGGCACCCTGTACCTCTGGGCAACAACACAGGAATGGCTACTCACCAATGCCTGTCATGCCCGGAACTCCCTGCACTCCCATCATTGAAGACGTATTGGTAGCACCGCTGGTGGAAACAGCACTGCTGTTAACCAAGGCACCTGTTCCACCCATGATGTTATTTTGTGATGATGATGCCTGTTGAACGGCTTGATGCTGTTGCTGTTGTTGCTGAGCGGCTAAGACTGAGGCAGCTACCAAGGCACCCATGGTTCCAGGGGCTACTACTGAAACACACACAAAACATTGGTGTTTACAAGAGTAATCAGCATCAATATTCTTCTAACAATGCCAATACATAATCAGGAGAAAGAGTTTTGAGAATTCATAAAGTGATCACCAAAGGGAAAGTGCTTTGATCTGTTATCAAATTCTCTCAACTTGTTCTTTAAGTAAAAGTATGGAAATCAGTTTGGAGAATTTGTATGTGGATGTTGGGGCTTAGAAGGTTAATAAACCAGTGGCATACACCTTTATAAACATAATTGAGTTAAATGAGCACTTGTTGATGCAGAAATGTTGAGCCAACTCTCTCAAATGAACTGACCAAAAGTAAAACATATGTTTAGTTGAGGTGAAACACAAACCAAGTAAACTTCACTCACAAATGTGAAACTTAACTGATCTCAGTTAAACTGTGAAACTGATCTCAGTAACCCAGTGTACATAACACCAACAACTAATGGGCAATTCCAGAAAATATCCATACCCAACCACGGACGGCTTCCATGTTTTAACCCCCCCTTGCCTTCGGAAATTCCAAAATGCGCTACCCCCCCATGCCCTCAGAATTCCATAGTCGTGAACCCCCCCTCCCCTTCAGAATTTCCGGTTTTTTTTGGAAGTACATTTTCGACTTAGCAACGCCTATAAGAACAAACGAACATGAATTTATGCCTCCTCAAGGCTGTGATCTAGCGGCGCCAGGTGACAAGCGTTACTCTTCAGTGACAAGAAAAACCTACGCTAGTTGCCAGGCCGTGCAAACTCCTTTTTAAGTCCGAATTTGGCTATAAAAATAAACACCACTTAAGGTAATTTTACTCCTCTTTGTTTTCTTGTGCTGTTTTGACGTTTACAAAGGAAAATAGCTCAAACAGACTGTTAAAATCTTTTGGCGGTCAAATATACTGTCGAGTCGTGTTGCGTCCTTTTATACGTCATGTAGTGCGCACGAAAAGCGTTCTAATCTGACAGGCGTTCCTTAGAAGTGAGGGACTGGTGCGAGTTTTTTACTGTTTATCGGACGGTTTCGGACGGGAGTAACAAGAAATTTGCAATGGGTATTAAAAGATACATTTTCAGTTTTTATTCACGTGACAAGAAATTCATCAAGGTAAATGTGAAACCAACGTTTTACTGTTCACTTCTATAAGTTATGAGCGTAAACACGTGTCTGATCTATCAATGCTTGTCTTCTGCTTCCGCGGTCATACGTTCGTGGTTTATTTACGAACTACAAAAGTCCACAACAATAGCGTTTTCCAGGAACTTACTCTACACTTTCTACTCCAGAAATCCCACCTGTGGAATTCCCCCATACCTTCGGATTTCAAATCGTAAATACCCCCCCATGCCTTCAGAATTCCATAATCGTGAATCCCCCCTCCCCTTCGGAAATCCTTAAAGCCGTCCGTGGTATGGTATGGATATTTTCTGGAATCGCCCAATGTCTTACTCTCACAAGCAAATTGGCAGATTACATATTACAGTTTGCCTTCCATTAGAAAACAGATAAAAATTGATTTTGAATATCATATCTACAGTTAATTATCAAAACACACGACTCTAGGCTACCTTTCAAAAAAGGGTCAAGCTTATTTTTTCATTACCTAAGGAGTACCTTTTTGTAAGTAAAATCCATTCTCAATCAGCCTAGTTTGATTCAGAATTTCTAGCCCTCATGATTAGGGAGCTTAAGCAACAACAACGGCAACAGCTACGAAAATGTCACTTAAAAAGTGATATGGTGCTGCTTCAAACTTTATCATGTTAATATTTGATCTCATTTACTTTGTGAAATGTTGGCAAATGCTTTTGGAGTTGAATTCTAAAGGACTGTATCAAAGTTCACAGAAAAAGAAAAAGAAAGCTGTTGTCTTGTGTGCCCATCCTGGACAAAACGCATGAATTTAGGCACTTTCATGTTTTAGTTGTGCAATGACGGCAAAGGAATGTAAAAAAAAGCGTGCGGCACGTGCAAAGCTGTTGTTTTGCTAATCTAAACCTATTTCTATTTTGTTGTTCTCATTGCCATCGCTGTTGTCATTAGTTGAGCTCTCTATTCATAAGAGAAAGGGAATTCTGGCCTAAGCTGAGAATGGTTTTTACCTACAAGATACCAACTCTACATGAGAAAAAACTGGTAACTAACAGGATGTTCTACACAAGCACTGAACTCTGGCCACAAGCAGACTAGTGCCACCCTCCCTCTTCCTTCTGCATTGTGTAGGTAAAAGGCTTACCTGGACCAGTCATTCCAGGGATCATGTTGAAGCTTCCAGGTAACGTTGAAGGTGAATTAGCTTGCTGTTGAAGAAACTGAGGATAATCAAATGTGAGCAAGAGAAACTCAACTGTTTCAGTCAAGTTCAAGGTTTAAAAATTTCCTAAGTTATTTTATTTGCCACACAATAATAGAAAATGAATTACAAATAATATAGGATAAGTATCTTAATGTTATCGTATCTTAAGTAATGCTTACGACTCCTATCTTTGATTTTCACAAGGTTATAAACGTTCTTACGACTCCGCTTACGCTTACGACTCTGACTCCGTTGCTACGGAAAACCAGCCTTAAGTAAACTCAAAGTAGACTTTTGTGTGTTCCAATATCAAGTGGAAACAAGTATACTTAAACTCTACTTTTAGCAGCTATGTAAAGCATACTTTTTGTATATAATTTATTTACAGTATACCTGGCGCTTGAAAGAAAGATACTTATAGTATACTTAATTTTGGTACGGGTATCTCACTGATATCAACACATAACATGTAATAAATTTTTAACCTGTTGGCAAGCTGTGTTATAATTGGAGTGCTGAAAGTAAGGGAAGCCCATTCCTAGCATGTTCATACCCATGCCACCTAAGGTAACCATCTGTTGCATTTTCTTTTGAAGTTTTTCTTTTTCTGTATCTGCAAACTTAACAACTATTGGTGATGGACATCCCTGCAAAGAGAGGACAGTGAAACCTGCATTAACACATTGAAAATCCACAATATCGGAATACATAATTATTCTCCCATTGTGGTCTATACATTTCTTATGGTGCCGTTTGGGAGAGTTTGTTGAACAATCCTGATTCACTTCTTGCTGATTGTTTACTTTTTTCTCATGACCTTAATGTTTGATTGAGTAGTATCACTATAAGACAATAAAAAATCAATGATACATGTGTCGCTGGTTGCTCTTAGGTCCGTTTTAAAATGAGTGAATGAGTTCCTCATTAGCATTAAATTTGGCAACTGCCAAGTTTGACATTTATAATGGGTCATTTAAGCACACCAAATTTTAAACAGACACAGGTGTTAGAAAGCTTGCACTCTCCCTTATATTATTGTTTTTAAAAAACCTATATTTAGGGAACACATTTGTTGTGCAGTCAGTAGTAAGGCTCTCATGATAGCCAATAAGATTAGAGAATTTTGTTATAGTATTGATTGAGAGGACAATGTTTTGGTAAGTAAGCGCACAGATATCTAAAGCACGTATTGAGCCAGTTAATGGCAGTCTCCTACCACCTACAGTGCCTCTCATCACTAGCCCGTGAGCAAGCTCTCGGGCGCCCTCTTGCGGTGGGGTGGGAAAAGGAAGGAGAGCTTGCAACCACGTCCCTGGAATTCGACAATCTGCATCAAAAAGTCGATGCAAAGAGCTGATTGTCAGAAATGACATTAGTAATGATGTCATTACCCTTGGCATGTGTTTTTCAATGCTTGTTTACAGTCGCGCTCATTTCTGCTTCACGCTGAGTGGCGTAAATCTGACAGCTCAGTAAAAGGGGAGACACGGGAATTGGAGGTGGAATTAAAAATTCCCGCCCCACAGCCAGAGTGCCCTGGAGAGCTTGCTTGCAGGCTACCTCACAGTTTATTCACAAGATTTATCAAAGAAACAAACACAAGCAATGACTGTAACTCTAGTCTATATAAACTGTGAAAAACACTTGGGAGAAGATACTCATTACATGAGTGTTGACAGAGCAAATGATATTTAATGACAAACCTCCATTGTTGTACTGTTATGCATCTCTCCAATGGCATTTTGAGCCTGCATTCTGGTTGGAAATTTTAAAAAGGCACAACCTAAACAAAACATAGATATAGTTACACCAACTCTATTTCACAATTTTTCCTCCACTAGCCTCTGGCCATAGCCAAGACGACAGAGGTGGCTGCTTTGTAGAGAATTGGCTGTAATACTCCCTTAATAAACTAATGATTATATGAATCTTCTACTCATGATATTAATAAAGCCCATGTGACTTCTGATAAAGAGCTAAAAAATTAAATTCTCCTTCCAATACTCTGTGTATTATGCTTGTGAATAAAATCTGCTATTATTCACCTATTCATTATTGAACCAAAAGGGTGATAAGGTTTTGCCCTGTAATTTTATCACAAAGTTCAAATCTCAATAGTGCCATGGGCCTCGGCAAAAGGACTTACATTTTTATCAAGTTCATGTTTCTGTCGTGAAGGGGATATATTAAGTGCATTTTCTGTGTTTCGGGTACTGAAATGCTGGCCATCAATCAGGGCTGAAAAAGAACTTGAATTCCAGCTTGTTCTTTGGGCAAGCAGTTCTAATATTTTGATTACCTGGGGCCACTTCATATTCCCCTTACTTGATGTTTTTGTTAGCCCTTTAAGTCCCAACAATGACCAACATCAATTTTCTCCCAACCATATTCATACAATGTCAAGAGATTAGGTTGTGAGAATTAATAAAATGATCACCTGCTTTGATATTTTATTAAATTCTCTCAAATCATTCTTTAGGGAGATATATAGAGATCCATTTGGAGAATTTGTAAGTGAATATTGGGGCTTAAAGAGTCAGAGGATGACTTGCCTGGACACACCCTTGCCCATTGGGCAAGTAAGCTTCAGTGATTTTTGTGTCCTGCATCCCTGACACATAAGAATCCCCAAACAAGCAAAATAAAAATATTCATAAAATGCGTCCCATAGGATGCAAAGAAAGTTCCATTGATTTGAAGATTTTTTTGGTAGAAAATCCAAATAGAATATAGCCGCATAAACATAAGTTTCTTTAATTTAGCAGATGTTGTGAGGGTACATCCGTCATCTTCAGTGCTGCATATTTTAAAATTGCCATTGAATTTAAATAAAATATCCTGTTCTTGTGATTTATGTGACTGTGTTTAAAGACGCATATTTGTTTTAGTCTTTTTTGTACTTAAAATATATAGAGGGACTACATTTTAATTTCAGTAAACTGTAATAAAGAGTTTTGGCATCTGTCTCCAGATTAACTGTCTGGTTACATAAACGCTCAAGCACTTTCAATTTAGGACTCCTTGTTTTTTAGAACTGGGACTCACTAGTTCTCGTCTGGGACTCAGGATTTTTCACAAGATGAGTCCCTGGACTCACCATAACTATTTGTAACAAAATCACGGAAGCTTTAACTGTTACTTACCCAGCAAGAAAATCTACTTGTCCCGAACAACCAGATGGGACTTGTTTTCCTACGGCGGATACTTCCTTATAAGAGGCTGATGGGGATGTGCAGCCGGATGAGGTTCAATTTTCAATAGAGTTACTAGGATGGGGTCGCTCATTTTCGGATTTTTTGGGGTATGACAGTTCTTTTTATTTAAGGTTAGCAAATGCAGCAGAATATTTGTACTGTAGGTGAAAAATAAAGTGTTCTTCATTCCATTTAAAAAAATTGGGTCAATTCATAAAAATAGAGAGTGACTAGGCTTGGATCACGAAAATTACATATTTGCCCAAAAGTGATTAAGATGGGGTCTATAATTGGCCACAGAAAAGACTATAATGGGGTAGGGGTGCTAAGAGGCCACCGGCACATACCCAGCAAAAATTAACCCAAGTAACCCCCTGGCTTGTTTTAAGCCATAATCACTGTTGCGAAGGAGTGGCTGTTCTGTGGAGGAGAGTAAACTGTATGGGCTTCTGGCCAGACAACATTTTGCAGCTGTTCATAGAGGTGGCTTTTTGCACAGTTTCAACAGTAAAGAAATCAGATCTTCAAACTGGAAGAAAGGTGTTTTCACTGCACACCTTATTCATGATACCTGGCATCTTTGCATGCGTTTAAGGACCAATGGGATAAAAGCAATGTCATGTGGTTTCTCAGGGGGCAAACAAGTGATAACAAAATGCCAATACAAGAAATCGCAGTTGAGTTTGTTAATTTAGACAACAAAAAATGAAGAACTTTTATCTTAAAGATGATAATGGAAAATTATGGGTGGAAATAATCATTTTTGTTTTTTTAAATAGCTATAGCAACTGTACATGTCCTCACAGCAAGTAACAAAGAGGTTAAACTTGTCAAAACTGTTTATTTTAAAAAAATAGTCATCTTGTATTATGACAATAAACAAACTTGACAGCCACACAGCGCATTCGCAGATGGTAGATGGTGTGAATAAGGTCTATTACGATTCCTTATTATTTATAAAACCTGTTTGTTACAGGTTTGTTTGTGAGTTGAGTACAAAGAATACAAACCTTTACTTTTGCCATCACTATCTCTTAAAATTGTCAGCTCTTCTATAGTTCCGTATGGCGAGAACATCATTCTAAGATCATCCTCTGTTGCTTTTTTAGATATCATACCAATAAACAGTTTACGGTCCTCTGAGAGAGAAATATCAACAATGATATGAGCAATAAATACAGAGAAGATCCACACAGTTAAAAACACAAATTATGCAGCTGCGAAAGGAAAGCAAGGTGGTCATGAGAGTTAAGGAGATAATAACACCAGACAAATTTTATTTTAAAACACTTTAACAATTTTTTTCTCCCCACTATCAGAACAGGAAATGGGAATTTACCTTTTGATGTTACGGTTAAAGAGTTAATATTCATGAAAAAAGGTACCAGAGAATAAAGTCAAGACAATTGCGTAGCTGAGATAATTTAGGACTGACTATAAAAGGAGCCTGGTAATATATTGCATTTGAATACTTTTGTCTACTCTGGTTTGCAATCTACAACCCTCACTCCCCCAACACACAATGCAACATTTCAAACAATTCTATGTTATGCAGGCCCCACTTACCAGATCTAGATTCGCTTTCTGCTGGTTTGACCTGCATGGCATTTTGCATCTACCGAGAAACACAAAGAAGAAGTATTAGTTATATTATTATTTTCCTTGGTGGGGGGGGGGGGGGGAGGAAGGATACTCCTGGGAATTCTTGGTGGGGGTGTGCTGCCCGGTTCTCCAAATCCTGCCCCTTTCTCAGACCAAAAAATGTTATTTTCCACCCCCATTTTCAGACCAAACCTCGAAAATCCATACCCGTTTTCAGACCTGGCCTTCAGGCAGAAATCATGTCATCATCACTTAGATTAGAATGCAAACAAAAAACTTCTTCTAATGCTTTTCAAGTTCGCATACTGTATATTTTCTATTTCGTTCTTATTTATTTGGAATTGAAACCATAAATACATTCATCTGCTTCCGTAGTTCCCTCGAAAGCGATACCTGATTCCAGACCAAAATGGGCAAAGTCTATACCTGTTTTCAGACCAAAAAGGTCCAAACACCCTGCCCTTTAAGATGGTACATACCTATATGGCTTATATAGGGGAGTAGCCGCCCTCCTTGGGTTATTGTCATACTGCATGAATACTGTTGTGTGTAACAGAGAGCCATATCTACGGTGGCCCGTAAGGGACATTACAATATATTTTTTTTTGCTTAAGTTATCGTGCAATAATTTCAACTTATCGCGCGATAACTTTGAATTATCGTGCGATAAGTTTGAATTATCGCACGATAATTAGTCAGTTTATCGCGCAATAAATTGCAACATATCACATGAACTTGAGAGAAGCTGGAACGTTGCATGCATGTATGCATGCATTATCTTGATGTTGACCCTTTCTTTATCATACTAAGAAGGAGTTATAGTCTAACTTTTAAGCCAGCTTAATAGAGTTCATTTGAGTTGCCAAGCTAGATTTCCAAGCAAGGATTACAGCATTTTGATCCTGAAGGAAAAGGGGAGTAATTAAGATTTACAGTTGCTATATACGTATATGTAATCAAGTATCTCTCGTTTCAAAACTATACAGTGAGAATCAAGCCAGGTTACTTCTTAGCTGCAAGTTTAAAGTATTTCATTGTCCAACAGTGGTCCCTTTTGTTAAGTGAAGTGAATAAAGGTTATGTTCTTGTTATAAATTTACAGAAAAGGACTGAGTTCTCCGGCGGATTAGCATGCGGAATAATAAAGGTTAACATGCGAAAATGCAAGCGGTGACAGGCCGCACGTCCATACCGGCGTGAAACCTTGTGTTAACCTTCTATATTTTAGCTCTAACGAGCATGTCCTTCAGCGATTTTCCTTTCTTGTTGGAAATGATAGGTGGTTCTTTAAAAATTTGGCGAAGTAACGGTTGGTTTTGTATAAGATTCCATTTTTTCATTAAAACTTCTTTTAAAGTAGACACTGAGGGCTGGTACTGTGTCACAAAAGGCAATATTTCTTTTTTCTCTTTGTTGTTGTGTTTCAGGAGTGCAGACTCCCTCTCTATGAACTTTGTACCCGAAAGAAGGTTTTCTATCATAGTTTGTGGGTAGCCTCTGTCAATCAAGCCTTCTTTGAAATTTGACTTGCTAGCCTTAAAAACATTCTTATGAAACATGGCAACTGATAGAGAACCAACCTCTTATTAGACAGATCTACAAAGAATTAACCTCCAATTATATCGTACAAACGAGGAAGGTCTCTCAAAGATATACTTGTAAAAGCTAAACTCTGAAAATTAAAGGCTATAAACACTAGGGTGGAAAGCGTGAGTCAGGCTTCTCTTTATCATGTGATATGTTGCAAAGTCATCGCGTGATAAACTGACTAATTATTGCGCGATAATTTTCTTATTTATCACACGATAAGTTTGAATTATCGCGCGATAACTTCAGCAAAAAAAAAATTGTAATGTCCCTTACGGGCCACCGTACATATCGGGTAGATGTAGTTCAAATAAACTTACTTAATAGATGCATGGCAACATGGAATGTGTCAGTTAAAAAGATAATGGATAGTTGTTTACTTGCAAAGTAGCAACTAGTTAATCCACTGAAAAAAAGTACAATGTACTATGAACAGTGGAACGAGTACTTTTTCAAAGAGATGAAATAATATTAAGCATAACCATCCGTTTTCAGTTATAGTAAAGACAGTAAATAAAACTCTACGATATATAAATTTTTAACAGGTACTAATTGAAGCAAAATACATATAATTATCTCTTCAAATTGCACAGTTTTTAAAAATCCCTTTTGAGTATTTGCCCCCCTTCCCATAGAGCCACAAACCATGCACAAATAATTCTGATTCTTTGACTCCTGTGATGTGTAGAATGCATTTTCATTAACATAAGCAGGGAGTAGGAGCCTTCCTTTACAGTCTAATTTAAAATTATAATGCTCAATTAAACTGACCACAGAAAACTAGGGACTGAGGAATACGCTGAATAAGCTTCATCTTATTTTGTCATAAAATAAATCGCATGATCTGATCTTTTCCGCAAAACACCTTTGAACATTGTAGCTACAACGGAAAATATCATGAACTTGACATCTTCTGATCTTCATATATAGTTTGTCGATGTGTTCCTAACAACGACATCATCTTATCCACATAAATAGTGCCGTAAGGTCTTAATCAATTAGTTTATATTGAGTATCTAAGAAGATTAATTGTTATTATGTTATATTTTACCCACTACATGAAAAAATAATAAATATAATCTTTAAAAAAAATAAATATCATGCTCCTTCATATTCGCTGCCAACAACGAGGGAAGAGAAAATAGCCTGTGTTTGACTTTGGAAGGAAATTTCTTTCAATCTACAAACACGGAATAAACGCAAAAACAATAACATTCAATGTCACGAGCAAAAGTTTTAACGTTAAATGTTTAATACACCTAGCAGCAAGTAAACATATTTAATTATCTTACCCCGGGCAATATTTTCTTTTCGTGTAATTCCTTTTGTGCAGCAATCGCAGATTCGCGAGAACAAAACGTAAGAAACGCACAGCCTAAAAAGCAAGAAAAATAAGACACTACGAAAAAGTACCGAAAATTGACGATCAACCAAGATTGTTACCTTTATGGTTCCGCGTTAATCTGTCTCGTAAAATGGTCAGTTCGTGTATTTGTCCATAGCTTTCGAAGTATGGTCTAAGATCTTTGTCATCCCAAGTTCTCGGGACCTGCCCAATAAACAACTTAATTGCATCTGCGTCTCGCATGGGAACTGTTCCTCCGTTGGTAATCGACGTCATTTTCAAAGCTAGGTTTAAAGTTTGCGCAAAAAATAAGAAAGTACAAAAGTTACGGAAAGGAACGAAGGAAATATGGATGACAGACACTACATGTGGGTATCCCAGGGTTCCCAGGGCTCTTTGGATGAAATGAAATAGCGCCTATTCTCCGTGCGCGCACGAACGGTGGGGAGGGGGTACTAGGGACTAGACTTTCTCAAAGTCCTTCGCTTCTCATTTCCGGTTCCGGTAATTGGCCTTCGCGCGAACGACGAGGTTTCGCTCTTTGGTTCGCTTTTGCTGCAGAAAACATTAAAAATCTACCACTTGCGCTTCGCGCTCGTGAAAATTGAGCTCTACTTGTAGGCAAGTCTACTAGGGACAAGAGAAATGAGATACCAGCAAATACCCAATGTAGCAACTTCTCAGTGGCTTGATAGCGCTAAGGATTTTTAGATGACCGTTACAGTATTTTACTTTATGACGATTTTTTTAAGCTTATCTAATAAATTCCCCACCATTCTCTAAAGCTTAATTTTTCACATTTCCCCTCGGGAAAAGGAAACCTAAAATTTTTGGATTAAAAATGTGTTGGAAAGAGGAATCAGAAAAATTCACAAAAGACCAAGGACAACCGACCAGATGCAAATTTTATAGCGCTGCTGAGAAAGCATTTTTAGAGAGCTAGATAGGAGGAGACCTTCGTTGGAATCGGGTATGGTTTTCTAGGGAACTACGGGAGTGTATGAACCAAGTGCTCTTGTATGAACGTATTTATCGTTTCAATTCCAAATGAGTAAGAAAGAGAGAGAAATATACGATTTCGAAATGGATTTTAAGAAATATATTTTGTTGCTGTTCATATCTGAGTATAGCCTCCCCCGCAGGCGTTTTTAGGAGAGATCGTATTTCTTTCCCACAAGGGAGGGAAGAAATACGATCTCCCCTAAAAACGCCTGCGGGGGAGGCTAATCTGAGTAATGATGACGTAATTTCTTAGAGACCAGGTCTGAAAACGGGTGTGAAAAATGACATTTTTTGGTCTGAAATAGACCTTTGTCACACGGCGGCCATTTTGTCTAATTTTGTTTATGCAGAACTAGCCTCGTTCTCTCTACGAGGCTAGCCGTACATAAACAAAGTTTTTTAAATCTCCTAAGACAAAATGGCGCCGCGTGACAAAGGTCTATAGGGTCAGGATTTGGAGAACCGGGCGGCACAGCCCAACCAAAAATTCCCAGGAGTACCCCCCGAGCAACCTCTGTATGTTGTCAACGAAAAAAAATACGAATTGGAAAAGCAACAAGCGTATAAATCAGAGTGAGGAGTGAGGGACTGACCGCTAAAAAGCTCTTGATGTCCGGAATCTGGCCCCTCTTTCCCATCGCACTTCCCATGAGCACTTGTGCGTCGACAGTTCTACGAATCTTCTTTCGACTCTTTTCGCCATCGAGTGATGTAAGAAAAAGTACAAGGTTGGGAATGAGCCAATTTACTTCTATATGTTGTGGCCTGATCAAGGGCTTTGCGCAGGCTATGGGATATTTATGAGTCTCTCATAGTACAAAGGCCAAGAGTTGCGTTTACTCAAACTCCTTCGTATTAAACCTCTCATTCAAGCTCGTTCCCTGACCTCGTTCCAAGCCTCGATGTTCACCGGGTGGATGTTGCTATCCTTCGCACAAATCACTATCCATTGATAACATTTAATTTTCCTCAGTACTTATCCACTGGCTTGTAGTATATTAAGTGGATAACGTAACGCTGTTCAGCTTTCTAACAATTGACCAGTCTAGGAGACGGAAAGAAGGGAGGCCCTGGGAAAGGGGTTGTTTGATCAGTCCCCCGGGCAAGCGCACAAGTCATATAAGGGAGTACCACCCCAGGTTTACTAGCTTGCGAAAACATCCGTTTCTCCTCGCTCTTCGCTGCTGGGAACGTTTCGCGCGGAGGAACGTCTGGGACTCAGCGGCAGAAATTCCATACTCATGACGTAAAATATGTCCGGAATCCGTTCAGAAGAGCTGATTGGTCAACGGAGCAGTTACATTGTTTTAGGCACTGTTTACAAATGACAGACAAAAGACCAAAGGCCACAAAGGTCAAATGTAAACGCGAAGAATCTCCAACAAACCAGTCAATGCTTGTGGAATATAGTCTTCTCTAGAAGAAGCATTTAAGATTTGCTGGAACTCGTTGACAGATGAACACAACACTTTCCAAAATCGACCAGAAGATACGTAAAATTGGACAAATATATATTTGGAACCCCATGACTACCGGACTTTATTATGTAAACATTGATTTGCGTCATCAGTATCGAATTTCTGTCGCTGAGTCGCAGACGTTCCTCAGCGCAAAACGTCCCCAGCGGCGAAGAGCGAGGAGAAACGGATGTTTTCGCAGCCTAAAGTCCCGGGGGGGGCACTTTAGGAATTTCTGGGTGGGGATGTGCCGCTGGGACCCTGGAACCCTTGACCTATACCAAAGCTAGTTCAGCTGAATTTTGCTATCCTATACTAGAGTAAACTTTCAAAATCCCCCTATCCTAGAGTAGCTGTTTCCCGAGTCTAGATAAAATCTTCAACCAAGTGATCAGTTTCCTGAAAAATGATACCCTATTCTAGACCCAAACGCTCTGATTTATATAACCTATCCTAGAGTAAACTGCTTGAAAACCATACCCTTCACAGCGGCACATACCCATATAGCCCATATATGGCAGTACCCCCCCCCCGGGCCTAAAGTACGACCTATTCCATCAGGAAGGATTTACTCCTCCCGTATTCTAATACGTATAGCCAGTAGAGTGCAACAACCAGACGAGAGCGCCACCGTTTCATGTCTTAATTACTAAATTCGCACTCACTGCCCTAAGCGGACCTAAGTTACAATGCAAACACCATTTTCTTTAGTAATTGGTACTCTAAGGATTCTAAAAATGATCCAAAGAAGTTACAGGTGTTTCTCGCCTTCATTCTACTCGAGGCCACGAAGGTGAAGAGACTGACACATATAAGTGAGATTGTGAGTCGCCAGGGTTGATCTCATGCCCCACGTTTCTACTTCCGCTGTGTCTTAATTACTTTTCCCAAGGCAGAGCGATTCTTATTTCCATGTTATGAATAACAATAACCAAGATAGAATCCCGGGATAGAAGTGGGAGAAAAAACTATACAACCTCGTCCCTAGTGCATTTCCCTCAGACAATGAGAGGGCCCTGTCACAGTGATATGGGCATCCCTTGTAACCCTAACCTAACCCTAACCCAAATATGAGAAGGGGATGCCCATATCACGAGGGGTTTGGGAATGGGGATCCCAATTGCAAGATAAAGCCCTGGGTACGAGGTTCAAAAGTAAAGTATAATTGATCTAGGACTAGCACGGTCTGACACACCTATATTGGCCTCAAAATTGTTGAGTGAAAATAAGTAAGACTGAAGTAAGCGCGCCCAGGAAAAAATAGCATTTTTCATTGTGATGAAATTCACTGCAATGTAACAAGTGTATGTTAAGTTAAGGACTTGTGCTCCGCTAAAAGTATTGTGAGTATTAAACCTTTGGCTGCAGGTTACTAAGGGGTGCTGTCCCTACTTTGTTCTCTAAAACCAAGCGATTAAATGTGTTTTTGCTTTTTTGAGGTTTGGGCTTAAAGTGCTTATATGGAGGAATTATGTTGAAGTATGAAACAGTGTAAGAACGGGTTATCATATGTTGGTGAATTATGTTTCTTAGCTCGCGTGTCATTTCGTACTTATGAGCAAGCCTGTCTGCCACCGATCTATTTTCTTCTGGGTGGGAATGAATTGTGGAATTCCTTCCACCAGAGTCAGGTATTGAAGCTTCTTCTCTGACAACCACATTATGTTCAGGTGCGCATGCCCGTGCTGTGAGCCGTATCCACTTGGTTGGGCCTGAATTTATGCGTGGCAGTCGAAGAGGACTGGGCTCTGAATCACTGGAGTTTAGGGTTCCAAATTGTAAGTTATTGAGGTTAACAGTTTCTAATCCTTTCTTAGCTTCCTCAGTAATTTCAGAGCGCAATGCCTCTTCGTCCATTTTAATTCTCTCCAACTTTGAAGTCATCTTAATGAGTCGGTTGAACTGTTTGTCCGCCTTAATAAATTTTTTCTTGATCTTGGTCGATAATTGCTTATTGACCTTCTGTTTGATCTCCTTTTCCTTGGTGTTAATTTCTCCCTTTACCTGATGAAGTTTAGAGACAGCGTCAAACGCCAATCTTGCTAGCTTCTTTCGGTTTTCGTACGGAGTGTAATTCGGATTTGCTTTTCTCTCATTATCTTCCAAAATGGCTAATTTTGTCGCTTGTAAACCCTTTTGAACCGTTTTCTTCTCTGCTTTGAGTACTTGCAATTTTGTCCTTTTCTTTGTCTTCTTCTTTAAGGTCTTGTTATTGGAGTTTGCGTTGGAATTTGGAGTTTGACCTGAATTTGTATTCAGAACTTGTCTCCTCTCCATCCTCGAGTTGTTGGGTGAAAATTCAGCTTCAACGGTTACTGAAATAGCTATTCTATTAGTTCTATATCATTTGCTGACATACATGAGATCAGTGTTTTTGCAACGAAGAACGCCGGAAGCATATCTAATTCAAACATTCCAGTTTCAAAGTCGCTCAGAGCTCGTACGACCAACTGAACTTTAATTATGAAACATTGCGGTGTTAAATTCAGTCTTTTGTTTTCTGAAACGAAACAATGAAAGTATTTAGAAGTTATCTCGAGCAATTAATATAAACATTTTAAGCAACAATGACGATTTTTCGTAAATTAAAAAAACTCCCGTTGGGATATTTTAAAAAATACATCATTTTCGGAAACAGGATGGTAGATATAGTTGTGATTTAGCTCGAGCACTTGCTGTTGTCAGATCAGAGGCTTTTAAAATACGTACAGCAATACGGTAAACACCAAAGAATGAGTGAATGAGGCATTAATTCGACATTTTTTGAATTCGGTTCCGAATTCAATTTGGAATCGCTAAAGTATCAGGTCAATATACCGTCAACATTAAGTCACGCCAGTTTAAAACATCAGGCAGAAGAGAAGATTATATTGGAACGTTTGTTAAATAAAGCGATTGCTTTGAGATAAATAAGAATTAAACAAAACCGCGTTTAAATTGAAAAATCCCCCTTCATGGACGAGTAGTCGGCTGTGTTCAGAATCAAGAAACAGATTAAAAAGGATGTCGAACAGATATAAAAAGGACGTAGTTGACCAAATCTTGTCGTTAAACTTGTGATTTGTGATTACTCAATATTTGGCGGAAAAACCTAATAGTGCTAAGTGTAGACCTCGTTAGAATGTTCGCCTAATCAGTTTAACTTTCATCAACTCCCATTTAAATTGTCAGCCTCCTACAAACACAGAATAAATGCCAGTTTTTTACTCTATTTGATGTACAATTTAATTTTAGAGAGAAGAATTTTTACTTTTTTTTGTTTTTTATATAGTCCAGACTTTTACAAGAAGCTAACTCATGGATAACTGGCGCGGATAATTGTCTTGTTTACGTTTTCAGGGGTTTATTAACATCACGTCAAGTACTGATAAAAATTCATATCCCAGATATGGGCGTGGATTAGGAAATGGTAATCATAGCCACGCAAACAACAACAACAACGACAACAACCAAAACAGCATGGTTGCCTGGACGTTGTTGACTTAGAGCCTAATTGATTTTCAGCACTTCAGGGTTGCTTGGAAACCAGTATCTATGAGATCCTTTTAAAGGTTACTTCAGTCAACTAAATTAAGACAAACAGTGTATAAACTTTATATTTTATTTAAATACGATTAACGCAGCGATGTCAAGCTTCCTTTGCTCGTAAAAGATCCACTCTAGAGCATCCACCAGGTATTTAAAGGACATCATGTTTAAACCTGTTTTCTTGAACAAAACTGCTAAACGAGAGCAATAAAGTTCGGGTTTAGATCACAAGTAACTGGTAGCGCGCAATCGTCTCCCCGGAGACCCGCAGAGAGAATTTATCATCATAAAGGCTAATTTCGGAACTCTAAAAAGTCAACCGAGCGAACTCGGCGAGGAATTAATGGATACATCCAATTACAGCTTTTTTGACTTCAATTAGTCGAGCACTATATCTTCTTGGAACAACAAGTTAATCTTCTCCTCCCTCTCTGATAGGAGGTTTTTTCTGTTTAAATACTAACGATCTTATGTAGGAATTTTCCGTAAGTTTTGCAAGGCATTTCTTACAGTAACTTTTTAGGAGCTTAAAACTACTTTTTTCGGTTGCAGTTTTCTAAAATCCATAACCCCGATTTTGTCCTCGTAAACCAAACGGTTAAAGACTTGTCTCGTTTTCTGGGGTTTAGGCTTTTTCCTTTTATACGGCGGAATGATATTGAAATATGAAAAACTATAAGAGCGCGATATCATGTGTTCATGAATTGCGTTTCTCAGCTCACGTGTCATATCGTACTTATGAGCAAGCTTGTCTGCCGCAATCCTCTTCTCGCTTGGAGTCAGCTGAATTGCAAAATCACTCAACACAGAGGTAGGTCTAGAGTCTTGTTCTTCATTATCTATTCTGGGCTCAGGTAAACTTGAAAGCTTTATCCAGTCAGCTGAATCAGCTGAGCGAATGCGAGGTAAACGAACTGGACTAGATTCTGCGTCTGTTGAATCAGTAGGCGTATAAGTCGCTCCTTCTTTCAGCTCTCTGTCAATCTCAGCGCGCAGTTCCTCTTCTCCTAGTTTCATTCGCTCCATCCTTGAAGTCATTTTGATGATCCGGCTGTGTTGCTTATCAGCTTTGATGGATCTTTTTTGTAACTTAGCGCTCAATTTTCGCTGAACTTTCAATTTATTTGTCTTTTCCTTTGTTACAATTTTTCCCTGTATTTGCTGAAGCTTTGTCAACGTTTCACTCGCAGTGCGAGCGAGTCTCTGTCTGCTTTCATAAGGAGTATATAACGGGCTTGCCTTTCTTTCATTATCTTCCAAAATACCTTCCTTGGTATTCTTTAAATCCCTTTGTAGCTTTTTCTTTTCGGCTTTGAGTAGCTGAAGTTTAGTCTTTCTCCGTCCCTTTTTTTTCCTGATATTTCTGGAACTAGTGTCAGAATTTGGCGTCTCAATATGTCGCAGAGTTAAAGTTTGACTTAATGAGGTGTTTCTTCCATCCTGCTCGCTAAAGCGGACTTGTTTCTTCACCGAAGACATATACAGCGTCTGAAAATCAACCGTTTTAGTGTGGACTAACACTTACCACTTTCGGGTGCTTTGCATCTGAAAACAAGTGTTGAATGTAGCAAAATAAGACTGAATCGCTTTTTGAGTAAACTAAGCGTATCTATGGCGAATTCCCATAAACTCATAAATATATGATAACTGTCGACCGCCTGCAATTATTGAATCAAAAATGCGTTTATTGAATCGCCGAGCCTTGTCTTTCTGCCAATTGTTGTGAAGTATTTTGAAAGTAATTTTTAAGACGGATCTATCTTAACTTTTGAGTTTAGTTTTTCTTTCATTAAGTCTTGTTTTTGTCCACGTACTGTTTTCCTGTTTTGATCTTTTGTTTTTACTTGTATTTGAAGTTATGCTTAGCTCGCGAATTTACTTATTGCCATATTAGGAATGTTACAGGTGGTCGTGTTTGTGCTGTTAGAGCTGACCTTCGTTATTTGGTACTTATCAGTTGCGGCTGTGCGTAGGCTAATCTATTCCCTGACAATAGCAAACCTGTTGCAGTGTTAGCGATAAGAAATACAATGGAAACTCTTCCGGCCAGCTAACCCAAACACGTCCAGCTTTGGCTATTAAAACCGCTACTATACTTGAACTAGTGAGTAGAGAAGAGTAGGAAAAGTAGAGTAGAAGTAGTGTAAGCAGAAGTTGTAAGAAGATTAAGAAGAATAAAAGCAAGATGTAAATCAGATTCCTGGTCCCTCGTCGTGTAGCGAGCGAGTTGCTCGAACAAACCCCCACATATTTTGGTGGAGAACCCGTTATTTTGGTGGAGAACTCGATATTTTGGTGAAGAAGCCGATATTTTGGAGGAGAACGCGTTATTTTGGTGAAGAGTCCGGAGTCTGTTTGGAGGAGAACTTTCTTATTTTGCTGAGCATGGTTTGGTGTGAGCAAGTGAAGAGTACAAGATCAGCCCCTGGAAATCTGTAAGTGCTAAGAACTTTACCATTGCAAGCAACTGAGAAGTCATATGTAGCATAAAGAGTTATATTTAAAACAAAATAATAATGCCAGAGTCTCGTTTTTAAGTAATGAATAGGCCAGTTGTTGAGTTTCCACTATTTTATGGCGACGAGAGAGAAGATGTTCGTGAGTTTCTTGACAATTATAGACGCGCCGGTTTGTTAAATGGTTGGGATGAAGAAAAATTAGCGCTTGGTCTTCCCCTTTTTCTAAAAAAACACGCTAGCGTGTGGTTTAAAACTTTAACAGAGGCCGATGAAAATGAGTCGTTTCAAGTTTTGTCACAAAAATTAATTTCTCATTTTGAATCAAAAGTAACTCTATGGCAGTTGAGGCAAAAATTAGAAGAACGTCGTCAGTTGTTAGGGGAGACTGTTGCCGATTATTATTACGATATTCTTTCATTCTGCTCTCGTCTAAATTTACCTAAAAGTGAATGGCTTTATTGTTTTGTACGTGGTTTAAGGCCTGAAATAAGTGAACATGTTATTTTACAACAACCGCCTGATTTAGAGTCTGCATTGAACATTGCAAAACTAAAAGAAGTAGTAACTCTTTGCCGTAAATCGAATAATGGTCAAGAAGTCAAGAATTTTGAAGAATTACAGTCTAACCCCTCAGAAGAGGAAGTCAAACAGTCTGTCGGGGAAGAACTTAATGTTTGGAGTACAGATGTCCAAAATAATGGAAATCGTCGTATTAATCGTAAATTTCGATCAGGCAAACTTAATCGTTTTCGTTGTGGGGGCAGCGTTTTCAGAACGAATCCTAAATTGGGTAGTTATGGAAGTTCGAAACTCCGCTTTAGGGGCCTGTATCGGAGAAACAATATGCAGAATGCTTTTCACCAGGGAAACATTGGCGCTCAGTTAAACTGGCTGGCGCCCCTATCGTGTGTGGTAGTGAACCCGTGATGGGGGCGCTTGAAAATTCTACAAGTAATAACCATTCTTCCGTCGGATCTAGTTCTGATAAATGTGCTTTCAGTAACTCTGGAAATTCGGCCGAGAATGTTACTAAAGAGAATGTTCAAGAGTTTAGCCATGTTGTGTCTAATCCCTGTGAGCCTATTATTACTCGAGAGTCTAAAATGTTTAAACCTCAAGTTTCCGTCACATGTCAACATGAGTGTTCTCAAGATTGCCAACCTCAAGATGTCCCTAATGAAAATATTTTGTTTGGAGTTATTAAGTGTCTTTCTCAGGTCATAACAAAATTTGATAGTGTATTCACCGGGTCATCGCCAAATGAAAAAGAAAATGGTCATTCGCCAAATGTACCTATGTTTTCTCCTAAAAGTGAAGTCATTTATGAGAAGTCTTCAAGTGAGAATTTATCTCGAGAAGTCAGTAAAAAAGAAATTAAAAAAGATGAGCAGTTGGTGCCTGAGTCTAAAAATGAAGGAAATTTAGAAGTAAATATCGTTGGGGCTAAAAATAGTATTTGTAGCCCTGAGACAAGGGCATATGTGACTGACGTGACTGACAGGGTTTCTTTGCCTCCCACATCCAGTAAAATTGATTCTATTCATCCTTTCCAGAGGGACAATTTTAATGTAAGTGTAACAATAGAAGGAAATAGTTATCATGCACTCCTTGACACAGGAGCAGCTGTAACAGCAATTAGTTCTCAAGTTTGGGACAAGTATCTTAGTCACAAAAATTGTTGTTTAGATTCCTCGTCGACCAGTTGTGTAACGACTATAAGTGGTTCTCCTCTTAGCGTTCTTGGTAAAGTATGGCTCAATTTTGTTATCAAGTCTGATGTTTTTCCTTTTGAAGCCTATGTTATCAAAGATTTGACATATGACGTTGTTTTGGGCAGAGATTTTCTTCAAAAATATTGTTCGAGAATTGATTTTACGGACAACGTCATTGAATTTTCCCACCCCGAGGATCCCCTCCCCTTTGCTGAAAGTTTTGGTGATGATTTGGATGCTGAAGGTTTTGATCAATGCATTTTGTCAGTGCATGCTGATAATTCTTTTACTATTCCCGCTCATTCAGAAGTCGTTGTCGTTGGTAGATTAAG
Organism: Porites cylindrica; assembly: GCA_964035525.1. Taxonomy (NCBI): domain Eukaryota; kingdom Metazoa; phylum Cnidaria; class Anthozoa; order Scleractinia; family Poritidae; genus Porites; species Porites cylindrica. Next base: position 18,784,020 of record OZ037778.1, on the reverse strand, counting down.
TTCAATGCCGAAAGGTGTAAACACCAGTGCCAGTGAAATTTATGGATTGGTCACGCCTAAGTCTGATTTGCCTCACCGTTACTCAGTTTTTGGTGCGTCAGAACTCGTAAAGGTTTCTAATGATGCAACTATTCCTGTTAGGATGGTAAACCCCTCCGCTCAACCAGTTAAAATTTTTCGTAGGACTAAATTGGCAGATTTTGAGCGTGTTGACAATGACGTAGCAACATTTGAGATTGGCAAAAATTCCCCTTCTTCGGATGCTCAACATAATTCTTCAGATGATCTGCAACAGCCAAAAGATTATTCAGAGTTTCCTGATTTGTCGAATAGTATTCTGAACGATGATGAGAAAGTAAAATTTAAGAATTTGTTTAATAAATATCGTAATGTTTTTGCTTTTCCTGGGGATCAGTTGGGTAGAACATCCCTTGTACAGCATGTCATTGATACTGGTGATGCTATGCCTATTAAGCAAAGGCCGTATAGAGTATCTCCTGATGTTAAGAAAGAGATTGACCGTCAGGTGGAAGAAATGCTTGAAAAAGGAATAATTCAAGAGTCTGTCTCTCCTTGGAGCTCTCCAGTTGTTTTGGTAAAAAAGAAGGATGGGTCATTTAGATTTTGTGTTGATTTTCGTAAAGTTAATAAAGTCACTAAAGTAGATAGCTTTCCAATGCCTTTAGTTGCTGATGCGCTAGATTCTTTAGCTGGTGCAAACGTGTTTTCCGTGTTGGATCTAAAAAGTGGTTTTTGGCAAATACAAATGCAGAAGGAATCGCAACAAAAGACAGCCTTTTCTACTCACAATGGCCTTTATGAATTTCTCACAATGCCGTTTGGATTAGTGAATTCAGGAGCCAGTTTTCAAAGGCTTATGGGTCATATTTTGAGAGGCTTAGAATACCGTTTTGCTTTGATTTACATTGATGATATAATCATTTTCTCTAAGTCTGTAGATGAGCATTTAGACCATTTGGAGAAAGTTTTTAGGAGACTGCGTGACGCCAATGTTAAGTTGAATCCAAAGAAGTGCAGTTTTGTTAAACAAAGAGTAGAGTATCTTGGTCACGTAGTTACGCCAGAAGGCATTAGTCCCAACCCAGACAAAGTAAGGGTGGTTCAGGAATACCCCACCCCCACAAATCTGAAGGAATTGAGAAGTTTCTTAGGCCTTGCTAATTATTACAGACGTTTTGTAAGAGGTTTTTCACATATTGCCAACCCTTTGAATGCTTTGACAAAGAAGAACATTCCTTTTGTTTGGACTGTAGCTTGTGCTGAGGCTTTTGACAAGCTTAAGCGTGCCTTAGTTTCTGCACCCATTTTGGCATATCCTAATTTTCGGGAACCATTTTTGCTATTTGTTGATGCTAGCTCCACTGGTATTGGTTTTACCTTGGCACAAATTCAAAATGGAAAAGAAGTAGTCATTTCTTACAATGGTCGTGGTTTGAATCAGGCAGAGCAATATTATAGTACCACAGAAAGAGAAGCTCTCGCATTAGTTGAGGGTATTAAGAAATTTCAGCCTTATTTACACAATCATAAGTTTACTGTTGTTACTGATCATAGTTCTCTTCGTTGGTTAATGAATGTTAAAGATGCTTCTGGTCGTCTTGCTAGATGGGCCTTACTTTTGCAACAATATGACTTTAATATTGTTCATCGCCCTGGTAGAATCCATGGTAATGCTGATTGTTTGTCCAGACGTCCTTATGATTCTTGTGAAATGAGTTCGCTTAAGAAAGAACCTCAAACGCCCCACACTCAAGAAATGCAAAGAAGAGATCCTGAATTAGCTGTAATGATTGATTTTCTAGAGAATGATATCCTACCTACTAACGATAAAGATGCTCGCAAGATTTTACTCACAAGCGATAATTTTTATATTGGTCAAGATGCTTTGCTTTACCACATTGATTTTAATCGAAGGCGTAATGCTCGTGAGTCTTTTTCTCAGCTTGTTGTCCCAGCTGCTTTACGTTTTGAAATTCTCTCTAATGTACATGATCATATTGCCGGTGCTCATTTTGGCTTGAACAAAACTTTTACTAAACTTAAGCAAAGATACTGGTGGAAAGGTATGTTTAAAGATGTAGAACATTGGGTCAAGTCTTGCGTTGAGTGTTCAATGAGGAAGTCTCCACGAAATTCGAAAAAGGCACCTTTACTTCCGATTCCAGTCGAGGGTGCATTTGACAGAGTCGCTGTTGATGTTTTAGGTCCTTTTCCACCTTCTAGTAAAGGCAGTAGGTATATTGTAGTTTTTAGTGATTATTTAACTCGTTGGGTCGAAGCTTTCCCAGTGCCTAGTGTCGAAGCAACTATTATTGCACGTCTTTTGATTGATGAAATTATTTCTAGACATGGGGCACCACGTGTATTGCTCTCTGACAGGGGGACTAACTTTTTATCTAAGGTCATTGCAGAAGTTTGTAAAATATTTCAAATTCAAAAGGTCAATACTTCTAGTTATCACCCACAGACCGATGGTCTTGTAGAAAGGTTTAATTCTACCTTGTGTCAGTCTTTGTCAATGTACGTTTCCAAAAACCAGAAAGATTGGGACGAGTTTATACCGCTTGTTTTGTTTGCGCACAGGACTTCTGTTTTAGATGCAATTGGCGATTCTCCTTTTTACGTTCTTTATGGGCGAGAGCCACGCTTGCCAATTGACGTTAAGTATTTGCCTCCTGCGGCTGATGATTTGAGTACTTCGGTCCTTGACTATCGAAAACGTGTTGTCGAAAAAGTCGAATTGGCTCAAAATTTAGCGAGAGAAAATTTACAACGTGCACAACAAAAAATGAAGGATTATTATGATCAAAAGACAAAACAACCTGTTTTTGAAGTTGGACAACGTGTTTGGGTTTATACCCCGAGAACTAGAAAAGGGTTATCCAAAAAGTTAATGCATAATTGGTTGGGTCCATACAGAATTGTTGAGAAATTGTCACCGGTTCACTTTAAGTTGCGCACGATCACCAATAAAAAAGTTGCTTTTTCGTGTCACGCAAATCGTATGAAGCCATTTGTTGATCCTAATTTGAGACCAATTGACCCTCCGCCTTTTGATGACCCTGCCGAGCCGTACATTAATGAATCTGATATTCCAAAAGATTGTTTTGAGCAAAGTTCTGCTGAACTGAATCCTAAAGACACTGACTTAAATCCAGTAAGTACTGAGACGCAATTGTCCCCACAGCCTCGAAAAGAGAACGAGTCAAACAAAGAATCATACCGCGAAAAGACAAAGAATCAACTTCAAAATGCAAAAGAATCAACTCCGGAAGCAATTGTTATTGACAATGAAACTGTATTTAGTGCAGAAAAAATTCTAAAACATCGAAAGAGAAATGGAAAGGTCGAGTACTTGGTCAAGTGGCTCTTCTTTCCTAAGAGCCAATCAACGTGGGAACCGGAACACCATATTTTGGATAGACGTCTCATTGATAATTATCTTCAATCACAAAAATAATTTTAGTTTTTGTACTCTGCCTTGCTGCTTGGCTTACATTTCTGTGATTTTCTCTTACCCATCAATTGAGTTCGGTAATATCCAAATTATTTTTGTCCATGAATTTATGAACGCCTTCTCTCTGTTTTTCTAGTCTGTCTATAATCGTTCTGTGAGTTGTTTACAATATAATGAATGTGAGAAGTTTTTGAAGTCAGAAGTTCACCATCTGTTATTAGTCAGTTTTCCATTAGTGTCTGAAGTGTTACTATAAACACAGTTATTAAGTTCTTCATTAATCAAATTGAGTAGTTGTTCAATAGTCAGTATCAAGTTATGCGCACGTGAAATTATTGCATCTAATGTCTTTTTAAAATCTTTTGATCTATTAGCTTCTATATTAATGTTTTGTTTCTGTGGCAATTTTGTTTAAGTCGTTTGTGTAAAATAGTTATTATAACCTTAGACGTCGGAAATTAGATAATTAGATATATTACGTGCTTTGTAATAGATATTTTGCAAAGTTGCTTGCATTGGTATTTCCTCATGTATTCAATCACCGATTCTTCTGTTGTTCTTCGATGGCTTGTCGGTGATTACTACTGAAATGGATCTGAGCATTACTCGATTGTTTGTCAAGTCTAAACACACTTTGATCTTTCCGCATGGCATTGGCTACTCTGTTTGGTCGAGTTTGACCCCTTCTTTGTTACGGTTAAGCAGCACTGTGCTTGTTGATACTTATCACTGGTCAGTACTTTCTGTCTTCATTACACGAGTTCACTTCATTTGGAGCTGTGTTTCATAACAAGAATTATCAGTGATTTACAAACAAGATAGCCTTGTCTTCCAAGTATGCGTTCTCCGCTACATTCAAGTTGAAATGACATTTCTAGCAACCGTCTTGTATGCTACTACAGGGTGATTTATGCTTTTAATTCTCAACGTTTTCAAGTGGTTCTCTAGTCAAGTCCTTCACAAGAACACTGTCATCAATTTATTTAGCTCAAGTTTTCAAGTATCAAGATTCAAGAACGATGAATGGAACACTGAACTATTGACATTGAACAGTTATTTCCCATTTATATGTATTACGTCCTTTTGCATCGAGGACGATGCTTTTTCTAAGGGGGGAGGAATGTTGTGAAGTATTTTGAAAGTAATTTTTAAGACGGATCTATCTTAACTTTTGAGTTTAGTTTTTCTTTCATTAAGTCTTGTTTTTGTCCACGTACTGTTTTCCTGTTTTGATCTTTTGTTTTTACTTGTATTTGAAGTTATGCTTAGCTCGCGAATTTACTTATTGCCATATTAGGAATGTTACAGGTGGTCGTGTTTGTGCTGTTAGAGCTGACCTTCGTTATTTGGTACTTATCAGTTGCGGCTGTGCGTAGGCTAATCTATTCCCTGACAATAGCAAACCTGTTGCAGTGTTAGCGATAAGAAATACAATGGAAACTCTTCCGGCCAGCTAACCCAAACACGTCCAGCTTTGGCTATTAAAACCGCTACTATACTTGAACTAGTGAGTAGAGAAGAGTAGGAAAAGTAGAGTAGAAGTAGTGTAAGCAGAAGTTGTAAGAAGATTAAGAAGAATAAAAGCAAGATGTAAATCAGATTCCTGGTCCCTCGTCGTGTAGCGAGCGAGTTGCTCGAACAAACCCCCACACAATTAAGCAAGTAGTGTGTAGTGACTATCTCAATCGGTACGAATCATTTTCAAATAGGTAAAATAAGCTAAGAATAATGTCTGCGAGCTTCAAAAGAACCTGCTGTGGTATTTACAAACTCGAATTGTAACCGAACAGTGTGGTGTATATTGCCTTTGGTGTCATTTCCAGCCAACAAAATTAATATAGTTGGCAACATTATGGATTTAATATGCAAACGGTAAATATTCTTTTGAGGGTTTTGACAAGGAGAGGATAAGCGTTTTGTCAATTATGTACGAAGATATAGCAGGTGGCAATTAAGATGCTGAACACGTTTTTAGACTGGCTAGAATGGGGACCATTTAGTCGAAAAATAAAACTTTTGTTTTTTTTCAATGGAACTTTTTGGGTTGGATCAATCAATAAAAAGTACCGCTTTGAAAAGGAAAATGGGTTTTCAAGAGATCTGTGGGCTTCTAAATGATACAGTTTAACATTTACGTTGCAGATAACACTTTTGTATATCACATAGACGAACTTGACTTCTCATGATCAGTAATTAGCAACATTAATTAACAAAAGAAACTGAGAGAGCCCTGACACAGCCCCTAGGCCTTGTGAACCTAAAAGGTTATTCGCATTTGCATTTATGAGTTTTTCGCTGTGGGAGCTGACACTCTCCAGACCAATCAACTACTCATTTATTATTAACTATTTGATCGATTATTCACAAGTTTAAGTGATAAAAAAGTTCAAGGTTGCGAGAGTGTGAAATAACAAAATGATTGTTTTTTTTAGATAGCAAAGAATATCAGTCAGGGCCCAGTTGTTCGAAGGCCGATTAGCGCTTAACCTGGGGTTAAATTTAACCCTGGTTTCTTTTTCTTGTGCTCAAAAGCATTTTCTTGGATAATTTTCTCTGTTATTTTTAGAACTTCCAATCATCAACCTGTAGACAAAAAGAATTACAACTGAAATGCTTTTTAAGCTTTCAAATCTGAATTCAACTCTCGCACTAACCCTGGGTTATCTTAACCTAGCTAGGAACAACTCAGCCCAGGTTTTATTTAATATAAAAAGTGAGGAGTTTAAGGGCTTCTTATTTCAGGTTCAGAAATGACTCATCAGAATTATCTCAAGATGGAGACGATGTTGTGTGCGTGTAAATTGAAGATTGTGCAAGCTAGCTTACATATAAGGAGGTTCTCGTCACAGCATGGAGATTTCCTCCTCTAACCTTTTAGGCTTAATGGGAAAAAGTGCCCGGCTACGCCCCTGTAGATACATATATCTAATTTGTTTTCAAGCTTCAAATATAGTTTTGACATGCCCACTAGCCTGCAGGTAGCTAAGCTAATCTAGGCGAGTCTTGTTTTCAGGAAATAAGTACAACTTATTATGACTAGAGACCTACAATAAACCAAAAACTACATAAATAACTAGAGGCAAGAGATCAGATTATGATCTATTATGATCTCTTGCTAGAGACTACTGTTACACGAATACGATTTTAATAATAACCAAAAGTTACGAGGAAAATAAGTTCAACTTAACTTTTGGAAGGATTTCTTGGAGATCAATATAATAGTCTTCTGAAGCTAGGGTGTCAAAAAGTATTTGTTTTATTTTCCTTATGAGGCAATTTTCAAAAGATTTCTCAATGTTAAAGAAATTTTGTTCCATATTTTCACTCCGATTCTTGGAATTGACGAGAGTCTGGAACTCTATGTGTAAAACTGCCATTAGAGACAGAGAATTGGGTCTTATGAGAATGGATATCAGAAATATCTTGAAAGAGATCTTAAATGTTACTAGGAGCATTTCTGTGTCATGTTTCAAACATTGAGTTAGCTAAAAGCTCATGCATAGTAAGAGAATTTAACGGTAAAACACCAGCGTCAATAAATAGAGAAATTGCAAGCTGATTTCAACCCGAGAAAAATAGATGAGAAGCGAACTCGCTTTTGAAGCTTTTGAAGCTTATCAAGGTAAGATTTACATGCTAAGCCACAGGCCATCTACCTTGCGAGCAGAGGCTATTTTAGGAAGGTATTGCGTCACTGGGGCGGGAAAACTCGTCTCGTGATCTGAAAGAGTCTTGGAACTATGTAGTCGTTCGGAGTTGTGGAGCTGATCGAGTGTGTAGATTGAGTGTAGATCATCGAAATTTTACGCGAATTGATGTGGATGAATTCTTTAAGTGTTGAACAGAGTACAGAATTCTTAAAATATGAACATGTGAAGAAATATACTTTCAAGGGAGTGAAGAATTAAAGCTAAATGGAACTGGTGTATCACACATAATTTGTGACCGGCTACATTTTCGCTGTGTGAGCTGGCGAGCGAAAAGTAGCCGCTGCCGCAACCGTTAAATTTTCTATCTTGCACGCGCGAAATTCGTCACGCGATTCGCAAGCAAAATTAATCGTCTGCAGGGACCAGTTGTTCGAAGGCCGATTAGAGCTTAACCCGCGGCTAAATTTAACATGGATGTCTTTTTCTTTTGTTTAAGCGCCTTTTGTCGGTTAATTTTCTCTGCTATTTTTAAAGCTTCCAATCGTCAACTTGTAGACAAAAAGAATTAAAACTGAAATGCTTTTTAAGCTTTCAAATCTGAATTCAAATCTCGCGCTAACCCTGGGTTAACTTAACCCTTCTTTGAACAACTCGGCCCCAGAGGCCCGTTTCTCGAAAATCCCGGAAACTTTTCGGGCCCGAAATCAAATATTCAGATCGAAATACAAAGAATAAGAGCACGGGTCCTGGCAAGCAAACTACTCCATTTTGTTTCATTAACTGATAGTTTTATCATGTTAGATGTAAAACTATTGAAACCTCGATTTTTAATGTAAACGACAACAGCTTACCGGGCCCGTTAATTATCGGGACTTTCGAGAAACGGGCCCCAGATCTATCGTCAAATGGCGCGAGTTTCGCGGGAATAAAAAAATTGCGACAACTCTGAACTGCTACGTAAAACTCACGCAACATCAGAGACTCACGCAATCCCCTAAACCGGTCAAGAACAGGGAAACCCGTTTTTTAATATATTCGTCCAGATTTGAACGGTTGTCGGCAGAGGCTACTTTTCGCACGACAGCTCACACAGCGAAAATGTAGCCTCTGCTCGCAAAGTACAGGCTATCAAACCATCGATCGAAATTATTTGAAAGGTGTGTGTGTCGGCACGAAATACCGTACTTTAGAGGTCAATGCGACAGTTCGCCTCATCTTAATAGCTACATGGTCAATATGTTGTTTCCACGACAGCTTATTGTTAATTAGAATTTCTAGATTCTACATATCTCACAAACTCTCTACATTCTAGAGCCACGTTCGTATTATGATCGCTATCAAATATCATTATTTTAGGGTGATAAGTAAGTTTTCACTGAGCAGATCTGAGTTAGTTTATTTGCCGTTAAACAATCAAACAATTTGCAGAATTCTTGATTTAATGTCAACTCAAATGACTTGAGATTTTTGCCAGCATTTAAGGCGCTCTTATCGTCAGCAAATAGAAGTTTATCAGAAGATTCTTAAGTATCGTTAAGATAGGTTAGGAAGAGTAATGGGCCTAGAACTGAGCTTTGCAGTACACCACAAGTGTATCGTTTATAACAAACAGTCAAGTCCATAGATATGACAAAAAACAGCTAGTAATTATCGAGTGCATTCCTGTCGAACGAACATCAATAAATTCACAATTATTTACTAAGGACCTAGAATCTGGAACTGCCTTCCTGCATCTGTTACAAAGTTGTCAAGCTTTCCTATCTTTAAGAACAAAGTGCTAGAGTTTTTATTAAAATAGTTACTTAATTAGTTTAGCCGCACTTCTTCGCAGCCCCTATTTCTTATAATATTGTGATGTCGAGGTGTCCTATCTATATAAGCCTGGTGGTTTCTTGAGGTCTCCTCGCCTAACGACCTGCTGTATCCTGTAAAATTTGCTGTAAAAAAAAAAGGCTAATAAAAATGATGATAATGATGATCGTTTCTTACAGATCAAAGTGTAAAACGCCCATAAAGCGTAACACTATCCTAAAATTTTTGGTGATTAATGACTTTTATCGACAAGTATAACTAATCGATTGACAATAACCGAAAAAACTCACTTAAATCTATCGACAAGTTTATCGATGATCGATTTTACTGATTTTGATTGCACTTAAAATTGAAGGCAAAGCTGATCGGACAGCTCGGGGTTGGTCATTTACAAATTTATTTGCCCAATATTTCGACTAGACAAAACTAGCTTTCATCAGCGGCTAGAAAAGCTACGTGAGAATAGAATAAACGGTTACAGTATTTAATATAAAACAAATATAAAAGTAAAATGTGATTGGTGGAGAAATACAATAGACGAAAATTTGTATAAAAAGGTTACCATATTCATCCCGTCTGTTCATCCCAAAGGATTCAAGTGTTTCGCCTTTAGAAATTAAAAATCTTTCGTGGGCCTTACGGATACCGTCCCTGTGTGAATTACATAGTTCTAACGGAATGATTCCTATGTCCTTGATGGAATGATCTGGAAGAGAGAAGTGGTCTGAAACGGCAGTAGGATGGTTAAAGTGATGTTGGTTTAAGGCTTTTCTGTGGAGCGTCAGTGTTCTTCAAATCTTTCACTGAGCTGTCGTTTTGTTTCTCCTCATTAGACTGGATCATGTAAATGAGATTTGGAGATAAACAAGAGATGTGGTGTCGGATACGTCGCTGTTCGTTGGCGAAGAAAAAGGTATATTATCAGATTCTTGTCTTGTGGGTGTTTCGAGGGCGCCGGCTGAGTGCGAGCTTGCTGATTTTGATTGGTCTGTTAAGCTTGAGTAGTTTTAAGATGCGAGAATCTAACTGGTCCCTTGGTTCACAGTACCCTCTACCAAGCCTCGTTTCCCGTCGTCGTCGGCGATTTCGGAGGTGACGTGGCACTCGATTCCAAGCCTCCTTCACTCACTGTGATAGGGCGAGCTGGCCTTTGGAGAGGCTGCCTAGACTACAATGATTAAACAAAAGATACCGCAAGACTTATCGGCATGACATCTGTCTTTTTACATCACGTGACCACGTCCTACATCTCACTTACACTTAAGGTCCAGAGCTAGATTCATGACATTTTTGTGAGCTGTGGTAGTCGGACGTGTATCCCATCTTGTTTTACTGTACTTTTTTCTTAAGGCTACTCCGACGTATCCGAAAGCACGCGATGAAGCGATGCAAAACATGAGCGAACAAAGTTCACGGACTTTAATCTTGTGAAAATGCCGCAAGAGTGAAAGCGGAAGTGCCTGAGGAATTTGCCTCTCGGTCTGTCGACTGGAAGAAACCTGCCTGAGAAAACGCTTTCAAAGGCGAAAATGTTTTAATAGTAACGGAAACATGTCAGCAGAATACCCAGACAGTAAGCATTGATATATATCTACTATCAAATTTTGATGTTATTGGAGTTTTCGTTTCAATGAACCGAATATCATATTTTGCAGGCTGAATATGGTGACCTTCGGTTGAACAATTCGTTGGACGTCCTAAATGGGGAATTTAATTTTTACGAGCCAAACCGCGCCTTCGGCCAGCGAATCATCAGCAAATGATAATGAAAGTCCCGAGCATCTTGTCGAACGACCAATACTCGACACAGCACATGAATCATTAATAACGGTGGACTCAGCAAACAAAAACAGTAATTACGGACTGAACAAACAGAAGAGCAGGAAGAAAAAAAAGAATAAAAGGAAGGTAGATGCGTCGGCTGAAAATGTATCAGGGCAGGGTTCTGAGAATACTCGCGATAACACTGAAGTTAATGTTCCTTTCGATCATCACTCAGCCTCCTCATGCCCAGCAACGACAGTTACAGTTGAAACAGAAGATCAAAGTGAAATAGACGACGAGCACCGATCAGCACGTCCATCATTTGAGCACGAAAGTCCTCAGGAATGCACGTCTTACACAAAGAAAAAGAGGAAAAAGAGAAAGAAGAAGAAAAAAGCTACAAACGTTGATCCTGTCGGGTCCACCTGCGATGAAGATAACCTTGTCGGGGATAAACCAGACTCCACGTCCTGTGTCGCCAAGATTCCTTCAAGAAGGAATCATGGAGCTGCTGCTGTTAAGATCCAATCACCCCAAATGAGGGTTGATGAGAGTGTTATCGAAGAAAATAATAGAGATCTCGTCCAGGGACGAACTTCTGTGAAGAAAAGCGATAGGAAGGAGGAAGTAGATGTCGAAGATGCTGAATTGATTTTTCGCAATGAAGGGGTATTTGATACGACAACACAACTGAGGGGACTAAGGGGTCGTTCAGATCGTCACAACAAAGTCGGTTGTCCAGCTATGTCTACGGAAGATACAAGTTTTGGATCAAATGCTTTTCCTTTGTTGATGCCAGACAACAAGGCCCCTATTCCTGTTTCTGAAGCCACCAACTTGGAGGCAAGCGACTCGAAGATCACAGATAATGTTATGTATCAGAAAGACAAAGCAATCGTGATTTCAAGTGGAGATGATGTAGTCAAGCAAGATGAGAGGGATGAAGCAATTGATGAAAATTATCTATCTGACCCCTCTTCGGTTAGAGAAACGTAGGTAGAAATACTTCATACTTTAACTAAGAACACACTCTTTAGCGACATAACATAGCATTAAAGGTGAGGTTTTCTGATTGATACCATTTTCGCTGATATTAATCGGAGGGATAAAACGAAGTAGTTGTTGTTAAACCGAAGAAAATATAAAATAAATTGAATGAAATAAAAACTTTTATTGTAGTGATTAAGGAAAAGGCTCAAGAAACACCACATCACATAACCATTGTTATTTAATATTAATTCACAAAAAAATTGAAATATTAATCAGTGCATTATGAGAAGTTTGAAACCTATTGTTTATGTCACAACTGATGATCTCAGAAAAAGAAACAAGCTTTACTATGTTTTTGAGCAGCGTACTTTTTTCCCTTTTGTTTACTGTGAGTTGTAACGACCCACTTTCTATGGGATTCAAACAGGCAATATAAAACAGTTGTATAAAACTACTTTACCATTAATTGAATGAAAGAACAAATGACTTACAAACAGGACAAATGGTAGCATAGTTGTTACTGCAAATAAGCTTTCATCAGAATATTTTTGGAGTATTGGATCAGATAAGTACAGTTTTGTAGTCACAGAAAAGTAAATAGAGCTCGCACAATGTCTGTCTTCAAGTTTATAATCGATTAAGATAGGCAGGACTTACTACTAGGAGCCTATTTCAACTTTCACACTAAATGGGCTCCTGTACAATGGCTTTTAATGGCCTTAGGGTCTACTTTTTCAAACTTCAGCCTGAACGTTCTCATGTGACCATAGGTTTTTCGTTATGCAGGTGTTGACTGTCCCGTTTAGTAGCGTTTTTCCCACTTTAAAACCTTTAATGCGTATAGAACATGGAGTTTATATTTTTTTGTTTTCAGGAGGAATATCATGTGCATTTTCAAGCTGATTTATGGGGTGGGCCTTCGAGCACTTAGAAAGCTGTTTATGGACATCAATCCTTTGTGGTCCAATCAGCCCTCTGATGCAGCTGGCTATGACAAAGGAACTATGAAGCTCAATAAAGAACAAGAAGCCATTTTCAACAAAGGAGATATTAACGAATGGGATTTCTCCTTAATGACAACCGCACTTCTCTACTCTAAGAACTGCATGGTGGAGATTAACAAGAAACCAGGTTTCACACTTGCTCTTAGGGAATTGAGGAACTGCCGCAACAGCCTGCTAGGACATCCTTCAACAGAAAAAATGACTGATTTGCATTTCAACGCCTTCTGGCCGATTTTATCTGGAAACTTCGTGAAACTTGGCGCACATCCCAATGAAGTCGCTGAGATCACTCACCAGTCAGGTATTTTCAGTAATCAAAGACAAAGCGCCATCTGCACCTAAGCGTTTCCCCCCAAAAAGTTTGGATCAATTTAAGTTTCTGGGAAACTGCCCACCTACCCCTTCCCTAAGTTAACATTAACACTTACTTCTCACTTAGGGCAAAATGTTGGGTTACAGGAGCGGTAGGTGGGCAGTTTCCCAGAAACCTAAATTGATCCAAACGTTTTTTGCAATTTACCATGGGGTACTCAACAAGTTTGATATTGGGAGGCTCTGCCATGAGGAACAACCCTTTACTCTTTTTATACTATTTTTGCCCTTTCGTATACGATCCATGAAAAATTGGCAGCTGTTCACCTACCTGCTTAAGTATACTGCATTCCTTTTCTCAACCGGCTTGGAGTAGAGGCGAGATACAGCCATAAGTTGGGTCTGTTTGAAATATTTTAATTAAAGGTCCCTTTGAATGGGCCTTTTTTCCGGGTTAAACCAGACCTATATTCTGAACCTTCAAAAGGAACACCTCGCAGGCTACTTAAAATCGCAACTACTAACCAAATATTCAATGGACAATTAGATGGTGCGGCTATGGTTTCGCCCCTTGGCCTCTTATTAACTGGGCTACCTGTGCCCAGTTTATAAAATAGGTAGATTTCTGCGTCAAAAAATGAACACTATCAATTATTAACCCAGTAACCCAGAAGGCGTTGCGAATGGAGAAGGTTTTGCGTTTTTGCGTTGATCGAGGTGATTCGATCATAGTGTTATTTGCAATCGATGCGGAATGATTTTATAAGTTTTGTGACTTCAAGAAGCGCTGCAAAAGAGCTGTGCAGTTGCAAATTTGGGCTGTTGAGCGCTGCCGTGGAAAGCGTTTTGACAGTGGTGAAGCAGCACAGAAAATTCCCGAATCACGATCTGTGCTGCAATCAATATGACTGCAGAGCGGCTTTGAAAAGAGAAAGGATGTTTATTACCGGTCATGGTATAGCACTCGTTAGTTAAAAAAAAAATGCAAATCAGTACTCATGATCAGTGCTTGGGCCGGGGCATTAATTAGTGATACATGACCTCGTTGAGAGCTTGTTATTCCGCATCCTGTTCAGACATGCGGTATATAGTAATAGAAAAATTTGATTCCGTAGGGATGGCGAAGGGCAACACTGGATAGGAAAATTTTTGTTTTTTCCAGTTCAATTATCAGTTCCTTGTACTCTTCAGAACAAAGTGCGCCGGCGTAGTCTTCAAAGAAGGCTTTTGTGGTTTTGGCCGACGGATGGTAAACAGAATATTAGCAACCACATTTTTGAGGAAGGGTTTTTCAATGCTGGTGACCTGCTGGTCGGAATCCAAACTCGTATGCCTGCATGGTGATTTGAAAAGCCGAAAGAAACCAGCTGGCCTGTTCGGCCTTTCGCGTCTTTCGACGCAGGGCAACCGTCCAAAACAAAAAGCGTGTTTGTTCCCTCAAAGAAATAACTGCACAGTTGAAGCCAGAGTTCAACCTCTTCTTGGGGGCAGTCAATCACAAAAATAAAGGGGTCTTGTCCACAAACCCCTTGTAGATTTTGCTGTGGATTAAGGTTGGGCATATCAAAACGATAATCAAACTTGTCTCGAAGAGGACCCAGCAGCTGATTTACAAGGAATTGTGTTTTGCCAGAGTTTTTCGGCCCCAGTTATCAGGGCATTCAAAGGAATGTTGTTTGGGTCCATCCTATATTTAATGATGTTCATGTTCAATGATATTCATTGAACCCGGCTTATCTCCTGCCACATGTCATGGCCCACAATTCTGTTATCATAAATCCTTTTGTGAGAGCCGTTCACCGTGACGCTCCTTTTGGTGATGTCGGGATAAACGTATTTTTCTGTGCCTCGGGTTCCCGCTGTGTAGGGTTCGTTGAAAAGCAAGTATGGCCTTGAGTGACTGGCGCTGTGGGTTTACTTTGATGTCCAGCCTGCTGTCCGTGCTTTTTTGCAAAGGTTGCCTCTTCTCGCATAATATGATCGTAAGGAAATGCCTTAGCGCTGGAATAAACATTGGCTGCCTGCAATCCTTGGCCAGCACGTCGTTGTGGATAGTTTCGTACCCCAGCTGAATGTTTGTCAGCATGTAGACTCGGAGCAAGTGTCAGCTCGAAAATAAGATCACTGTACAGTGCCCGTGGGTGAAGGACCCCATGGTCTGTCAAAAATTGATGCTCCAGTCGGGTGCGGTACTTGTTGCTGAAAACAGCGTTTAGACAATTTTCTGCGTCCTCGCCCGCAGTGTTTTGAATCCCTTCCAGCAACCTGTTCTTGCCGTCATCCACAAGAAGGAAAAGATCCTCGAAAATTTTTTAAATATCATAGTCGAATGTGTCTTGGAGCGTGGTGCCCCCGTATTTCACAGTGAATTTGTCCACTTAAAGCGCCCTTGAGACGTTCTGGACTAAAACGTTATCTGCGTGGCCACCGTTCAGATCGATATTGAAAGGCAGATACAATGACCCCGGCACAATGACTTCATTTTCGTTAAGCTTTGGCACCGAAACGTAAAGCTTCTCACCGGGGTTTGCCTCACTGCTCTTTTTCATAGTGTGTTGTAAGGTGGTTGGATTGCAATGCCATGCATATCATATATGTTTTTAAAAAATGTAATATATAAAAAAACATGAGATCCTCTCATCCCCCACGAGGAACTCGCCGACGACGATGATGATGATGGCGCAGTTGGTTTTTCCTCAATGCCTGGCCTTTCCGGTGAAAACTGTCTCATTCGCACTACCAGCTGAACAGGCCGCCAGAAAGAGGGCACATTCAAGAAACCTCTTTCATCTAAGGCGCCGCCCTACGGAGGGTTATTATTGCTGCTGAAGATCAAAGAATAATCGAGTCACAGTCCAGGCTAGAAGATCTTTATCCAGATATGACTCAGAAAGACGAACAAGACTAAATCTTTAAATTCCCAAGGATAAGTACCCCGGGAAAATAGTGAGCATTGGCCCAAAGGGAGGTGAATCTCAGATTTTCAATGACGACATGTCCGTCAGAAAAAGCTTGCCAAAGTTCGTCGGCCTTTCAAGACAAGAGCTTATCGCTCAAAGTCAAGCGGAGATCGACAGGCGCAATGCAGAAATAGCTGAAAATGAAGAAATTGCTAACGATGACAATGAACAACCGGAAGTAAGGGAGAGACCACTTGAAAAAGTAGAAGAAGAGATACAAAACGTCGTGGCTCTTGAAGAACAAAACGAGAAACTTCGGGAAAAGCTTCTGCTACGTGAGCGAGTGAAAGAGATCTTTAAAAGGTGTGGCTTAACCCTCACCACCGTTATCCTTGCCGCTTGAGTTACGATCGGCGCTGTGACCCTAAAAAGTGAACAAGAGCATCGGTAAAGGGTTACTGGCAATAGGCAAAAAAGTCGGTTCTATTCTCCCCGGCCTGATTGGTTCGATCGTGAGTTTTTTTTTAAAGCAACTGGGAAACCCATTTCCTTTCTGTTAGAACGCACGTGGCCAATAATTCTTGCCGTGGTCGCCTTTTTAATGGGAGAGTTCCTCAAGTGCAACCGTTAACGCTTCCAATTTAACAGCCCAGTCAAAATGACTGCGCCCACAAAGAGCATCATTTTGTTTACGTCGTGACTTTGTAGTCGCTGGAGCGGGCGCCTTCCTGTGCGCCTCCTTATGAATTTGATTGGAAGGATGGCTGTTTGGCGGGTTAATTTTTTGAAGAGCCGCCGTCCATAAGGCACAGACCCTCTTTTTTTGTCTCTTTGTTAACGTCATTGCTCAACCCAAGCTTCAAGCTTGGCGTTGCCTGCCAGAGCTTGCTGTTGTAGGCAACTGTTCTCTCTGTATTAATCACCATTCGAGAAGACATCAGCCACGTCCCGGGCGCAGCTGCTAAATCAAGACGCACCTTGCTTCGTCTACAGAGACCTGGTAGAACTGCACGCTCTTGACAAGGTCTGGCTACCTGATAGCGTCCTCCAACAATTCGAGAAACTCCCTCTGCACTTCTTTCGCTCAACCTCTATCGACAAGAATGCAGCCCTACCTGCGTGAGCCCGTTCGCCTTGTTGGTCACAAACCAATCAAATTGCCTAACGGCACCCTGTTTGATTCTGAATCCAAGAATGTTTCTTTGCCCTTCTCAGCCCCGCTCTCGTCTGCAAAACGCTGACTTTAAGGGCTTGACAACATAGCTGGCGGATACATCCACTTCTTAAAGGGCTAAGAACTTCTGTCTAACCAAGGCCATGATTTTGATCGGGCGTGTAACTGAAGTCTGCCGTTGGCTCTTCTCTGAACTCAGCGCAAAGTCTCTTGTACGACGGATTGTCGTATTAATTATTTATTTGGTTGAACGTCGGGTCCTCCGGCAAAGCGCTCACGCTCTGGATGCCGCCCAGCTGGTGAAGAATTCGCCTTGCCACGGTCAACTCATTCGGACTTAAAAACAGTATTTTGGAAAGTTCAAGTAAACGCCGACTCGTCTGTTTGAAACAAGAAACAACGAACGTAGCTGGTTGAATTGGGACATATCATTTTTTTATCCGCACTTCTTCCCCCCACCCCCTATGGAAGGCTATCCTATGTAGTTTTTGTTGTGGACACCATTGAAGATTGCATCGGAGGGGTGTAGTCGGCATCTTAAAAAAGATAGAGGCGCCTATTACCTCTTCTTGGGAGGGGGAGGGGGGAGGCGGAAAAAATGGAATGCCCGATTTTATTTTCAGCCCCCCCCCCCCCCCCCCCCACTTTTTATTTCGCTCCACCGCCGCTGTTACCGTGAAATAAGCTTGGAACTGCTTGGAATGAATTTGTTGATTACGAAATAAAAATTATAGCTTTTTCATTCCAAGAATTTTTTATTATATTACTTCTGACAAAATAAATCTTTCAGAAAAAAAAAAAACAAAAATGTAGTAATTTGGACTCTTTTCTAAGACATTATAACCCGTTTGCAAGTCGCTTTAACATGCATCGCCTTTTTATGTACACAACTAAGGCTGTAACATTACATCGAAGTATCGATTAATCGCGATACTAACGCTGCGATAGCGATGGATCAATAGTAGAAATGAAACTTCGATAAATATCGCGATAGTGTAGCGAACTATCGATAGTTTTGATAGTTTCTAGTTTCATTTTAACTTCTTTGGAAATACAGATACCATTTTTAATCCATCTTTGATTCTTACGGTCGTTATAACAGTAAAAAGAAACTAAAAACAATCTACCGTCCTACTGTCCCTACATCTAGAATATTTTAGTGTCTTGATTCTTGAACCGCTTTTGGTCTAATGTTACAGAGGGATTGAGGTTTGTTCAAACTTCAAATATGGCGGCCCATTTTTATAGTAGCCCAGTTAAAGTCGCCTTTCCGCGAGTCTAGTTAAGTAATGTTTTTACGTGCCATCTTGAAGAGAAGCTTGCTTGCGATGATGCAATGCCTGCGTTTCGCAGATGATACGTTAACGATCTTTGGCCGGAATGTTTAACACTTAAGTGGCGACTTATTTTCTTACTACCCTTAACAGTCTCTACCTCAGTCTTTCTTTCTTTCACTATTGAATTTCCCGTTGACAACAAGATTCCATTTATTGGAATCGAAATTATTAAAAATGGCACACAGACTGAAACAGAGGTTCTTAGAGAACCAACTATAACTGATTTAAAAATTGCAAATTGTAAAAAATTCGCGACTCCGGTGTCCAGTTTGCTACTCTGCTATTGGATAATTCGGGCTTTAGATCTGTGCGTTGTCGTCACTGTAGTCACGTTGTCCTTGCTAAATCTGCGCTATCTTTGTCCGACCCCGTAGAAAGTACCCCTTTCGGCTTGAGAAGAACAGACATAAAATGGGTCTTCTTATGTGCCTAAGCAGGGACGTACCCTAATCCCCTTAAGCGGAGTAACAAAATTAGCTGTCTTTAACACGGTACCGAAATAAAAAGATTGCTTCCCCTAGGTGGGGTCAGGGTTTGAAGGCCTCAGCAACGCCCCTCGACTCAATCTTCCGATAGGTGCCTCGGGCATTTATCTGCTATCGAAGTAGAATTTACCATTTCTTTTACGTTTAGGAGCAATTTTAAAAGTGACTCTTAGATCTTCGCGGTTGTGGGTAAACGCGGAAGTTAACGCCCGCCTGTGATCAACAACTTCGAAGATTTAAGTCAAGGTTTTATTTATATCGGAAACTTGAAGATACACTGGTTAACGTTCCTAAAAAACCTTCCATACGAACTCGCGCTCAGGCCGAACATTCAGTTGCATGGAAATCACACTGCAACAAATTCAAATTGATTCAAAGGAGCGTTTTCCTTGACTTTACGGATAAAGCTGCTTTAGGTTCTTAGTAGAGGAGCCTCCGCAAGCGCGCGCGAGCGTGGAGCTCCATACCTAGGAAAATTTGGTGAACTATACATCCGAGAAAATTTGGTTATGGCGTCACCGTACGTACGTACGTGCGTACGTCCGTACGGACGCTCCGGATAGAGGTAAGTAGAAACGAATTCCTCCCCTCCCTCCGAGAGAGTTTTGTCCCTTATTGTTTCAAAAGGCTTTAGAAATGATTGACAAATCGGAATCTGCTAACTGAGCAAATGTTTGGTATATTTTAGGGCCCGACCATTTGACTTTTGAGGAGGTTATGGGTGATTTTTAGAAAAAATATCCTGCAGACTGATTTCGAGGGGAAAAAGCTCTCAAGGATATAACTGGAAGATATAATGTCCTGCACACAAAAAAATATCGCTTGTGGCGTATATAATGCTGGAAAAAAATCTTACACTGTTATATGTCAGGGAAAAAATTTCTAACTCCAGAGATTTGAGAAAAAAATTCTTACCCAAGCTAAATCACCCATACCCCCATCCCCAACAAAAGTTACATGGTCAACTACATAGGAGGTGGGGGGAAGAAGCGGATTTGACACCTTAGTAAATGTCATCCATCAACAAAATGGCTGGCGCACGTTCATCATGTGGTGGTTTTCAAGGCTAACGTTTTGTATTTCAAGATTGAAAATTCGCCGATAAAAGACATAAATGGAAAGAGAAAGTTCAAAAGAATGCTCAGTTTCTTTTTTGTGGACAAGCGAGAGCTTTTCGCTATGAAACTGTCTTTCGAGGAATTCAACCTTGTTTTCTTCACGGCGGATCAGAGCGCCTCGCTTGTTTTGAACCAACCTAGGCAGCGAGGTTTCTGAAGAAACTTGAGGTACATTCTGTTTTTAAAAGGGAATTTTTGTATTTATAAAGGTTTCATAGACGTTTTCCTCATTTTTTCATCGGCGTGAAAGAAAACCATAAAATGTCAGGGGCACCCAAAGAGAATATAGTTCAAAACCGCTTAAACATAGCATTGTTAAACGTATTTTAGTATTTAAACGGTAGATATAGGCATATTTTTATCCCCTAAAAAGTTTTCATCTGTTCGGATTTTCTAGCTGAAAGTCTAGTGATCCGAAAATTGTAGGGATCAAAACTTACCTTCTCGAAAATTTCAGCCAGAAAAAAGGCTCCCGAAAATCTAGGTGGCCTTTTCAGGGTAAAAATCCGTTAAAAACGGGCAATTATACCATTTTTTAGATGTTCGAAAATCCTGGGAAAGGCAGGCAAGCAAGAAATTTTACAACAAATGTTCTGAAAATTCTAGATCTCAAATCGACTTCCGAACATATATTTTCCGAAAATTGACGTTGGGTGCCTCTGAAATGTGCATTTGTAATTGATTTTTTGCCGTGTGCTCAGCCGATTTACTTTAACTTGCGTGAACCGATCCACGATCCAGTTAGTGTTACCGAACGCGAATTGCTCTTTAGGATTAACTTATGGGTTTTTGAATAAAAATTTTCAAGTAATTAAGTTATTCATCTGTCATTGCTCATAACATCGTGACACTACAGATCTTGAGATTTTTAGAAACACTTCAGACGGGCTACTCCCCATTCCTGAATTAAAACTTAAGTGTTGTTTTTGTGTACAAACTACACATGTTCCATTGAACTATTCATTTTCTTATTCATTACTTGCCGTTCAAGAATTTTGCATGAACACAGCTGAAACCGCTTGAATGAAGTTTGTTTTCAGTTGTTTGTTTACTACTATTTATTCTCGCTGAAAAAGTGAGCTGATCTAAAATATGAAAGAGTTCTCCTCTATTCTAACAACAGACTTTTCGAGCCCGAGTTTGTCTTTATTATTTGTTATATTTTAAAAAGTTGTGAGTTGCTGTGTTATTAACGTTTATAATTTGTAATGTAATTAACATAAGTCTACCGCACATTTCTTAGCAGTGCACTGTACAACACCTGAACACGAACCGCACAGTTTGAGTAGGTTAAAGATTGGATTATAGTTATGAATAGCGGAAAAGGTTATCGTTTGCTTTCCTATTATGTGTCTGTCCTTAAAGAAAATATACAACTTACGGGAAAAGTTTCGGTCAGATATTGTAAGGCTGTAAAAATGGAAAGGCTACACAAAACTGTTCGTCTAAGCCCGTTTAAAAAAATATAATATAATAAAATAAAATATAATGGGCTTACAGGAACGCAAAAGTGCCTAAGTCGGCCTAATTTCCTTTTAGGTCGTCCCTTTAAGACAGAAATACGGACCCTAGAAATCGTAACCTGTAAAATTGCTGCTACTAAAGAGACCTACAATTTCACAATTTTTTTCAATTCAGGTTTGTTTGCGGGATATTTTTTCTTAATCATTTAGCCCCTCCCTCTAAAGGTGAACTTATGCCGGAGGCTTTCTATTTTTTTTTTTCGGCGTTGAGTTCATGTTGTAAGTTTAAATTTGATTGCTTTTATCACAAGTATAGAAACGGAGACTTCGCTTTTAGCCCTAGCTAAATCTATATATTAAACTAACTGTAGGAAGATTTCGATTCTATATATATATATATATATATACTTGTTTTGGGAATTTCCATAATTCGAATAATTACGGCTGGTCCACAACGATTCGAAGACTTATGACAAAGCAAGAAAGATATTTTAATCGGGTTCTGCAAAACATGAATATTTTTTCTTTATGTTAGATTAGGATCTGAAAAAGATGGGAAATAATTGAATTTGAGATATAATATCCGGCACATGTTTGAAGTATTCCTTTATTGTTTTGATTTAGATGAAGTCCTCTTCTCGGGAGAGTATTACAGACAGCTGTTTTTAAAAGAAAAAGCAAAAGAAGCTTATTTGAAGGAAACGCTGGGTGTCATTGTGGACAAACTGGATACCGTACTTAAAAATCAATCAACAGAAGCTGTATATACAGGTAGTTTCGGGCAAAAAGAACTTGGCAGTCCAAACTGGGATGAATGGATTAAGTTCTGCGAGACTGTTGGAAATTTTGAGCCTAACCAGAATCAGTACATTCTTGTTACAGATGCACTTCCTTGTGAAGAGTTGGAATGCTTTTCTATTCTTAGAGGTGTGTCATGGAGGATGGTCTTGGACTTTGATCCAATGTCAGAAGAAAAAGGGTTCTATCGCGAATTCACGTCGATGGAGGGACAAAGTAACTTGGTCAGTATGATCACACCAGCAGAGTTGAAGAAAAGTACAATGAGTAGTATGTTACGTCAAATCGATCCCCAGAAGATTCAGTGGCTCTTTGCTAATGGCAGACAGAGCGACGCTGAGGGTAGCGCACTGTCATTTCCGGAATGGGAGGCTACTTCAGTTAAACAAATCACCAGGCTCTTCAGCTGCTGTTCTGATCCTGACAAATTTGACAAGCAGAAGCCGATCGTGTGCCTTATTCTTCCTTTTCGCCAAGTGACCTTGCCGTACTTGCAAGTAACATTAAGTCGTCTTGTCGAAAACTTCGATGAATTCAGGTTAAGGCTTGTCTCTTTCAAACACAATCTTGGTCATTTAATTGCAAAGCATTTTGAAGTGCGCCACTTTGACTTGAACTCGAAAATTGTCCGTCAGGGTCTTTCTGACATGCTACGTGCATCGACAGCACAAGAATACCGAATGCCTTCATCGCAAGCTGGAGTTCTTGCCAAGCTAACTCAAAATGAATTTCTTTACCTCAACGAACACCTTGAAATTTTGAATCAGGGATGTGAAAGCCTGCCAGAATTTTCTGGTGACCCAACTGAAGCGGAGAATTTCTTTGAAGAACACAGAAAATCATTTATCTCAGGAAACCAAATTTCACTTGTAAGTCTCTATGACAATCACGACGCAAGAAGAGAGATTAGCAAGAAAATCCGGACCCATGTTCAACGTCTTCTTGATCAGGGCTTGACACGATCCTTGATCGTAGAAATTAGGCACTCTCCCGGAACTGGTGGCTCAACGATCGCCCGCCGAGTTATGTGGGATCTTCACACAACGTATCCTTGTGCCTTTTTGAAAATTTCAAGCTCCCCCCACTATTTTGACGAGGACAACACGCTATCAGACAAATTTGCTGACCGAATATCAGCACTGGAAGAAATCTGTCAGACTTCCCCAGTGATTCTAATTGACGGACAGCAGTCAGGGATGATTGAAGGCCTTTCAAACAAACTTGTGCGGATGCTATGTAACAAAGGTAAACGAGCCCTCCTGTTGCGTTGTCAACATGGATCAAAGACCTCAAAAAGGGAGGAATCATCAAATGTCCACTACGTATTTGATGTGAACGTGAAACTGGAAGACTCATTGGCTGATCTTAATGAGTTTCAGTCCAAGTATAAGGAATACATTGCTCAATCGTTAGGTGGAAACCAAAAACCTAATTTGTGCCGTGTTTTTCATTTCCCTCTTCTTTCCATGATGGAGGAGTTTCGTCCTAAACTGGAGAAGATAATAGATGACACCCTAGATGAAATGGGAGGCATTCAACAAGAAATTGCTTTGGTAGTCGCATTCTTACAGAAATACGCAAATCATGCGACACCAGCATTGCTCCTTTACGAAGCCTTTAAAAGGTTTATCCTTGATGTTTCAACTGAGAAAACGACTACTTATGAAGACATCAAACAGCTTTTCACAGAGCACTTGCTTAACCTAATGATACCAGCAGAACCGCTCCGTCCCAGAGGGAGATCCAGTGGCTCAAGGGAGACGGCACCCGAGAAATACACTTTTCAGCATCCATTGGTGGCAGATTTGGTGCTAAGAAAGGTTTTCCGGGCACAAGAGTGTGATCTTTTTGGAGTAGTGAGGAAGTTCCTTCAGTTTCCTATTTACCAACACGAAAGTTTCCTACCCCTGTTTGAAGAGTTGTTCCTGTACAACAAGTACGGAAGGAAGCTTAAATTTTCAATCCTTTTTGAAGACCTCAAACGGATCAATCCAGAGTTCGCAGGAAAGGTATTCTGTGAAGCAGCTGCGAAAACTAATGACGCTGCAATATTTGCCAACGCAGCAAGATTCCTTGCAAAGAAAGAACCGCCATCTTTCACAGAAGCAAAAACAGTCATGCAACAAGCGTTCCAAGCCAACAAGTCGATGATGCGATTACGCAGCCTATATCACACGAAAGGTGTCGTCCTGTATTTGGAAATGAAGCACAAGTTCAATTCTCGCAAAGTTAAAGATTTGCAGACTGTTGAAGAACTGGCCAGTAAGGTGCTCACCGCCTACCGCGAGGCGCGTAACTTTCCTCCTACATATCCCCATCCCTTGATTGGCGAGGTTGAAGTTTGGTTGGCTTGTATTGATTGGATCATGAAAAACAAATGTAATCGCGATTCAGATAAGACCTTGAAGTTTCTAACCAACGAATCACCTGCTTTCTTTCGCACCTGTGTCAGCGATTCTTTTCAGCTATTGGATATTGTGGATGGAATTGTGCAAAGTGTACCTAACTTAACAGATCCGGAGGAAACGCAGAGGCTCAGTAACAACGCCCGTTTGTCGCTGATGATGACGTTCAAAAAAGACGTTTTCGTACCTGGACGGAGACGAGATGCAGAAGATTTAATCCAACTTTGCAAGACTCTTTGCAGTGCTCCTAATTTTCAGAAGTCATCGCAGGTAGAACTCAAGAGGCTCCAGGCTCACTTCCTTCTGAGCTCCACTGACCCAACTGAACTGTCCCCTGAAAAACTTCAGTATTTGTTGAAGCTGCTGGAAGAACTTGTTCTGGTGGAAAATGAATACCGGCTTGCTTACCACTTAATGAAGGTTTGTATGCTGGTAACTGGGCTAAGAAGCTACACCCTCGACCAAGGGCTTACTTTGAGCGAGAGATGGCGGGACGCCTTCCCAAATGATTGCATGCCTTATTTCTATCAGATGGTCATTTACTTTTTGAATATCCTTGACGGTAACTCTCTTGAATTCGCTGCGAAGTACCTCAAATCTTTGCGGATGTGTCGAGAAAAGTCTCAGAATCATTTTCGAAGCACACAGTCTACCTTGTTTGTCGGAAAGGACGGACAAGGGATGTCTCGTCTAATCACCCGTAATGCTTTATTCAAAGGGGAAACTGACTATTCTACAGATGACTCTGGTAAAGTGTCACGATTCTGGCGGATAGACAGTCGGAGGAAACTGCTCGAATGTAAAGGACGAATACGAGTTGAGAAGTCTTCAGGTCGTTTTGGAAAGGTCCACCCTTACATTGAACTGGTACAAGGAAATCTGCACCTTTATGTCGGTAAGAATGCAGACATTGGCAAAGTAGAAAGGGACTTTACCCCTGGCTCTTTGGTATACTTTGTCGTGAGTTTTAACCTTCATGGACCCGTTGCTAACGGGATAACTTTCGCATCGCAGAATCCAACCTAGTTTATTAACATTGGCTACACTTTTATACACGAAAGTACTTTAAAGTAGAGCCGACATGTTCCTGTTGAATCCTATTTTTAAATGAAAGAAGAAAGAAAAATAGGAATACAGTGCATGGTGAAAAAACTAAGAAAGTGTGTTCCATTACCAATCAATACAGTTAATTAGATATAGGTAAAACAACTAATAACAGATTAATTGATAGTAAAAGAAAAAAAACTCTTCATATTTTACCTGATACGTTTACTAACGACGTGAAGGTAGCTGTAATTCTAAGGAAAATTGCTGCATTTGTCCGCGGTAAGAGAGTTATGGTTTGGCCAAAAAAATAAGAAGATAAATAAATAAAATAGGTAACATCACCAAGTTGGTGAAAAATGAGCATTTAAAGAATATTGACCAGTGCATCCAGCTTTTTTGGTAGATCAAGGTTTGCATTAAAAGGCTTAGGTTTAGCTTTGCCGGTTCTGATTTCCCCTTTTTATAGATCCAGATATAGTATCTGGTCAGAAGGTAGTTGAAGTTAATTTGATGATGCGACCGGCCTCAGACCAAGTGCTACTAACATATTTAGTTTATAATGATCTGGCAAAACACTGAAGGACGCCTCGCTCCCACGAAGAGGGATAGCTGGCTCCGATGCAGAAAGCATCTGTTCTTCGTATTATTGAGTCTGAGGCCTGAAACGTCAGAATACAATAGTCACCTAGCTAACTTAACCCCAAGATGAGCGTTGCATGAGTGTTATCTGCCTACTGACTTATCTTGATTTCTCCGTTATTTATAGTGAGATTTTTTATGTTCTCGTTTTGCGAAAGCCTTTGCATTTGGTTGGCACTTTTACTGCCAGGATAAACAGATAGGGCTAGAGAGGGCAACTGTGCCTAGAACCTCTTTGGATGTTCAAGAAATCACTAGCTCATCCACTGTTTAATATACAGCTGTACGAAACACGTAACACACTTTGAGAAAAAGGTAATTCGCCCCTCCATCTAGAGTTTTTATCTGGCATTTTTTTTACAGTGTTTATCGAAATAATGATGGATCAATACATTCCGTCATTTACTTTTTTCTTTAGGTAATAGACACTGTAAAGACGAGATATAACATACATAACGTAATTGCATCGCCATCGCACTATTTATTTTCATAAAAGTGCACGTCTCTTCCAACATTGTCTCATTTACGCTACTGGCAATTTTTTCTTCAACGCGAAGTTTCATAACATTCTGCAGTCAAAAACCTTTGCTAGTATCAAAGAGACCTTAACAATTTCTGGATATTGGAAAATGCGTAATGCAAGGGAAAGTTTTGTTATAGTTATGATTAAGCAAACAGCAGATGCTCTCTAAATGGAAGTTGACATCCGTCGAGCTGTATTCTTGCTGTGCTTACTATGTTTTTAGCTAGTAGTGCGACTATTTCTTCTTCGCGTCGCCGTTATTGTTTTGGACTACCAAAATAACGCAACCTCGTCCCAAGGGCGACTTGGTTGATGTCGATTTTTCTCGTATTTATACTTTTGACTTCACTTTCAAAATATTGGGCAACGATAGCTGGTTATGAAGAATAAGGCACGGGATTTGAGCCAATCAGAAACGGAGAAATATTTTGAATGAAAATTAAAAGTATTTAGCCTGTTGGCAAAGCAACGTTTCAGTTTGATTTGGATCTGACGATAATGTTACTAGCCTGCGAAAACATCCGTTTCTCTTCGCTCTTCGTCGCTGGGGACGTTTCGCGCGGAGGAACGTCTGCGACTCAGCGACAGAAATTCCATACTGATGACGCAAATCAATGTTTACATAATAAATCCGGTAGTCATGGGGTTCCAAATATAAATTTGTCTAATTTTGCGCGTCTTCTGGTCGATTTTGGTAAGTGTTGTGTTGATCTGCCCACGAGCTCCAGCAAAATTCAAATGCTTCTTCTACAGAAGTCTATATTCCACAAAAATTGACTGTTTTGTTAGAGATTCTTTGTGTTTACATTTGACCTTTGTGGCCTTTTGTTTTTTGTCTGTCATTCATAAACAATAGCTAAAACAATGTATGATTCCGGACAGATTTTAACTGGTACGCTATTGCAACATGCGCACTTTCCTGGCTGATTGAAACATTGGGTCGTCTTTCCGCTTGTCTGTTCACCACTTGACAGTTTCAGACAAGCATTAACCAGATCACTATATAGTTTGCTTTGATAGGAGACACAACTGAACGCTCGCCTTGCTGAATCGCATTTGCCGCTAGCACGTGTATTTGTAGACTGCTTGCAGTCCGCCTTTTCTCTTAAAATCCGTCTAGTTCTTATCTCATCCAGCGCGATTGTAAACCACGACGTTATTATTACAGTATGGCATCTAGACCAGACGAGGTCTTGGGTGAAAGTCCAAAAGCTGGAAAACTATTGTTTGAGACTCAAATGACAGCAATAAAACTGGGGTGGGATTCGCACTCACGTGTGATTTATTTTATTTCGGTTTCTTCGTAGCCGAGTTCCGGATAGGATTTCGTGACGTGTTGACACTAAATAACATCGACCGAAACCAGTCTTCCTCGAGAAGACTATAAGCCGCGTCGTTCAATGCAATACAGCTGAGGCTATTACAGATTTACCATTTTTTTCAGTGATGTAAACTGGAAACGACAATATTGACCGTTTTATAGGATAGGCAGGGACCGCGCAGAGGGAGGGGCTGGGGGGGCTTTAGCCCCCCCACTTTTTTGCAAGAATAAAAATAAATTAAACAAAAAATAACTTAGCAAAAGTAACGGAGTGAAAAATAGCAAAAAATCGTTAATTCGAAAGTGACCAGAGTTACTGGCAAAGACAAGACTTCACATACCACTAGTAATGCAAAGAAGAGATCTCTTAAAATTTCTGATTACTTTTGCAAACAAAATGGAAAACCTTCTTTATCTGGTGAGTTAACTCTGCATAATTTTTGCTACTTTTTTCTGAATCTGTTCTATAATTGAATTTTCATTCACTAAATTATTTTCAGTTACCGTTTTGTTTTGCCGTGTAAATATTTTGAATGAATAATTAAACAATTATTGAACTCGGCTTTCGTATGATATGAAGATATACAGATCTCGGAGGGTGTTATCCACCGGGCTCAAGCCTTCGGCTTTGGCGGATAACCCCCTCGATCTGCATAACTCTTCATATCATACTCAGCCTCGTGCAATAATTGCTCAGTAATTATACAGCCTTGAGTTCAAGGCAGCTCAAGCAAAATCGTTGGATTTCTGGCTTATTCAAGTAATTAAAGGTTGTTATCAGTAGTATAACATAACAATCTATGATATTTCAATTTAGTGATGGTGAATTTTCAGACCCGATAGCAACATCACTGAAGATGTGGAAAAAAAAAATTGCCTTCACGCATTCTTCTTTAGCCCCCCCACTCGAAAACTTGCTGCGCGGTCCCTGATAGGATATAACTCAAACTAACTCAAATATAACATCCTCGCTGCGATCGATCAAGTGAGCGGAAGTCGACGGGATCATTTCAGTCATTTTGGAAGACGCTGCTGACATATCGAAGATTCATGATCATCTGGTTTAGGTCGACGTTATCTAGTGCTTTCCGTGTATTTGATTAGTCGTCGTGAATTCCCGAATTCCCGACATTCAGGGGGAAAAAATCCCGCATCCCGTGCCAGAATTTTGGTGAATCCCGCGTTCCGATTAGCAGTCAAATCCAGTTTCCCGCCAAGATATTCCTGAGGTGGGGGGGACTCCTCATATGAAAGGGGTGGGGATGCTCGTCGTATCGCTTAGGGTGTGAACTTTGGATTTTGGTTTCACTTAGGGTGTTCTCGGCAAAACGCCATCATAGCGGTGAAGGTCTCGTTTAGAGTCGCACGCGAAAAATAGAAATATATAATATTGTCTGTGTTTCAACATGGTCTCTTTTAGGGGTCAAAAAAAGCTTGGGCCACGCCCAGATCGGCCTCCTTTAGGGGTTTAATTCAAAATTTCGGACAAGCATCCCCACCCCTTTCATATGCAGAGTCCCCCCCGGGCAAGATATTTTGCGTTTTCCCGAATCTCGCACCGTAGTTTGGTCAAATTGCGGATCCCGAAAATACCCTTCCAGACCCTGTATAAAGACACTGCAAATTTGAAAACAATTGTCTGTCATTAGGTTGAGGGTTTTGCCTGATATTTTTTTGTGAGTACGTCATGAGCAACGTACTGAGAAGTAGCCTGTAGCCTGTCATTTCTCCACATTGAGTGTTAGAGTGCCCACGTAGAATTTGAGACTGATTTTGCTTATAAAAGTCACTCCTTTATCGAATTAACTTGTCAACGCATCATATGCCATCATAAGAAAGTATGAGATAGGATAGTTTTAAGAGCATTTGACAACATCGTTTACCTTGTTTACCTCTCAGTCTTGATGTCTGCTGTTCGCATTTGTCACGTAACAGACTCACCTGGGCTTTAGCCTGTTCCAGGTTCTCAAATAGTGGGGAAGACGCGAAAGTGTAGGGCGCGCAAAAATGGGGACGGGGCGGGGAAAAAGGAAAAGGAAGGGAGAGAGAGCCTGTAATCATTTCCGCCCCCTCCCCCTCTCCCCAGTTTCCTCCCGTTTTTTTTTTTCGTGTTCGCGCTTTCTCAGTTCCGCGGGCTTTACTATCTCGAAGCCTGGAACAGGCTATCTGGACGTAAAAGAGGATAGGGTGGTTTGTACGGGTGATGGTAGTAGAAAGTGGAACCTCGACGTAACGAAGGACCACCACCGCAAGGGACATGCAAAGTTTGTTCGCTATAACGAGCTGAGCCCCAGCTGAGCCCCGCGTTACTTGGGTCAATCATGATATGGGCCGCTGGCCTCTCACAACTCCTGCCCCATTATAGTCTATTCTATGGCCAATTATGGACCCCATCTAAGTCGTTTTTGGGCAAATACAGTTTTCGAGATCCCAACATAGTCACTTTGTGTTCATGCATTTACCTTTTAACTATGGTGAAAATCTTCCCATTTTTACATCCCTTCTTACCAGATTGTTCTTATCCCCCAGATCTCGAAAATTTGCCACCCCCTTCTAGCAATTCTATGGAAACTGTAACTGCATTGTAGTCAATCCAGTCGTGAAAATGCAACTCAGTTCCAGCGGCACATACTCATTAGCCTTTTTCTAGGAAGTACCCTCCCAAGCATGTAATCTGTGTATGCGTAATGCTATGTACTGCTTTGTATGGCCAAGTAAAGCTATGTAGGGCTATGTATGGCTATGCACGGCTATGTAGCGCTCTCTAGGGGTATGTAGAAGTATGTGGGGTTATGTAAAGTTATGTAGGGTTATGTAGGGCTATGTACGGTTATTTACGGCTATGTAGGGTTATGTAGGGCTATGCAGGGCCATGTAGGGCTATGTAGGGCTACGTAAGGTAAGGTAAGGTAACGCCTTTATTTAAAGAGGGTAAACACGTGACAGTTATGAAAAAACTGATAAACTTGTGGCCCCCTATAAAACATAAAAACAAAATTAATATTAAAACAATTTTACACTATCACTATAAAAAGATATGTAGGGATGTGTATGGCTATGTAGGCCTATGTAGGGCTATGTGGAGCTATGTGGGGCTGTGTAGTTTTTAAATCTAAATTAATAACCGTATCAATCTCCCATGCGGGACATATAAGATACAGGAGTATGATCAGCGGTCTTAGTTGTCATACTGGCTAGTGTTAATGATCCTTGAAATGTTTAAATTAGAGAGGCCATGACTGGGTTGAGATTGCACAGTGCAAAGTTAGTGGCAATGATTTCCATTCAGGAATTGTGCCTGGGAAAAAGGAAGATCGGTAACAGTTGGTATTGGGTTGCAGTCGAAGATATGACAGATCAGAAGTATGACGTGTTAGGCGACCACTTGGGAGGAGGAGTGGAGTGGAGATATCGACAAGACCGCGCGGACAATTTACATAAGTGCCAGGCGGCCTATCGCCCTGCGCTCCACAAGTGACTGCCAACTGATGTTACTAATCATGTCCCTCACGCCTGACTCTCTACGGTAGTCTCCCGCTAACAAAGCGAGCTGCTCGTCGTTGTACCTTCTCAAGTGATAAGATGTGACCCTTCTCGTAAGGATCCCAAATCGGGCTATAGTGTTCAAGTTGCGGTCTTACCCTGGTCTTATAGGCAACATTCTTACGGCGCAGTAAGCCAAGAGTCTTATTCGCTCTGGTAGTGATTGAGTTGATTTGGTGACTCCAGTCTAAATCGTTAGACAAATCAACTCCTAAATATTTCTGTTCGGTCGACATCTCTAGGGGTGTGTCTTGTAAGTAGTATAAAGTTCCTATAGCTTGTTTCTTGCGAGACATGTGAAGAACATGACACTTGCATTTATTAAATTCCATCTGCCAGTCGCTCGACCAGTCACATAAAAAGTGACAGATCTTATTCTTGTAGCTTAAGGCAGTCGTTTGGGGAATTGATGATTCTATAGACAAGACAGTCATCTGCAAAGATTCTCATTTGAGAGTCTTCTGTTATCGTGGATATCGTCGATAAAGATCTGAAAGACTAGAAACAATAACGGTCCCACCACGTTTCCTTGTGGCACACCGGATGTTACAGCCACTTTCTCAGATAACACCATCAAGAACAACTCGCTGGGAACGTTGTGTTACAAAGCACTCTATCCAACCAAGAATAATAAATAATAATAATAATAATAATAATAATAATAATAATAATAATAATAATAATAATAATAATAATAATAATAAAAATAAGAATAAGAAAGAAGTAAAGTGGAAAAACAAAGCATTGCATGGCCAGTATCCAAAGATCCTAGAGAAGCCTCATGTAGACACAGTCACCACCAACAAATGGTTGTCAAGTAATCTGAAAGGAGAAACAGAGGGACTACTTGTTGCAGCTCAAGACCAGGCAATAAACACCAGAAACTACCAGAAAGTAATATGTGGCCAGCAAGTGGAGAGCAAATGCAGATTGTGTTCGCAACATGAAGAGACAGTGGACCATATTGTATCTGGATGTGAGGTATTAGCCAAAACAGAGTACATCTCCAGGCACAATAATGCTGCAGCATATCTCCATTAGAGCATATGTAAAGATCATGATATAGAGATTACAGACCAATGGTACGAACACGAACCAGAGACCGTGATACACAATAAAGATAACAACATCACCATCATGTGGGACATGCCAGTCAATACTGATAGAACTATAACAGCGAACAGACCAGATATCATCGTTAAAGATTCAGTGAATTCCACCTGCAAACTTATTGATATGACTGTTCCATCAGATAGAAACATCGCACTGAAGGAAACTGAAAAAAATGCAAGTACAAAGACCTAGAACTAGAAATACAGAGAATGTGGCATATGAAAACCGTAGTGATCCCTGTGGTTGTTGGTGCGCTTGGTACAGTGAAGAAGGGTATGGTAGAAAACATCAAGAAAGTATCAGAAAGAGCTAATATGACAGAGATTCAAAAGATCTGCATGCTGGGATCTGCACGAATCCTCAGAAAGGTGCTCAGTGTATGAACAGAATGATTGACTTGAGTGACTGACGCTCTAGGTGCATGGTTTGCGCCCGGCTGATGCACAAAAAGAACACCAGCAAAGACTGTGATAATAGAGACAATAATAATAATAAAATAGAACCTTCTAAACCGGTTTGTTGTAATTTTAATAAGAGGCACTGGTGTGGGATTTTGTCAAACGCTTTGCAGAAGTACATGATAACAAGATCAATCTGCTTTCTCTGGTCTGGGGCAGAAGCGAGCTCTAATTTAATTATAGCGGAGCTCTCGCGCGCGAAGCACGCCAGCGGAGCACCATGGGTAAGGAACTGAAGTAATCTACCCATCCGAGAAAATTTGGTAATCACGTGACCGTACACCGACCGACCGCCCAAGAGACCGTCTGTGCGCACCACAGGCATACCAATGTGAAATAACTCAATCAGTTTGACATCCCAAATGCAACTCAAGGTTATTTTGGCGGGAAATCGCACAGCCACCGGCGTCTTGTAAAGCAGAGACAACAAAAGAGTCAATAAAGACGAAAAGGAATGCGGAAATTGTTTCTGTGTAAGTATTAAACTTATTAGATAAATTGTCATGTCCACAAATTTGGAATATAGAGCAAAGGAAAGACAGAGAAAAAGAGAAAGTGGGCGGCAGACCAGCGAAGCTCAACGAGAAAAAGGGCGACAGGGATTTCGAGCGAGAGATTAAAAACCGAAGGAGACATTTTTTGTAGGAAGAACAACTTAAAGATTTTGTAGCGGCGGTGACAAAATGAGAAATGCTAGCGGCCACCAATGCAAGGTGAAAATAAGCGGAAGTGAAAAAAAGTGAACGGGAACACGTACGACATTTCCTCCATAAAACGTGTAACTAAGAAGTTTCTAGGTGTTTCACGTTGTAGTCGTGCAAAACAAAGGCAAAGAAATGTACAAGAAAAGTTGCTGCACGCGCAAAGTTTCTTTGTTGTTTTTCACCGTTTTCCGGCGCATGTCGCGTTGCATGCCTTCGCGGCTGTCATATTTTGTTCGAACAAACTGTAAATATTATCGAGAGCTTCGCTTTTAGCCCTGACTAAATATTATCAACTGACTTGAAACCACTATATGATGGTCACACCACGTACTTTCCAGCCGGTTTGCCTCCGCTGTTTGTTCCGCTGCTTGACTGTCGGCTCAGCGGTTCGATTTCGTGGTTCAGAGTTTGAGCAGAAATGGCTTCAGGTGGTGAAGATTCCAGCCACAATAGGCCAGAAATTCAGCCTGAAGAAGATGAGACATCCGTCTTAAGAGACACAGAAGGAGTTTTTCGTCATTTTATGTTTCAAAGATATCAGGATGAGACGGAGAGAGTTGAAGAAACAGGCGAAATGAACAGTCCAACAGCTAGCGCTCGTCCAGACGCGCTCGAGGAACTGCGTTCTTGTAATGACACTCATCCATTTTCGCAGCATGTTCCTGTTATTGGAAGGCGGCTAGGAGAGATAGGCGATGAAATAGATGCTAAATACAAAGACCAATTCAAGGACATGATCGATTCATTAAGCCTTACACCAGCCACGGCCTATGAAACTTTTGCCGCAGTGGCTCGAAGGCTGTTTCGATCGGGCATAAACTGGGGTAGAATTGTTGCTCTACTTTGTTTCGGCTACGAGATTGCGGTGACTGTCATACGCAGAGGCTTCAGCGGTAGTTTTTTACGGAGAATCATTCGATTTGTGGTGGATTTTATCTTCAACGAAAGAATTGCTAGATGGATAGCTCAGCATGGAGGATGGGTAAGTTATACCCTCGGCATATCCTGTTTAATCACAAGTATTGATAATATTGTTACATCAGGCTCTTTCGTGATGTCAATATTAAGATTTCTCATGAATCTTGAGACTTCAAATAAGTCGGCGAGAAATTTATTAAGCTTATGTCTTAGTTTGACCCATGTAAACACGCGATCCTGGGTTTAAAGTCTCGCAGATGTACCAGCTGCCTCTAGATGGTTTTCAGGTACTTCCAATTTCAAGTAAATGTAATCCTTTATTTGTAGTTGAAAATTCTTTTTCAATGTACAGATTGCTGCACTATATGGTAACCGAGGTTTTTCTCAAATTTCTTGCTTTTTGGGCCAACGTCCTTGTATGTTTTCATTAAAACTCGTAGAAGTGTATTGTGTAACTCTCTACAATTTGCTCTTGTCACATTTCTTGTGTGCTAATTTGTGGTGACATTTTGTGATGGCCTGTGAACAGGCTCCCCATTGGGTACAGAGCAGGTGTCAAAAAACTGGGAAAAAACCATCAGCAAGTAGAGAAAGAGATAGATGTGGAAAAATGTCAAATGAGCTTTTTCTGGTTATAAGCAAAATTATTTTTATTGTGCATATAATACCAGAAACTGTTTTTGTTAGTGTATCAGTCAATTCCAGCTGTGCCAATCCCCTCCAGACTACAGAGGGGCATTTGCAGGCTATGTTAGTCCCAGGGGTGGCTCATTAGCAAATTTTGCGTGGTCTGGAGGTCGGGCTTTGCCCACCCCGGGGCCACCCTGAGATTTTGAGACACACATGGTTTCCTATCCAAATATAACTAAACATGGAGGATTTTCCTGGAAACACAAGCCGACTGGCAAATTGGCTCATCTATCAAGGATGTGAAAAGGTTGTAGAGTTTTTTGAAGGTATGTTTTCATGATTTTGAGCATGCATTTCTTCACTGCTTATCAAGCCAGAACTTACATGGCAAAATCAGGGGCTATTGACATGAATTGACATATTTTTATGGTTATTAAATCAAATTTCTGTTGATCTAGGATGTGCATAAAATTTAGTGGTGATGATTGTGATACTTCTATGATCGTGTATGATCTATCTAATATTTGAACAACTTCCTTTCTTATTGTTAAACTATTCAGAGCAGATACATGTAGCTTCACAGCACACTAAATTTCAATGTAAATTTTTTTCACTTATGAACTATTTAGAACAAGATGAATAACGATAATGGAATAAGAATCATGAAGTGGTGTTATCCTGGCATGAAGTCTTAATTAGAATAAGGCTATCATGAAGGCATACATTCACTGAAACAAAAACTTGCGCATTAAAATGCTGAAAGTGGTGCTATTTGATTGTGTGATCAATGAATACTGCTGCAAAGTTGATTGAGGGCAGTTGATTGATTTGCGCTCTTGTCCTTGCCATCTAAGGCAAAAAATTGCTTATTCTTGAGGAGGGGGGTAGGGGGGATGGGGACATGGGTACAGCTGGAATTTCCTGATGCATAACTGGGCGGTACACTTAAGGTGGCTCTACTGGATTTTTTAGTGGGGATACCTCCCAAGTTTGAGCATTAACTACGTCTGCATGAGTAAAGATATTATGGGGAAAAGGTTACCTCAACTGTATTATATAAAGATGAAAATTTCTTATGATCTGGGTTTTATTGCAATCGGAGTCGCCATGGCAACATAATGATGCCATTAACGTTTTTTATTTATCTCTGTGTTTCTCTGTACCAGGAGGTTTTTTAAGAAATCGCTTAAGGGAGTATGTACCTGCCATAATTGCCTCAATTATGGCAAAGTTTGAACAAATTCTATAACAGCGTTTTGGAAATATTTTGAAACGAAGTTTTAAGCATCATAAAAACAGTGAAATAGCATGCTATCCACACAATTAGCTTCTTCTGTTGTGTACATATGTATCAATCAACATTCCTTCTTTCTGCCTCTTGGTAGTCTTGGTTTTGCTTTGATTGACCCAGTCTAGAATCCAAATATTTTTTTACACCTGGATTTCTACTTCCGTCAGTGTCATTGTAAATGAAGTTACCTATCTAATGCAAGAGTTATTTAAGAAAATTATGCTTGGACCTCGCTATAACAGCCCTCTGTGGCCACTATTATTTTGTGGTCCCCAATGACAGGATTTGACTGAGTTAGGGAGCAAAGAAAGTCAGTTTTACTGCTTGCCATTCAGGCAAGCTGCAGCTAGCATGTAAAAGCCCAAGAGGCATTTTGACTAGCCCAAAAATTTTTTTAATGAGCAGGATTAATTACAGTTCTCCTATACATGTAATTTGAATTCCCCAAAAAACATCATGTGCCTGTTAGGCAAGTTAAGAACAGAATTAACCACCAGATAGCAAAATCCACTTGTTCCAGGTGATAAGACTGGCCTTTCTTACAATAATTGTAAGAGTACACTGTAGTAGTAATAGTAGCGGTTTCACAGTGACATTAATCAATTTGGAAAGTGACTGAAACAGTAATATATTTTTTATTCTTTTTATATTCAGTGTGTTACATTGATGCCCTGCTTAACAGTTTATAAAGCTTCCTTGTAACTTATATATGTATTGAAGAAAACACTTGATATTATCGGTTTTAAACCGTTTAAGGCTCATCTCCCATTTTTATAAAATCTTACTGTTTTCCTCCACAGAGAGGTGTGTTAGATTTCCGGCTACAAGAGCCAAGCTGGTACACTGTTGGTCTTGTACTTTTACTAGGAGCCTTAGCCGTGTTCACTGCTACAAAGAAGACAGGAACATAAAACATACAAAGTACATGTACATAAATTTTATGAATGATTAAGAATTGTTCTCTCAGAGTGACTTTTTCTGGAGAATTAGTAGAAAAAATGCTTTTTCTGTGAGTGTCAGTTGTAAGTGTAATAATTACACTTATGCTAACTTATTGTTCTAGTCTTGTATGATGTACATTTGTCCTTTTGCTAAAGAGCTTAAATTAACGTCCTCTTGACTGGTAGTCTGCTTGGCAGGGATTCAGAGGGGAGGGGAGGGGAGGGGAGAATTTAAGAGCTTGAGAGCAAGCCTATCTTACACACCCAAATTCCTCTCTCCCTTTCTTCTTTTGTAACACCTGAATTGCTTGCTACAGCAATGTACTTAATATGTTGCTCAACTTTTTAGGCCTTAGTTATGTAATAACCAGCATTGAATTTCTACTGACAACGTGACTGCTTGATTAAGCGTAAATTAATTGAATGTTACCTCATTTCATTTCCCAGATTTAGGACTTTATCTATTGAGTGCTTTAATTTTTTGTTATGGTCTGACAGTAAAAACCAGCAATAGTGGTGTCTTTTTGGTGGACAATTGGCAAGTTGATATTAAGGCTTTAAAAGGCTTTTAAAAGAAAATGCACTATTAAAGATTAATAGTGTTTTTGCATTCTTTGGTAAATTCATACATGTACTTTTGAATGGTATTTCCTATTCACTGAAAAGCACTGTTATGGATTCCGTGTAAAAATGCTTCCTCATTTTGGATCCCCATTTTTTGCCAAACAAGATCAATCTTGATTAAACAGGATTGGTCAGTTAAGGATTTGGTATATGGCTGACATAAACTCTTCTTCTGCTGGACAAAGCAAGAGGGCAAAATAGGATTATCTTGGTTGCTCGGGTAGCCAACCAAAATTCAGGATTGGCTTCATCTTTCTCACTCGTGCAACCAGTCACGTAATAAATGTGTTTACTACGTACTTAGGGATGTTGCTAAGAGGTGGCTGCCGGCTTATTTTACTGTCTGAAAAATAGTTAATCACCAGCTCAAATAATAATTATTTGATTAATTATTGCCCTGGAAAACCAAGGCAGGAATTACTTTTTAGTCGCAGTTGAGTGAAAAATCTGGTTTGGTTTTTTAAAAACCTTGGATAGCTTTTCTTAGCCACATCCCTGAGTTCTAGTATTGGGTACATACATGTTTTCTTTTGATTGGTAT
Source organism: Porites cylindrica (assembly GCA_964035525.1). Classification (NCBI taxonomy): domain Eukaryota; kingdom Metazoa; phylum Cnidaria; class Anthozoa; order Scleractinia; family Poritidae; genus Porites; species Porites cylindrica. Next base: position 18,745,037 of record OZ037778.1, on the reverse strand, counting down.
CTATTAAAAGGGGAATTATTACAATTGCTGCTAGTAATTTTAGAATCTGAGGTCCTATCCACATGTATCCAGATATTTTTGAATCCGCACCTTTTTTTCTGAATTCAAGAATTTCCACATCCACATGTATCTGTATTCAAATCGAATTTGCCCGTCGACATGTATCTGACAGGTGTCCAGATTCACTTTAGTACCCAGCACTCCTCTGGGAATATTGCCAACAGAGTATGCATCTTAAAGCATGCAAAATTTGCATCTTGCTCTGCCTTGAGAGAACCCTTGGAATGAGGTTGCCATCTTGAATACAGTATTCACAGTAAAGAACTGGGCTCGATCTTGTTGACTATTAACTCATTATATCGCGAGCTCCAGTCATCGTACCACCAACACCACAGTATGGAAACAGCCTCGCTGAAAGTAATGAATGATGTTCTGCTGAACATGTCAATCCCGACTTTCTGTTGGAGAGACTTGACATGGACATTGGAATGTGCAGTGTTACGCTCGGCTGGTTTCGCTCATATCCCTCTAGTCAATGCCAACAAGTCTGTATTGATGGTTCTTTGTCCAATCAACGCTATCTTAACTGTGGTGCACCTCAGGGGTCTTGTTTAGGTCCTCCACTATTTGTTATGTACACTTCTACGCTTTCAAGGTTATTCAACGTCATCTCTCCGAGGCTCATTGTTACACAGATGATACCCAGCTATACATGAGTTTCAAGCAGCATGATGCTAATGCCCAGAATGAGATTTGTATGCTGGATTCACCAGATACGTGTGGACAGAAGCTGTATCCGTACAGAAAAAGTTGCGGATTCAAAAATATCTGGATACTCGTGGATTGAGCCTGTGAAAAGTGGCAGACATTCACTATTCACCTCTATGGTGGTGAATAATTTAAACCTTCACTTTCCAAAGCTTAAGTTAATATTATTTAATATTCTGCTATTCAGAAATTATGAAAGGTCTTACAAATCCTAATCAACCAGCAAAAGAAATATTGAAATATTATTAAAAGTAATTGCTTCATTTAAATTTTTTCTGCCTAATGTCATTATTATGTTCTGGGGTGTTACATGCATTACGACTTTTTCCCTCGGACTGTCATCTTTGACTTGCAAACATTTGTGGCAGAAACCTTTGTTAAAATTTAATGTCCTCTGTATATTCAGTCTAAAATGCTATAACTCAACACAAGGTTTTCAGAATGCACATCTTTTTGTATCTAAATTAGTTCATTTTATTTTTTGTTTAATACCGGTATGTCTATTTGATTTGATGTTTCATATTACAACATAAAATTAAAGCCCTACGTGACCTGTGATTAACTGCAGCCAGCTAGATTATTCTTTCAATTTACCTTGTGTTTGCTTGTGAAACGAGAGAAAAATTTGATATTACATCAAGTGTCACTTAGAGCCTTATTTTAGACACCCCTGTTTACTTTTCTGGCTTTTCCTGGCTGGGGTGGAGGGGGATAGATTAGGATCAATTTCCAGCTGTTTGAGAGAGTCTGATTTTCATTCTCCTCTTAATAGGAAGTAACAAAATGGCTGCTTATTAAGCCTAGGGATTGGGGGTGGGGTGGGGGGGGTTAGGGGCTGTTAAACCCTAAAAAAAGAAAACAGTCTAGGAACACCCTTTTGTGAACTGTCAGATATGGTGACCAAAAATGAAAAAATAGGGAGGTTAAGCAAAGATGTTATTGAGCGACAAATGTCAACTGGAAGTGTACCTTTTTCATTCTTGGGCAGTGGTTTTGACCAAATTTTTGACAAAATCATCTCTACAAGAATAAAGACACTTCCGATACAAATTTGGTATCATCAAGGTGTATTAACTCTTTAAGCCCCAATATCCACATACAAATTCTCCAAACTGATCTCCATACATTTCTTTAAAGAATGTGTTGAGAGAATTTGATAAAAGATCAATGCAATTTCACTTTGGTGACCATTTTATCAATTCTCGTAACCATATCTCTTGAAAGTGTATGGATATCATTAGGAGAAAATTGATGTTGGTCACCATTGGGACTTGCAGGGTTAAAAGGGAAAAGGCCTCACTTTCAGTTGACGTCCTTTGCTCAAAAACACCTTTGCTTAAGTTCCCCAATAAAATACCAAGAAAATCTTGAGAGCATGTCGTTCAAGACACTGATTGTACTTTTTTGGGGTCCTACTGCATTTGTTCTGGCATCCCCAGCCAGGACAAGCATCTTAGGGATCATTATTTTCTCTCTCATAAATATGACGTCTTCGATTAAAGTAATGTCAGTGGTGAATATTCATTCATTTTGTACAAATTTAAAATGATATGTAAAACAAAATTTTGATTAAACACAGGTACCAGATTTCTTCTGACTGCTTATAATTTAATAAAAAAGAACTGGAATAAATGTACAGCAATATCAAGTTAAATGAGTACAGAGGAACTAGTACACCAACATTTACTTTACTTTACTTCTAGATTAAAGTATACCCACAGAGACTGATCTCTATACATTTCCATAAAGAATTAGTTGAGAGAATTTGATAAAAGATCAAGGCATTTTCCCACTGGTGATCACTTAATGAATTATCAAAACCTTTTCTCTTGATGATGTATAGACATTGTTAGGAGAAAATTGAGGTTGGTGTGTGACTCCTGGGACTAAAAGGGTTAATATGTAGTGGCGGATCTAGGGGCCTTATTTTTAGACCAAACTGAGGCCTAAAGAGCTGAAAAAAATTGTTTTTGAGACTGGCACCCCACCCACCCTATCTCAGGGTCTGGATGACTACCCCCCCTCCCTTATCTGAAGGTCTGAATCTGCCACTGATATGTACTGTTCGATGGTTGCTCTTTCAGTTTGCAGAAATAAATACGGTGTTGTAAAAGTTGAAATACAGGTAAACCTCTTGTCAGAGACTTGAACTATAAGGGTCTCCTCCGGAAACAGGGCTCTCATCTACAATTTACATGAAGATTAATTAACTACTTACATATTTCCCAGTTATTAATTATTGTGCAGTTCCCTATTGTCACTAAGAGTTCAAGTTTCCTATTCTCTGGTCAGAGTAGTACGTACAGTGAACATTGAGATCAGACCATGTGTCAAGTTGTCACTTACAAACAAAGGTTAAAAAGAAAGGGAAAATTATAACCATTCCTAAAAAACGATCACGTTCACTTGCAAGAGGTGGCTGTTCACCAGTGGTTTTAACTATAGGGTCTTGACTTGGAAAATTTTGGAGTTTTGGATAGGTGGTCAACTATGGAGGTAGTCAGACATTGTGATTCGTCTGTTATTTTTATTCTTCCTGCAACCTTTAGCAACTGAATCGTTTTGCTATTTTCCAACCTGGTTGCCCTGTGACTGAAGTGCCCAGTTTGCCTGCCAACAGGCTCCCAAGTGGAGCGAAGTGATAAAGAAAACTGCAAGCTGAGTGTGGGGAGCCTGTTTGCAGGCTAGTGCCAGGTCTTCATTTTGCACCAGTCAATCAAAGAATCGGTATAATCAGAGAACAGACAGAGAATGCCTTAGAGCTATACCATGTATGCATACACTAAGGAAGAAAAGTCACAGGACCTTAACCTATACTGTATGAATGAGAAGCTAATTCTCAGTCATACAGGACAAAATGTCACTGCAGTTAACTCTCTATAAGAGGGAAACCTTTGGAACCAGCCCTGACTGTCTGTCTTAGAGAGGTGTCCAGCTCACAGAGAGTTGGGGTAGTGTGACACTAGTAATAGTAAAAAAAAAAAAGAAAGCTGAACCTATTTGCAATGAATACACATTCTGTTTTAATATTGTGCAAAATAGTAAAAACTGGAACAATGTAATAAAAAAGTGGAATCACTTTCTCATTGTACAATCAAACATTCATACAAGCCAATGCTCATGATGGAGTAGTTTAAAAGCATAACAGAACACTGTACATTCTGCGAACTGGAATAAGACTACCAAAGAATAACAATACATAATTTGCTTCTTTGAATAAAGGTTTGAACTGCGAAACAAACTGTCATTCAGTACTTTAAGTACTTAAGCATGCAAAAATTAATCTGTTATAACAGATAATGGATTGTTTCTGGTGGGACAGGGGTGGATCCAGGAATTCTTTATTGCCGGGGTCCAAACTTTAGTTCAAAAAGGACTGTTGAACTTTGACTGCTTGATAGAATAAGGTTATCGGCTGAGTTGTCGCTATAATTGTCGACCATCTGAGAAAGCAGAGACGACCACGTGCTTCTCAGTTTGTGAACGCCAGTCGCCATTGGCGCAGGAAATGCTGCTTTGCGAGCAGAGGCGAACAGATCATAGGAGGGTACCCAAAAACAAGTACATCTTTTAATATCGCTGTAATTTAGTTTAGTGGCAAAATGCAACACACCTTTCATTGAAAAAATCAGCCAGTTAAAAAGTGATATACGATCCTGTCGATGTAAGAATTTCAGTCTCAAACAAGCGTCAGGTCTAATAGGGGGGTTTGGACCCCCCCTCCCCCCCAACCCTCCCCCTGGATCTGCCACTGTGGGACTATTTCAATTTTTCAAGGCTAAAAGAGTCAAAAGATGTAGTGTAACTGTTTTTGGTTATGTAACTTACTTCCCCTAAATTATAGCAATTTACTTTCACGTACAGAACCTTTGTTAAAGTTTTGAGGTATTTTTCACTAGATAAAGCACTTCTTAAGTGTCTGTTGTCCGTCTTAAGAGGTGTCTATCTTACAGAGAGTACAGATCTTATAGTAAAATGACTGGAAAATGGAAGGCACCAACACCAGGTGTCCGTTAAGAGAGAGTTGACTGTAATGACTTTTTTAGCTTCGAAATGCTGAAAATGAGAGTCCAAATGATTAAAATCTTTTGGGAGAGCGTTTCATCAAGTGCACTTCTAAGGGACCCTCTGAATTAAAAGTTGTACTGTACCAAGTCTTCAATCTAAACCTTGCTTTCACTTTACCACTGCAGATGTCTTACAGTTTCCAACTGACCCCCTTCTTTGAACTTTTTTAATCTTTGGGTGGCAAACTCAAAGGTCTGCAGTTCAGCAAACTCTGGGCTCTTAAAGAAAATGAACTCGATACCAGAAAGTGCAGTTAATTCATCATGGCATGAAAGGTCTGAACTGTGGCCTATTCCAAGTTTTTTACAAACAGTCTGATATATGTTCAGGCTTTCTTTGCAACATTGACCAAACAATTCTTCTGTTCCTTCACTTAAAGACAAGGAAGGAAGAGTTCGCATTAAGATTCTTGACATGACAGCAAAGATGTCAGTTTGGAGATGATTCAGAATGTGATTGTCTTGCAATAAAGTGTACAGATATTGGAAGAGAATCATCATGGTTTTGCTAGACTCTTCAGCACCCAAATCTGGAGGTCGTGGAAGTGTTACATGTCCAGCTTCTACATTACAATGACTACAATAAATGTTTAAAATATGCTCGTAGTCCTTCAGAGGTTGTAGATCATCCCATATTCCTGTAATTGTCGCAGACAGCGAGTCCACCAATAAATTCAGGATGTAGAGGAGATATAATTTATCTCCTGCCTTGCCAGTGTGACAAAAAAGCTTTAACTGATAATCAACAAGTCTTAACACTGGACTGTAATCATGATCATAGTCCAGTACAGTATTATAGGCACTAAGAAAAACATGGTGCAATGTTTTGGGAAGGTCATCCAGGGATGCTGCTATTCCATCTGCCACAGCAACAAGCTCGTAATGTTTAATATGACTGATCATGTTGTTCTCGGGTATAAAGTAGTTTGGGATGTTACCTTTTCTTAAACGATCTTCAAAGGTTTTCAGCAAACCTACCGCTGAATTTAGAAGGTTGTTCCACTCTTCTAACGGCTTTTCCTCACATTTCCATAATAGGATTGTTTTCAAGTGATAAGAAGATGGAGTTTTGTCAAGAGGAGGTTGAGAGGGCCTTTCCTGAATTTCCTTGATTACTTGTTTCATAATCAACTTTGCAATAATGTAACTGTGACGTTGCTCCATTGACAAAGAGTTCACAAGCCTTTTCTCTGCACTAGAAAAAGATAGCCTCCACTCAGTATGGTACGACTCACTGTCATTGTCATGGTGAGATACAGGAACAACATGACAACCGTCGCTCATGATATCACAAATTAACCTTTCACCAGGCCATTCAACCGTTCTTTTCCTTTCACACCATCTATTCGCCATTGTTGGCCATTTAGGACAATGCAAACATGGAACATAATCATGAGCATAGTTATTCCTTCTGTTTGGGCGATCCCGTCTGTTTAGGGCAGGGCCACTCACAACAGCCCCGTCTGATGGAAGCTGTGGACCACTTGTGACCAGGGAATATAGAGCAGTTTTGTTAACAATCCCAGACCAGAACCCCTTGAAACTTTCCATTGACAGGAAAACAGGCTTGCCCTCCACACTAAGTTCATACAGTTGAGCATAGCCAGCGTGATTAGTTGGCTCAAGAAGGAGCTCCTTTTGTGAATGAGGAGTGCTAGCAGGCGTTATAGTGTCCAAGGGTTTTAGTTGTTCTTGTCTGCAGCTTTTAGCTGTGGAATTACATGAATTCATCTTTATGACTGCGGCTGTCTGACAGTCTTGGTCTTTATCAACGACCCCTGAACACTCCAACTGGACCAACTGGCTTCTTTCTACAACTGTTATCGAAAAATCCACAAGCATAATGTCAATATCATTTAAAGCTTCCCTTCTACCATCCTTGTAGACCCAGTGCTGTGCAAACAGACATTCAGCCATGCTGCCAGAGAGGAGAAGTTCAACATTTCTACCACTTTCTTTTTTCAGCCCTTCCTCAAACGTCTTGTATCTTTGCCAAGAATTGAGGTACGATCTGTGGTTGCGCTGTGTCTCTGTTGGATTTAATATCATTTTCATGATTGCGTGTAAAGCCCCTTTTTTCCAAGCTTCACCATTTTCTGTTTTTGACAGCGCTTCTTCCATGACGCGGACTCACTTGAAGTTTCGACGTCGTCGGCCGGAAACGAAAACCGAATTTGAAGGAAAGGTTCAAAGTTAACAAAACAACTTGCTACTTGCACGCACGGTGTTCAGATATCATTTCTAAATTAAACAGGATTAATTCCTTAAAATGCTGGGAACCAGCGAACCTTGAGCAGTCTCACCAAGGAAGGATAACAAACTTCCCCACTCTCCCTCGTCACAACTGTCTTGGTATTAGGTTACGTAAAAGGCCCAGTCCTCGAGCTCCGACCCGGATAGGGCTAAGATAGGGCTCGTGGGACCCCTTCGCGGTAGTGGTTCAATGACAATAAAAATCAATTAAATATTGTTCGAAAATAGAAACGTTTTCTTTGGTTTTTATAGGACATTGACCAAAGTTTATTACGAGTCAGAAAAGAATTTTTGAAATAAATTAAAAAAAAAACAGCTTGAAACTAAATGTGAATAATATAATTTTTTTTAATGAAAATATCTGTTTGGGATTTTTGCCTACATAGTAATGTGTTCTTCAGTCTTCAATTCACATTGGTGTGTTAGACCTAGATATTTTTACATATTTTTTAATGTATATATTTTTATTATTATGGCTATATTTCTTTTAAGTCTCCTAGGCTCACAGGTTGTGCTGTTCGCCCTGCGCAGCTTTTAAGCTTTTAGCATCCAGCTGAGAAAGCTGCCATAATAATAATAATATATTAAAAACTTAACAATATTTATAATTATTTATAATATCACAAGGGTAAAAAAAGGGAATTCACATATATTTCACCCAGCTTCAACATGGGATAGCCTGTGTACAGACGTCCCCACTCCCCCGGGAAAAATTGGGAGAGAAGACTCCTCTCCCGATTTTTCCTGAGGGAGGGGGGACATCTGTACACAGGCTACCATGGGAGCACCCAATAATATTCAGTGGTTTTGTTACCTGTGCGTCCGGTGTCCTTGATGCATAAAAATCCCCAAAGACGCAAAATAATTTGTGGTATGCATCTCGTAGGACACAAAGATCAATTGATCGATCTGAAGATGTTTTTGTGGTATATCCTGTTTGTGTGATTCCTATGGCTGTTCTTGTGGCTGTTGTTAAACGACACTTATTTCTTTTAGTCTTTGTTGTGATTTGTAATACAAGGAGAATATTTTTATTTCAGTAAAAATTAATACAGCGTTTTGGAGTCTGTGTTCAGATTAATTAGATGAGTCCCAGGACTGACCATAACTATTTCGAACAAAACCACTGAATGTTGTCATGGCTCCTGTGAGGATGGATTGTAGATGATGAAAAAAATTCAAGTAATAGCATACCATGATAACAGGTATAAATGAAAGTAATACAGTAAACTCTCTCTATGGGACCAGCACCAAGTGTCCATCTAAGAATGATGTCGATCATATAGAGAGTCAAATAAAGGGGGGAAAGTGAGGCAAGGATCAATGATAGGTGCCCCGTCAGAAAGAGTAAACTGTAGTATTATATTGTGAAAACTTCCCTAGGACAAGAACAGGAAGGTTACAAAAAATTAACAGAGACCTTTACTAAACTGTAGCAGTTAATTAAATTACAACTCACAACCTAAGAGATTTTCACATCATGCATGTTCTGTATGAATGATTTGGCATTGTCCTGGTTCAAATACAATGTCCTCTAAAGAGCAATATATCCCGTTCAAAAGCTTGCATTGGCAGATGCAGATTTTCTGCTCTTCTTTATTTGTCTGCTTGTGTCACCAGTACAACACACCATGCAATATTACACTAACTAAAACGGTTCTACAGGACAGAAAGCAAAATAATCTTATGATGGATCCATGTGTGGTCAATACATGAACATAATAGTAGCCTCCCTTGCAGATGTTTTTTGGGCTTCATCACGCACTCCTTCCCCATGCACCCTACGTTGGGCAAGATTGTGTGATGAGCCAAAAAAATACCTGCGTAGGAGGCTAGCATAATAGAGGTGGCTGTTTAATAGAGATTTTATTTCAGTTTACTGGCTTTTTTGGACCCTGGAAACTGTTTTTTTTTAAATAGAGGGTGGCTGCTTGTAAAAGCCTGACTGTAATAAAAGCTCTACACTCCTTAGAACAGTAAAATGATAAAAAATAAAGAGTTTTAAAGCTTAAAAACAGAGTTTTATTTTCTTGATTTAACACATCAACACAGGCAGTTTTGACATTAAATAACTTACTGAGTGTGTACAATACTACCATAATGACATGCAATTAAATACTCAAAAAAATGTCTCTTTTAAGATGATGATTTTAAGATGATATCACACTTCTAAACAACACCAGGTTTAACAAAATATATTTATACCTTGGTTTAGCCATAATGGCTTCTTCAACCATATTTAACTTTGTATAAATAATACCAGAGCACCAAATATGAATAATCCAGTCCTTCTCCTTTAAAAATAGAATAATATTTTTTTTATTGAACCACTCAGTTTTGTCTGTAATAAATTTTTTTGGAGTGCAGAAAATTCATGAGGTGAAATTTTAAGCTGACTGTTTCTTGACTCTCAGAGTTGAGGTTAAAGGAAAATTTAGATAGTAATATAGACATGACTTAGAATATTAGAGATGTTTTCAAAGTGCTGACACATTTCTGGTCAAATTTTAAGACAGAAGACTTGGAGCTGTGGACTTGTCATAACCTCATAGGGTTAGTAATGTTCTTTACTAAAATCCAAGATCACATAAAAAATCTGGATCATTACGACTTTTTGTTAAGAGAAGAAACTGCTCCTGAAAATGTTGCAAGATTGCTGGTCTTTCATTGTATTCTGGACGATTAGCTCAAGGATAGTGTTTGAGTTAGACAGGCCAAATGAAGATGAGTCTTGCAATAAGATATGTACTGGAAAAGTAAAGTCTTGCAAGATGCCCCAGCAAAGTTCAGTGTAGCAGTTTCGTCAGCCTTGTGAACTACAATAATGCAGGTCTTGTTTGTATTGTGATTTTACCACCCTGATAAAACGGATAAAATCAATCCATTAATCCATGCCTTGGGTTCAAAAATGGCCGTAAAGACGAGAAGAGTAGTCAAACAGCTGATATATGTATTAAATTGTATTTGTTTCAAGTAACTGCTGGCAGTATTCACTTTTTTGTATTTGTAGTAAAGAAATGCTTTAGATCATGTTTCCAAAGTATCTGGTTTTGGATAGGATCCAAAGTATCCACCTCTGTTGTGGATCATTTGGAACAATAATCCATTTTTGGATTTTAGTAAAGACCCTTCGTGCGTTTGCCTTCAGTGCTGTTTCACTGACATGGCCAAGTTTAAGTACACTGTAGCCTGATAAAACAGCTAACATAGCCTGCGAGCAAGCTCTGCATTTAGGGGAGTCATGAGAAGTCACGCAAAAGGAGACGCGCGTGCAAGGGGTGGGAAAAAATAGGGAGAACTTGCAACGATCTCCCATAACTTTTCATTTCCACCATGGAAACGGCAGGAAAACGGAAAGCATCAAAACTGTCACTGGAAATAAGTTACTTTCCAAATTGTAAAAAAATATGTTGTATATTTCATCACTGCAGTGGTTTTCTTTTTTTCTTCAGAGATTGATCTGCCATGTATCCACTTGGATATCAAATCAACTGATTTCGTTGTGGCATCAGTCATAACACAATCCTAATATTGGTCATCAATTGCTTTCCATAAAAAGTAGCCGATGAAGGGCATTGTGATACTTGTAAGAAGACTTGACACAAGGTTGACAGCATGGTTATCAAGGATGGATCTTCCTGAAATGTGTTTTGTGCTAGGGGAAGGTTTGTTAACAACACGTTTCCTTACTGAACAATATCCAGAGTACTGCAAAGTTGCACCCAGTAATGAGTCATACACAGATCCAAGAAAGCCTCCTAAACAACCCATTACTATGACTGGCCATTGTGGGGTAATCACTGTGATCCTGCGCACTGCCAATATTGATACCAATGATAAATAATAAGCAACTCCAATCACAGTTCCACCAAGAACACTTGCGACAGTTCCAGTTATAGTGATGCCACCATTGGTTCCTACAGGGACTTTAGTGAATGTTGTTATAAGAACAGGGACATGAGAACTTATGGCTGTTCCTATTTCTGATGCCCATGTATCCCCACAGCTGCAAGCGAAGGATCCAAGAACAGCAATAGAAAGCACAGATGAAGTAAAGTCCTTTGCAAAGTCAATTGCATGTTCTCCAATACCGACATCAATCATATAAAACAGGGCCAGCAGTGTTGGCACTCCTCCATTGCAGAAAACTTGTATCCAATTTCTCTGACCTCCTGCAAGAGGCAGTCAAAAGGTATTTATAAGTACCATAAAATTAATGCTTGGATTAGAGCCCAGCCTGGTATAAACCAAACCTGGATGACATCATCTACAATAACTAGTGTTGAAATTTTATAATCAATCATCAGAAAGAATTTGATTACCCAACTGATCTTATAATTTGGAGAAATCTTGGCCTAGTCCTGAGGCCTCATTTTTCCATGAGGTCTGTCCATTTCCGGGTCACGAGACGAGAAGACCCGGGAAGATTTCTTTTTTCTGGGAAGATGCCATACCGGGACTTGGCAAGAAAAATCTCTAAAAAATAAAAATCCCACCTACTTTCCTCCTGTGTGCAATTAAGAGTAATTATGTTAACTTTTATGTTTTTTGACTATGGACCAATTTTGTTAGTGCTAGACATTTTGAAAGCAAAACAAAACCCTTACAAACAACCAGGGAGAATAGTGCTGTGTTTTATAAAACACAGGAAGAGAATTAGAAAAGGGCCATCAGTGGAACATAAATATTTTTCCACAGAAAATGATATTCTTCAAAACACCAACAAATTCATGAAAGTTACGCAGAGCTTTCGGAACCCATCCTGATCCCCTCATCAGTGACATTTGTTGTTAATAAATTGCATCCTTGTTTTGATGAGGCTACAAAATTATCCTATAAATTGGGGGAAGGCGGTAGCCCTAATCATGGTTCATTGCCGGTTGCTGAGTATGAATGTTTATGGCCACAAGTATCTTGTGTGAAAGCAGGTGGTTTTCTTGGCCAATTATTTTTAAAATGATTTTTTTTTCTGGGAAGATGCCATACCTGGACTTGGCAACAAAAATCTCTAAAATATAAAAATCCCATCTTTTTCCTCCTGTGTGCAATTAAGAGAAATTATGTTAACTTTTATTTTCTTTGACTAAGGACCAATTTTGTTAGTGCCAGACATTTTGAGAACAAAACAAACTCCTACAAACAACCAAGGAGAATAGTGCTATGATTTACAAAACACAGGAAGCGTTTTAGAAAAGGGCCATCAGTGGAACATAAATACTTTTGCAACGAAAATAATAATATTCTTCAACACCAACAAATTCATCAAAGTTACGCAGAGCTTTTAGAACCCATCCTGATCCCCTCATTAGTGACATTGGTTGTTAATAAATTGCATCCTCGTTTTGATGAGGCTACAAAATTATCCTCTTAATTGGGGGAAGGCAGTAGCCCTAATCGTGGTTCATTGCCGGTTGCCTAGTATGAATGTTTATGGCCACGTGTATCGTGCATGAAAGCAGGTGGTTTTCTCGGCCAATTATTTTTACACTGGCCCAGTTGATGGAGTAGCCTGCACCCTTGTGTCCAGACATAGCAGACTTGAGATCGCAGGCTTACATTGATTTCTGGTGTTCATTTAGCCTAGTAGCCAGTTTCCTTGCTGTTTCACCTATGTCATTCTGTCATAAATATTTTCATTTGCATGAATATATTTTTTATTTTCCCATGATAATCCACTAAACAATTTCCATAATCTGTTACAGTCAACTCCCATTCTAGAACGGGGTATCAATTTTGAGGGAAATTTTTTTAGAACAGGGTGCCAATTTGGAGCCCCGGGTGGCACATACCCACCCAAAAAATACCCAAGTGCCCCTCCTGGGCAGTCAACTCCCTTTACAGGGGACACTGTTGGGACCTTGAGTTAGTGTCATCATTGCTGAGAGTCCGTAATAAAGAGAGTATAGTTCAGTCAAACGTCTGTAATTTGTTTTTGCCGCTGTACGTATTATCAGGGTGTCTGCAAGGCAAGAGTTGACTGTATCATGTAGCTCAAGCATTTTGATGAAAAACCAATCAGTAATGATTAGATGGCCTTTACTAAAGAACTTGAAAGCATTTCTGCTTGTACCAAAATTAATACAATATCATTAAGCTTTCTCAGTATTAACCATAGCACTGACATGCGCTATCAGAGGATAAGTCGACAACAGAAAAAAACAAAACAAAACAATGATAACCATAAACATTCAATAAAAAAGTTTATTTTAAAAAACAGTATAAGATTAAGTTAACGTAAATCCGCATTAAATCTGTGCAATCTGTTTAAATAGTTTGTACTTTCACCTCAGGCTACGTGAACTTTCGAACCTCGCAGTAGAAGTTAAGCTTATTATGATGAAAAGATTTCTCCCGGTGTCTTTCCAGTTATTTTTAAAATCTACCTATCATTTTTGACAGACTAAAGGAGTTTTCAAGAAACGTAAATAAGTAATGAGTGGCAATTTCACAATAATATTGTGAAGGGTTGATCACAAGTTCGTTTCGGAAAACTCATTTGTCACCTGAAAGAACCGAAAGGGAAGACTTCTGATACCAACCTTTTTTAAATTCGTCTTCTATTTTCTCCTTGACGTCGGATTTGAATCTTGTCAGCTTTGAACTCGTGAGGAAAAACGTTGCACAAGAAGCGAAGAAGCAAAGGTTGCTCAAGGTCAACAAAAACCCTACTACTACAGAGGCAATTGCGCCGGTCACATCCAGTGATTTCTTCTTAAGTCCGTTTTGTACGATAATAAGACACGAGAAAACAGCAAAACCAGTGCGTATTAGGAATTGTAGAAAAGGAATAGCCATATTTTTGTATTAACTCCGGGCCAAAACATTCTGTCGAATTCCCATTCCCTTCAATACAAATTAAACTCGACCCAGTCTCTCGCCCTAGTTACAGTCTCCCTCGGATTTGAATCTCGTGCCTGTGCATTTGTTTTCAAAATGGCCGTGTCGACGGTTGTCGCGTGGTGTATTACTGCCAAATTCTGGAGTTATAGTCACAGATAGAGGTTATTGGTATATTGGAGATAAATAATAACGATGTATGGAAGACCGCAGGGAGATCAAGGGGTTTTTGCAAACACATTTTCGGACGATTCCCTCGGTGATTCGACTCGTTCTTTGCTCTCGCCAGTTTTTCATGGTGATGGCGGCAGATTTGAACCGTCCGAGCTCTCTGAGGGTTCCCTAAGTAGCGACGATGAAACAGACAAGGAAAGCCTTCATCAGTCTAGAAATAGCGGAAAAGATTATAGTCTCGATTTTGAAAAGTCTTACACCTCAGATAAGCCAAGAGCAAATGGATACACTACTCCAATTGCTAGTAACTCCTTTTCAAGGCACAAAAGTTCTTCAAGGAAATCGACCAGTTCTGTCTCCAGATCAAATACAACAAATCATAAAAGTGGTAAAACTGGTAGCTCTAAAACAGCTGAAAGTAAAGGTGATTGTCTTTCGCCGTGGGAAAGTTGGCTTATTAAAAAGACTGCGGAAGATCGTGAGAAGGCGAAGCAGAAACGACTTGACACGAAAAAGGAAACCGAGGAGAGTGAGCGAAAGAAATGGGAAAGGGAACAACTTCTGAAACAGGCGAGCGAGAAATACGAGGAATGGCTTGAAACAAAAAAGATGGTAATAGCAGAGGAAAGAAGGACTCAAAAGCTAAAGGAACAACTTGAACAAGAACAGAAAGAAAATTCAAGACGCTTTATTTTGGAGAAAGCAGCTGTGAAATACAATAATTGGCTGGACGATAAGAAAGTTCAAGAGAGAGAAAAGAAGAGAAAGGAAGAGATAAATGCAAGAGAAAAGAAAGAAAGGGAAGTGGAGAGAAAATTGCATAGTGAGGAAGCTTACATCAATTGGATGGCACAGGTTAAAGAGAGACCTAAACCAGTTTACAACAGCTTTGGTTATACGGGAGGAATGTTGACAGGGTATTATGAGTGGGGCTCATATCCTGCTCCAAGTTATTATAATCCAATTCCATGGGTTCCACCAAAAGTGAAAACAAACTGTGAGAGGAGAAAGGGCAAAAAAGAATTGCAGCCTGCATCTCCTCCACTTCTGTTTAGAGACATTGACCTTAGAAAAGCAAAGGAAAAGAAGAAACAATTTTTTGGAAAAAATTGATAATTTGCAATTACCATTTTTTGTAAAATCTTTGAATAGTGTTTTTATCAAAGGGGATGTGTCATAGCTTCTTCGTATTTTTATGCGCCATGGACTTGTGAAGTAACTTCCCAGGGACTAAATCACAGTTTTGTATCTAACAAGCATTATGTCAAACATTACAAACAACAAAATTGAACTTTGAAAAAATTTTAGGCTGACAAGTTTTCAACAACCACAACTGAAATCGGTTTTGATGTCCTCCAAGTTGGTCTGTCCGTGGCTCCTTTTGTATTTGCTGTTATTTATACATCCTTCCTTTTACTTTTTGGGCAGTTTGGTGGTGGTTTCCTCTGTTTGAATTTTGATAAAATTATTTCAAGACACCGCTCCATTGAGGACACCTTAGGATCTTGTTTGTTGGCAGCGTATGTACAGCTGCCTCAGTTCAGGGACTTAGTGCTCTTGTGTACATCACGCTGTTTATAAGAAGTCAAAGAGGAAAAGGCCAATTTCGCAAAGAACACAACTACCAGAATTTATTTTGTTTTTCCCTTCTCCGGGGGGGTACTTCTGTAGCCTGTTTACAGACATTTTTCTTTTTCTTTCCCACCTCCTTACGCTTGTTTGTTAATAATTCCTGCTCAGTTTTTATTGTCATTGCACACATGACAATCTCTAAAGAGAAAATAAAGAGTGTGTGAACTGGCTAGTATTTTGGTAGAATAATGACAGGGAGGTTCAAATGAGGCCAAATAAAATTGTTATACCCCACCTCAAAAAATTCCTTCAGGCCAAAAAGCAGAAAGCATGAAATGTAACCTGTCTTGTTGTAGAAAAGAAAGTTTGATTTCTTGCATCAAAGAAAAAAATTTCAATTGCACAAGGTGAAGCTCTTTTATCTGACGCGACAAGTTATGCTTCACCTTTATGTCATATAGCAGGCTAATGACTAGCATTGGATAAAGTGTGACTTCATGCATCGAAGAAAATAATGTCTTTCGATGCAACAGGTCAGGTTTCTTTCTGTGATGCAGCTTGCAAAGAGAGTAGTGTCCGATAGCCCGGGGCTAGTGGATTTTGCTGTTGGGTTTAGTGAATTCTGTTATTAACTTGCCTGACGGGGAAGTGAAGTTTTGTGAGGAATTGAAATTACAGAAGAACCGTGAAATCAATCTGCTCATCAAAACGTTTTTGGCGCTACTTGAAATGATGTTGGCCTAGTAAATGTTAGCTTCAGCTTGCCCGAATGGCAAGCTTTTAAAATGACTTTCTTTGCACCCTGTGTGATGGTTTGCAGCTTGTAGCTTGTTCACATGACACAGATTTGTGTAAGTTAGCTTGTATTGATCAGTTTTGTGCTTTTCACCAAAACGTTAACTAGAAATTAGAATGATGATAATTTCATCTTATGCCAAAATCGAAGAAAAATAAAATATAGGTTAAGATTTTCAGTATAACGATCAACACTATTGGGATTTTTCTTTTCCTCTTAAAAATCCTTCTGCTATGTTGAACTGATTATTATTAATGTTTGCATCTTACTGAAAAAAGACAAGAAAACATAGACTCCTGAAAAACTCTAACAACTTCAATTTCATATTTCACATGATGACACATAGCATAAATAATTGGTTTTGTACATGTGTATACTTAAGCCCCTTGCAAACGGACGCAACTTTATCGGCCAATAACTCCCAACGTAGCTGGATGTCACATGTTGCATCAGTTTCAACACCCTGTTGCCTGTTGTTGTGTGTTATTGAGAGTATTGGTACAAAGTTTGAAACCAGTCAAACTCTTGAGTCAAAACTCCCAACATTTCTTTTGCTCTGTGATCACCGAGACGTATCGCAACAATGTTGGATCTGTTTGCACAGCTCTTCCAACATTGTTGGGGCTACGCACATGCATTACGCATGGTCTCCTTGGAGACAGGAAAGCAATAACTTCGCGTGATAGACCAACACACATGATGGACCAACATTGTTGGAAGTTGTTGCGTCCATTTGCACGTAGCTTACAGCTGTAAGTGCTTCTGTGGGGTACTCCCCAGGAACCTGATCCCTGACAGAACTTATTAAGTTGAGATATTTACCTCGCCATTAAAACATAACCAACTTTTTAAGCTCAAAATACATATTGAAAAGGTTTTTTGAAAATAAATTATGTTAAATTTAATTAAAACAGTTGTATTTAGAGGTTTGCTCTTACATTCACAATATTTATCATATTTACAAGGTATGTGACTCTTCATCCTGTGTGTTGTGGTGTGGTGTGATTGCTACTGGATTTTGTGGATGGACGTGGTGGTGCTGAGAGCAGAATGTGTACGAGTTTAGTGAGGGAATGATAGTTAATATAACCAGGATCTGGGATGTGAAACTGAATGCTCATGATGTAATCATGATTTGTGGTAGGCGTGATTATGTTAGATATGACACATGTGGGATGTGGGATATGAAGCGTAGAAGTTGTGACAATGGTGGTTGTGTGTATCATGATGTTGTGGTGGAGGGGAAGGTAGGACGGGTGAATGTGTGTATATGGCATGCAGATGGCATAAAGCTGAATTTTGGGTTGTGATAGTTGACTGAGTGCAAGGTGGCTGCAATGGACAAATGAGTATGGGGCATAAGATGTTGGTGGGAGGGGAGGTGGAGGTAGATCTTTCTCTTGCTCTTTTTGCTGGCAGTTTTCCTTTTTCTTCCCATCTGGTCATGGTCAGTCTGTCACATGAAAGAAAGTCTAGCTTAGTATCATGAAATTAAGAGACAATACACAGAAATATTATATTTAGTGACGTAGTATTCTATTGGCCATTTCTTTTTTCTCTTCGTAGCCTGCAGTGCAGGCGTATTTTGGATGGGCCACCATCTTCGATTTTATGACAGGAAGACTGGGGAGAGTAGAAATAGCAACTCTTAGGGTTTCAACATGGCACTTTCACATAAAAACACATCCACGTGCCTGAAGAAAACACCTGCACTGCAGGCTATATATCATCTACTTAATGATGATTACCTTACAAGGATCTCAATTGGATTAGAAAGCTTCAGCAGTTTCCAGGCTGAACGAGGTACTCCTCTTTCCTGATAACTGTGGTGTTTTCAAAAAGACATTCCTGACACATTTCCACCACCATGATATTCAACACTTACTCCAAGCAATGAGCATACCTGATGCAATAGAAATTTCAGTAATTAGTCAATGACAATAAACTCATTGATATAATTCTTATTGAAAATCAAAGCTAGCTGCTACAGAATACTTCATAATAAAAATGCCATTAAATCTGTAATTCTATTCATTTTTCTTGTACTGTTCAGTAAACAGGCAGGAGTGTTCAATTAAAATTTGTATTTGGTTTTATATTTGCAAAAGCCACCAAGCAGAAGTCTATTTTAAAATCTCAACAACATGGCTTGTTCAATACCCTTTTTAGCTTGTATGTTTTTGTGACGAGTGTCAAACCAGGTAAGTAGGAGTGTTTGTTATTTACATTAGCATAGCCTGCGATAACATCCGTTTCTCCTCGCTCTTCGCTGCTGGGGACATATCGCGCGGAGGAACGTCTGTGACTCAGCGACAGAAATTCCATACTGATGACGTAAAATCTGTCCAGAATCCGGTCAGAAGCGCTGATTGGTCGACGGAGTAGTTACATTGTTTAAGCTATTGTTTACAAATGACAGACAAGAGACTAAAGGCCACAAAGGTCAAATGTAAACGCGAAGAATCTCTAACAAAACAGTCAATATTTGTGAAATATAGTCTTCTCTAGAAGAAGTATTTGAGTTTCGCTGGAGCTCGTTGGCAGATGAACACAACACTTTACCAAAATCGACCGCAAGACACGTAAAATTGGACAAATTTATATTTGGAACCCCATAACTACCGGATTTATTATGTAAACATTGATTTGCGTCATCAGTATGGAATTTCTGTCGCTGTGTCGCAGACGTTCATGGATGTTTTCGCAGGCTAACATTAGCATTGCACAGCGTGTCTTATATACCAGCACCCATGGCTCAATATTTGGGCAGTTAAATAAGTTACTTGGTAATCATTAAAGTGTGTGTATTTCTCATGTAACAGCTTATTGCAGTCTCTTACAAGTGTCTTAGTTTTGCTTTCCCATTTCAGACCGTGTGATGTTACCCAAGAGAATTGTTTCTTTGAAATACCATCCTATCCACCACAGCAAAAAAACACAGGTTCCCATTTTTGGATATTTTAGGGTATTTAAAGAAGACCCACAAAAATCCCAAATTTGGAAGTGTGAAACAAGTCCCAACTAGGGAACTTGGTTGGGAATTCCCTTGTTGGGACTTGTCTCACTTTGCCAAATTTGGGATTTTTATGGGTATTCTTTAACCCTTTAAGTCCCAATAGCGACTAACAGCAATTTTCTCCTAACAATATCCATACATTGTCATGAGATGAGGTTATGAGAATTAATAAAATGATCACCTAAGAGTAAATACTTTGATCTTTTGTCAAATTCTCCTAACTAATTCTTAAAGGAAATGTATAGAGATCAGTTTGGAGAATTTGTATGCGGATATTGGGGCTTAAAGGGTTAAATACCCTAAAAAATCCAATAATGGGAAAGTGTTATTTTTTCCCATGTGCACATGCATATGTATACATTTATTTGAGAAAAGACAAGACTTGACAGTACCATGTACATATGTTACCTGTCTAAATTTGGCCCGAATTTTCTCAAGCTTAGCAAACATCTCTTCATTTGTGGGATCATTGATAGGAAAGCTCAGAAGCATCTCCTTAACGGTCTCTAACAATTTGACACACCTGAGGGAAAACAGCAATCAAGTCTCAATGGTATACATTGATGACAGTCTCTCCAAAATCAGACAACAGGACATAAAAATATATTTGTGAAAATATAGAAATAATGGCATTCTCAAATGTGCAAGACTCTTGCCTGGCCAGGAAGAGAAGTTTTTTTGGGTGCGAATTCAAAATACAGAGGAACTTCACTATATCCACTGGTCAATTAACACTGATTCGTAAAATCTGTCGTAAAGTTAGTAAACAGGTTGCTGTTCTCAATTGTTCGAAGAAAATATTGCCATTTGAATTGAGGATAGATATATATCGTGCTTTCACTGCACCGCATTTCAATTACTGCTCAGAGTCATGGCATCACTGTGGTAAAAGAGGTTGTGCCAAACTTGAAAAAATCAATGAACAAGCCCTTCGCTTTGTGACCCGTGACAAGTCAACCACGTACGAGACGTTGCTAAAACAACTAAACCTGCTGTCCCCACTTAATCAAAGAATTGCTAAAATGGCCACCGGTGTTTACAAAGCTATCTATGGAGATAAAGTCCCTACAAGAAAAGGAGAGCTATTGCATGAACGATCAACTAATTATAATCTTAGAGGAAAACACATCCTTGAGCTACCCAAAGTAAATACAACCACCTATGGACTTAAATCGTGGCGTTATACTGCAGCTAAGATTTGGAACGCTCTTCCGGATCAGTTTTGCGCCACTAATAAAATCAGAACATTTAAGAACTTAATGTCTAAGTTGGATTTCTCAAATTTTACATTTTAATCGCGCAAATACATGTAAATACATTTTGCTTAGTTTTAGCATCATTTTATAACAGAGCTAGAAAATTCGCCTAATCAAATTCAATAGCACGAGCGGGCTTCATATTCCTATTGAGCACGCTGATGACATTGATAAACTCAACGTAATTCCTCAAGTTGTTAATGTGAGCTTAGCAATCCTGAGTCTCCTGAGTGCAACCATAACTCAGCAGTACACAATGAAGCATTTACCATGTGTTTTATAAGGAAATTTAAGAGGAAACGTTTGAATTTGCTAACCGATAGTAAGGAAAGAGGTGAGTGTTGTTGTTGTTGTTGTCATCTCCGCGAGCTGTGTGGACTATGGTGTGAGCTCATTCTTTGCAAATTCTTTTTCCCTCAATAACAATTTTTCGGTCAATTAATAGCTTTCCGGCACCTAAATATGGATTTTACAATAATCTTAGAGTAGACTTTCTCTCAGTTTCAGGATAAAAACATAAGCTTAACTGTGAGGAAAAAAAACATAGTCACGTAAACATTGACCACACTGCTTTGAGTGTGCCCTACAATAATAAAGTTTTAAATTAACTGCTGCATTGATCACTTTGATAATGTTATAAAACTATTAGTTCATGCTGCAGCTGTGCGTATGTTGAGATATTAAGCACTTGGGAAGTTTGGAGAGAACTCAAGAGGCTAGAGTTGCACTCGGCTGCGCCTCGTGCAACTCTTACCCCTCTTTCGTGCTCTCCAAACTTCCCGCGTGCTCAATATCTCAACATATGCATGCTGACGCATGAACTAATTATTGTTAAATGTAATAATCTCGTCACCTACTCTTAGTTTGAATAATTTTTAACTGTATATATATATACATATTTTTATATAGGTTTTTATGAGAAATCTTCTCTTTCTATTGTTATTTCTAGTTTATTTATTTATTTTTCGTGGCATGTCTGTAAAGTAGCTAATTAGCTAAGAACATTGACCATGTTAAATAAAGGGTATTGTATTGTATTGTACTGAAAGCAGTACCTTGGCTTTGCATCAGGACCTTCCAGCTGAATTTCAAGCCACAACGAAACAAACCCAAGATAAAATCCAACCTGCAACATATTTAAGCAACACATTAAATACTGTATTTAACGCAAAGAAGCAACTTAAGTGGGAGGTAAGGTGATGTAATGGTCAGTGTACTGACTCCGGATCAAGAGGTTCGGGTTCACACCCAGCTGGGCCAATGTGCTTGGAGGTTACTGGACTTACTGGTCGTTTCGATACAAAGTTGTTTCGATACAGGTTGTTTCAATACAAGTTTATTCATTAGAGATGTAAATAGTTCATGTACTTGGCTTAAAGAACAAAGATATTCACCCACAATGTTTTTCTTGTTCACTCACAAACTATACTTGAAGTGCTCGAGTTTGTATCAAAATGACTGGTTTCCTGTTTAGAACGTCCCAGAAAGAACTGCTGTTTGTCAACTTTCACACTACCAGCTTCAATCATCTTCTTAGATTTACCTTGGCGTATCTGTTAGAAGTTTTCACGTGAAGTCACCGAAATTCAAACTAAGAAACAATCGGTTCTTCTGAGTTTCTACTTTCATGACATATTACAGCACCTAAAAACCTTTATTGCACAAATTTTCGGTTCCAAAGGGTTCTTCATTTTGCGATAGAAGGCGCTTGAATTTCCAGGCTTTTGCGTGATGTGGCATTTAGCTGGTGGCCGGGAAAGCTCTTACGTGGGTTAAAAACGTTACTGATTTTCTGAGATTTTGCTAGCTAAACATTCCTTGTGTTAGAATAAATATTACTTTAATCTTTATGAGTTCCGCAAGCAATGAATTCACCTGGGGTGGGGGGGTACTCAATATATCCTTGGGTGGGAAGGTGTGGACTGGCCCCTCATACCCTGATCCTGTTTAAGACAAAAATCACTGATTTTCCTACCCTGTTTAAGACATTTAACCCGAAACCATACCCTGTGTAAGACAATACAGTGAAACCTGTATTAAGCAGACACTGTATTAAGTGGACACCCTCTATTAAGCGGACAGTAACCGAAGTCCCAAAATTTATTTCCCTTATTTACTTTAAACGAAACCTTTATTAAGCGGACGCGGACACCTAGAAAGTACCTGACATGGTCATTTCTATTGTTGCCAACCTGTATTAAACAGACACTTGTAATTAAATTCCACCACCTAACATGCTAGTCACCGGAAATGCGAAAGATTGCCTCGAATTGCCACCTACAAATTTTTCGATTTTTACATTCAAAAACGTGACTTGACGAACTTATTTGATTAGTTTCACAGTGCAGTATTGTTTTCCATTTTGTTTTGTTTGTGTAGAGCTTGTTTCACTCATTTGATTTCTTCAAATTTGAGTTGCAATCTATGTTTTTGGTACTGTGAGCAATTGGTCCACTTTAGTAAAGAAATTAATGCAAACATATATCGTCCTAGCCTCTGGGAGCATTCTAAACGTTTCCACTGTTCATTTGAATGGCATTTGACACCTCATATGACGTTGTCTCTCGAAACCCGTATTAGGCGGACACTCTGTATTAAGCAGACACTACAGCATTCCCAGAGGGCATCTGCTTAATACAGGTTTCACTGTAATAAATAAAAATTTTGCTGTAGTTTAGTTCGTAGGACACACGCGTAGGCTGTTTATCGTCCAAGAAAAGATACCCTGTTTAAGGTCTCGGTAAATAAAAATTTTAGTACATTGCTCGATTTTGTTTTTTTTGGATTTTTGGCATGAGAGGGTCCTAAATTTTAATTTGGCAGAAAAAGAAAATCAGAAAGTGCTTTTTAACCCTTCTAAAATGAGCCTTTTCTGAGCTAACCAGCCAAGCGTGGACTTCGCGCTAAATCTTTAGAGCTGATTTTCTCTCACTCTATTTTAGACGCAAAAATCAAAATTCTCCGACCTCCAGTCGGGACAGGTTTTAAGCTATCGCTTTGAAACTTTCAGATATGATGGATAATGATATAGACTCAAAAAGGGTGTGAGGAATTTTCCGATTTCCCTTTGTAACTCATTTTATGTCAGTTTCTTTGCGTAAATCGCGCTCGAGATTCGACTTTTTAGTTTGAAATGCAATAATTCCGCTAACACGAGACATCTGCAAATTTCCTCACACCCTTTTTTAGGTCTTTTATCTGTCAATCAGATGCAATAAAAAGGAAGTGAATATTTAACAACGCGAAAGGGCTGGAGCTTCAGCAGTAAACTCCATATCTCTGAGTTCGAGAACAAAAAACTTAAGCACCTTTTGAAATTCGATGAAATAAAATCTTTTGTAAGGTAATTTAGTCTTTTAGCTTTAATTTGATATGTAACTTGCCTTTGTAGTGAAAATACTCGCGCGACTAGAATTTTTTTCTGTGGGCACCTCGTTTTCCTTTACCGAGACCTTAAGACAAAAATTTATAAAATCGATACCCTGATTAAGACAAAAAATGATAAAATCGATAACCTGTTTAAGACAAAAATCCCGAAAAACATACCCTGGATGGCCGCACGTCCCCATTAAAGGGAACCTCCACTCTTACTACAGAATAAGTTTAAATCGAATAAAATTATGTTGATAAACAAATTTGTTCGAAATTTGTCTTTAAAAAAGTGTTTATATCAGGAAAAGTGAATTTTAAAATCGCTTATTTTCACTTTCAAATTTCGCGGGCGCCGCCATCTTGCATAATTGTGACGTGTTACGGTTGCTCTATTGTTCTGACACAAAGAGCTTTTGTTTAATAACAATAGGGCAACCATTACACGTCACAATTATTCAAGATGGCGACGCCCGCAAAAATTGAGAACAAAAATAGGCGAATCTAAAATTTATTTCTTTCGGATACAAACGCTTTCTTTACAAATATTTTAGATTGACTTGGCTGTAACAGTTATTTCCTGTGATTTAAAGTTATCTTTTTGTTGAAGTGGAGGTTCCCTTTAAGCCCTTATAAGGGAGTATACTCCCCCGCCCCCCCCCCCCCCCAGGTAATTCACGCATAAGTAAAACTCAAAAACAGACGTTTCTGTTGGTTTGCGGCGGCCATATTTGTGCCCCTCAAAGAAGCTCAAAGAGACACCAACATGGCGTCTTCATACAAAGCCTATGAATTATCGTACAGACCTGATGCTTGGCGAAGCTTTTCTAATATTCATCTTCTTTCATTTCCCTAATTCTGGGCTTTCTGCATCGACTGGTTAGCATTTTTATTTTTAATGGCGCGACAGTGAAAGCACAGAGTCCTAAACGAGTATTCTTTTTGCTATAGAATTTCACGACTATCAGCTGATTTATTATGACTCCGAGCACAAACCTCGCCGCCAATTTCACACCCTTTCAATAAACCCAGCTGTCTTCCATCTTGAAGACCTTTGATTTTTCCATCGTGAAAGCCTTCTTGGTAGCCTTTTTCGTAAAATCTGAAAGATGAAATTTTAAGGGATTAAGAAAATTCCAAAATTATTGTATCAAGAGAGTAAAAAGGTACCTTTCTTCCAGGAAAACTGCCGCATCAAAAGCATCATCTATCTCATCTCTGTACGCCATCTTGGATTTGAGGACCCGGCAAACATTGCGCGCAAGAAGAACGCCTGGGAACGCCTGGGAGCTTTAGCATCATCCCCAGTTCTCCTGCGTCAGGTGCTGATTAAAGGCAAAGGCCATTATCAGGATTATAACTACAGATTTTCTGTAGGTACGCACAGTTTTCAAAATTAGCTTAGACTGCTTGCAGTCCACCATTTCACTTAGATTCGTTGAGTACCAAGACGATGAGCGCGTATAGACAAAAACGCTTTTTTTTCTTCCTCCCAGTCTTACCCCGTAGTTTCCGGCTGCTCGCGTGAAGTCATTGATGTGAAAATGATTTTTATTCTCAAGCAAATAAAATCATTTTCACAAGAAAGATTTTGCACTATGGCTCGTTTTGAAGTTGAGAGCTTTTGGAACTCAGAAATGGCCAATTACTGAGAAGGCATTTAATTCAGTGAACTTTCTCCGAGTCTCGTTTTAATTGATGCCCAGATAAAAGTACTATTATTTACGACTTCCGAGATTTTAAAACAATGCGGCAAAATCTAGGAAAAACACCGGTTTTGTTTTCCAAAAGGCATTTGAAAGAAGTTACAGCAGAGTTATCACGGGAAAAAGTAACGGATTCCCAATTTTGGATATTTTAGGGTATTTAAAGAATACCCCAAAAAATCCCAAATTTGGCAAAGTGAGACAAGTCCCAATCAGGGAATTCCCAACCAAGTTCAGGGCAACAGGGCAACAAATAGGAACAAGGTGCGGGGGCGGATCCAGGGTTTTTTTTAGGAGGGGGTGCACTCGTCTCTTGCTCTACTTCAACACCAATAAACCACATAGTTTTTTTTTTGCAGAATACCAGTTGTATTAGAAAACCGCAGGTCATCTCAGGGGGAGGGGGGTGCGCACCCCCTGCACCCTCCCCCTACATCCGCCCCTGAGTTGAAAAGGAGAACAACGGGAACTAGAAAAACGGGAGGACTAAAGGGAACAAGGGGAACAGGAAGGAACGGGAAACAGAGGTAACAAGGGGAACAAGAGGGAACAGGGGGACCAAGGAGATCAAGGAGGAACAAGGGGAAGAAGGTGAACAAGGGGCAACAAGGGTAACAGTGGGAACAAGGGAAACAAGGGGAAAAGGGGGAACAAAGGGAACTGGGGGAACAAGGGGAACAGGAAAAACGAGGGAAAACAAGGGGTAACGAGGGTAACAAGGGGAACAAGGGACAAAAGAGGAAACAAGGAGATCAAGGGGGAACAAGGTGAACAGGGTGAACAAGGGGAAGAGGGCAACAAGGGGACAAGATGAACAGGGGAAAAAGGGGAAGAAGGGGAACAGGGTGAGCCGCGTGGTTGGAACAAAAGGAGGAAGGAAGCATTCCTTACACTTCCAAGCTGCTCTTGTCATTTTTCTTTTTGCCTTTATTGAGAAAAAAAAAAGAAGAAAAAAACGCGTTTTCAACATTTCTATACTTTTTTATGGGCTGGTTGCTTAGGAAGTGTGGCAACATGTGTCCTGGAGTTGTCGCGACTCGCGACGCTGTTTGTGTGCGGTAGCGGTCAATATTCTTTCGACGATTTTGACTGGTAAATCGAGAAAAAGGCAGTGGAGTTAAGCTTCCCTTGCATCATTGCTTCCAGCCTGAAGACCTTTCAAGGGTCAGGAAATGTCGCTTTATGTAGATGGTACGTACCACATTCTTCCCCATGCTTGAAAAATACAGTTGAATATGTGTTAGCTCTCTTATTTCAGTTTAGTTCTTATCCCGCGACTGCAAATAACGACGTCACTACAAGGGATTAGGACGACGTTTATCGCGGCTCGCGTGGAGCAACTACTGCTCGCAGTTAGCTATTAGGGAATACTCCATGTGTGAGCTCCCTTGTGCAGTAGATGAATGATTGTCATCACCATGGCAGTCTTATTGCTTTGCTGCTGGTACATAGAGGCAATGACATATCTCCTCATAAGTTCACTTTTAGAAGGGTTTCAGTTGACTGAAGGCGGACTGCCGCTCTCTCCTCCGCAGATGCCTCTTTGTGTCGTAGGGAGGCTGGGGAGAGGGACTAAAGAAAGCGCGCAGGGAGGCGATGGGAAGGGAAAAGAGACGAAGCGCCCGTCTTTCCCCTCTTCCCATCGCCCCCCGCGCGCTTGTTATTTTCCGATTATTGCTCAGTACTTAAATCGGGATCATACCCAGCGGCAACCTCGGAGGAGGAGAAATGGACTGTCCCATTCTAGCTATGGGTGCCTAGATGGGAGACACCCACGACTGAGACTGAGCCTACTAGTTCTCTCGAACCAAAGAGATTTGAAGGTATCTGGAGCTTTGGATAATTAAAAATGTTGACCAAACAGAAATTTAGCATAGAAAGGAATTCAAGCTGGAAAGGAAATTTTAGCCTCTCTTGCTACAGAAAAAGAAACTGAAATTGAAATCTGACACTTGTCACCTCGACCTCCGTCATTTGTGGGAAATGTGTTAACGACGCAAATATCATCAGCAATAGACTTTTTTTCTGAGTTTAATTCCTATTGTTGTCGCATTGTAAGGTCCCTGACCGAGAGAGTGACTCGTGGCTTTTGGGTGAGAGTAGAATACTACGCACTATTATTCACCTATTCCATTGTTCTCTTTTGCCGTGTACCTTTTGCTATTTTGCATTATTTGTTAGTATCTGTTTCACGGTTCAAGTAAAATCACTCTATGTTTACTTCACTTACGATAAGTCATTTTGGGAACGGAAGTTTGTTTACCGAGAAGTCCGCAATCTTTGATTAATTAGGCAATGATCTGAGTACCTTGATCTTGCAAAACAAGACATACGTGCCATGTCATCCAAAAATGACAGAAATGAATTCCGCGGCTTTTCTAAAAAAACAAAAATATTAAAGAGAGGGAGAGAGAAAAATAGGGAACACTGACAAAACAGGGGCTAGAAAAGTGCCTGATGAAGGTTAGTTTTGTCTAGTCGAAATATTGGGCAAAAAAAATAACCCATCCAAAGCCTACAGGGAAACGTTTTTATGCGGGCTCAGACAAATTTGCCCACTTCGTTCAAACGAAAAAAATGGTCGGGTCTCAAAATTTCTCCACTCAAAGCCAAGGTGAAACGTGTTTCTTGTCGATTGAGAAATGTATTTATCTCAGTTCTTTAACTCGCTTGTCATTTCCGTTTTAAGATGAATCTTACTAAACCGGAATTTATGCCATAGCATTAAAAAGTTAATATCCCATTTATAGTATGCTCTGTTGACAAATTAAATACGACTGAACACAAAATAAAATAATTAAAACGAAGTGTGTCAGGTCCGAATAAGTTGACAGATTGTGCATGGAATTAAATATGTGTTGTATATTCATGTTTAGATTGTCAAAGACGATTTTAAAAATAAGGAAATTCCGGTAGTTAAAATTATTCGAGCACGTAAAGATTCGAGTTAGTTAGATGAAACAGAGAATTAGTCAAAGAAAAGTCGATTCCCTGATTAAGATTTCAAATCAAAATTAAAGTAGATTTAAATATCCCTTAAAAGCGTTAGTTCTTTTCGGTTATTCGTTCAATTTTTATTTTTAAAAATCATTTCAAATTATAAAGCAAATGATCACGTGTGACGGAAAATGATGCTATCTCCAAATTTGCTCTGAGTATAAGGAACATCAAATTCACGTCAGCTGTGCTTGTGAGTCACGTTTCGTGCGAATTAAATATACGAGCCTGTCTATATTTAATATGGTCTCTTATTCAAGTAGTAATACTTTTTGGCAACAAGCCTGTTAGGATAAGTTCCAACAAAGGGTGTGATTAGGAAACAGTGACACTAGGGAGATAGCATTCATCACTGGTTCTTTTCAAGGGCGAGCAAAGGCTTTCGCTGCTGGGTGGGTTTGCTGAGAGGGACCCCCCGCAACGGTAGCGTTTTGGGAGACCCTCTATTTTCTCTTTATAAGAGATAGGCTTAGATAAATTCTGCCTTCAGAATTCGAGCAGAATAAGCGATTTTCGAGGCGAGCCTTCTGCCGGTAGAATAAGGCATTTTCGAGCAGAATTTGAGCAGAATAAAGGAAAATCAGCGGCACGGTAATAAAACTTAAAAACTAAGTAAAAGATACATGGAAAATAACTTGTGATTAATTTGATTATTTGATAGCTACAAAGCACTCACATTAAAAGTAAGATGAATTACAATTTTGCTACGCACAATGAACATTTAATTAGTTTGTAGTGGTTAGGCCAAGGCTCCCTTCTACATTTGCGAAAATAAATACCGAGCAGAATTCGAGCAGGGGTCGGAGCAAAATTTTGAGCAGATTAAGCGATTTCTACGAGCACTGCCGGCAGGCATAATAAGCCATTTTACGAGCAGAATTTATCCAAGCCTAATCTGAGAGATCATCGAGCGCTCGTATAAAAGTAAAAACCGTGGGGATTTATAATCAGACCGCTAGCGCAATGTTCGCACGCTCGCCAAATTCGTCGAAAAAAAAAAAAAATTAAAGAAAGAAAAAACGTTGTTGGTGACAGGCTATCACGACAGGGTAAATGTCATTAACGACGCATAGTTAGATGTGAAAGCGAAGAGGACAACCACAAGTAAAATTAAACATAAAAAAATATATTTTCTGGTAGGATTTGGCATGACTTGCTTCTCGGTTGTACCGTGTTGAATTCCTCGGTCATGCATGTAAAATAGAATTAACCTCACAAATGAAACTCGTAAGTAAGAGAGCGCCTCAGTACATAAATCACAGGTATAATAAAGAAAACGGCAAACAAAATCACCTGAAATTTTTTCCAATACTTTAAAGGGTCCAATTGTTCCCTTTCGGAGAATTTTACTTAACTTAATCCTGTAGAACGACGCAAGAAACAGCTAGTATTAACTAATGTAGTATCCAAAGGGGAGGTTCAATAATACAGACGAACCTCCACGTGCGACCACCTCTCGTAAACGACAGCCAATCCAAAACACCAAAACTTTCCCAGTCAAAGCCTTACAGTTGGAACCTCTAGTAAACCACCACCTCCTGCAAGCGACCGCGACCACTTTTTGGGTCTGACGTTTCGGGCGCGATCCATTCAACCAAAATTTCCCGAAATTTCGGTCCAAAACTCAATGGGTCGGTTCGGTCCAACCGGAAAAGTTTCGAAAAAACAGGTCCACCTTTTGAGGTGGTCCTCTTTTCCCGGTCGGACCGGTCTGAATTTTGGTTGAATGGATCGCGCCCGATATTTCTAATCTCTTGTAAGCGACCACTTGACGCATTCTCTGATCTCTAGCTACGTTAGCTTTGTTATTAATAAGAGTATACGAAGAACTTTAGTGACAACATGGAACTACACACATCCTAACTTGCATGCAATAAATTATCTTCTATAAAGTACATGTGCTCGGACCTCTTCTCGGAAAAGACCCCTGTGGTTCGATTCTTGTAAACGACCACCTCCTAAGCGACCACTCAGTCTTTGCATTTTGGGTGGTCGCTTACGGGAGGTTCGGCTGTGCGATGAAACTTGTCACCATCATTTGGAGTTTAGCTTGGAACCCTTGCCGTAACTGACCTTCCTAAAATCTTCCACGGAGTTTTCTTCACAGTGACAGGTTGGTCTTCTCTCCGAAAAGAACTACAGTCGTGGCCGTGCACAAACTTTCCGCTGGCTTAAGAAAAAGGAGACATTAATTTTTCTGGTGGTCGATTACGTAAGGGCCATTATTTTTTTAAAACGACTTTTTACTATTAATGAGCAGTATTCTGTGTAATGTTCTCTTTCATATGCTATATCCGTCTATTTCGCTTTTTAAAAATGTGAATTTCAACAATGATTAATACTCTATCTTCGTGCAGAGCTTTGATGACAAATGCGCGACTAATGTCCCGGGGGATGAGCACTCTTGAAATTGACTGAGCCATAATGTGATAAATTGTGAATTTGTCAATTTCGAGATAAGTTTCTCGCAACCGTCACTTTTGTGTAATCCACTCTTTTCCTTTCCGCGTACGTGTGACTGGAAATGTACAACAACAACAACAACAACAAAATATTTTAAGTGTTTCACACCTGAAAAAATCACGCAACGATTGATTCGATCAAATTACAATTTCAAGGAGTTATTTTGTAAAGTTGCCGTATGAAATAATTGCTAGCCTCCCATCAACAGGTGATAAATAAAACAAAACAGACGCGGAGTGTAAAGCTTTGTTTGAGTATTTTAACATAACAAAAAAGGAAACTGACAAAAATATTAACAATAAAATTGTGAATTTTCCTCACGGAACGAATGTGAAATTGTGGTGCAGGCCAGAAACTGAGAGATGACGAAAACCTGATTTCCTAAAAATACGGGAGTGATTAGATAAATTATCAAAGAAAATTTTTATTTTCGATCGTCAAAGTGTGAATCTTAGTAGCAATTTTGGGTGAATAAAATATTCTGAAGCAACTTAAGCAGTATGGAGGATTGTTCCTCTCTTTATCATTTACTATCCGCATCGTGACAAGGCAAAATTTGATTCAAGTAATAAGTGAAATATTTTACTTCTTTCAGCCGAAACAAGAGGAAAGGGAGCTAACGTTGATGGTTCAGTAATTGATATATAACTATATTTCTCCTAATTTATTCAATTCTGATGTAAATATGCGTAATTCGTGTCACAAGCGAACAGGCCCAATGTGATTGGCCAGTAAATGAAATAATTACAGCGCTGTTGCGTTCAGCTGTTTGACTGTCGCTTTCTTTGTGCATGAATATCCGGTGAATGGTGAAGATAAAAGCGTTAGAAATGGCGAGCCTGAGACGTTGAAACATTCATTATAGCGATTTTTAAACAGCCTACACGCTGGAAGGGAAGATGTGGTGTTTTATTTCGGAGCCGAACGGCATCATTCACGAAATTTTCCTCTCGAAAAATGCCGTCGGTCAGGAGTGTTTAGACAAGGTGAGGATTTACACTCAAAAGGTTCTGAGCGATTGGCATGAATATTCGCAACTCATCATACACCTGTATGCTGGTTGTATTTTTAGGAAACAGCGTTTCATCTCGCTAGTTTTCGATTGACGTAAAGGACTTTTATAATTTTTCATCGTTTGCAGGTTTGCGAAATGTTAAAGCTTGTCGAGAGGGATTATTTTGGTTTGAAATTTGGTGGCGCGAAAGGAGAAAAGTTTTGGTTAAATTTGAGAAATTCTATGTCGTCTCAGCTAACAGGAAAGCCCCCTTATCGACTGTATTTCCTAGTAAAATTCTTCGTGAAACCACAGGAGCTTCAGCAAGAAATAACACGGTAAGCGAGACAGATGAATTTTATCGTTAGTTCTCTGTTATTACGTTATGACAATTGTACCTGCTACTGGAACTCCTTAATATAAACCTCACTCGATCAGTATTTGTCATTTGTTTATTTTACTGTACTGCCTCTTTCGCTTTCGTTCTTAATTTCTGTTTTATACTTATTTTCAGACACCAGTATTATCTGACGTTAAAAAACTTTATAAAGGAAGGAAGGTTGGATTTGTCCTCTCTGCAAACGAAGACCATCGCTCGGCTATGTGCCCTGCTTGCTCATATAGAATGCGGGGATTTTACCCAAGAACGAACTCCAAAATATTCCTGTTATATTCCCTTATCTGTTTACAATGTCTATGCCAAAACCTCAGATCTTCAAAAGGACGCAGCCATCGAGCACGCCAAGCTTGTTAACTCTCCCATAAGCGAATCGAAAATCGAGTTCTTGCACATATCTGGTGGTATTCCTGGCTATGGAATCGAGGTTTTTCATGGACGCCTGAGCGATGATAAAATGCTAAAAAAGGTTGACATTTATGTCGGCAGTGATGGCATACGAGTGTTCAGTGTAAGCCGAGAATATGACGGGAAACAAGGCAAAGATGTGGCAAGGAGAATTCTTGAAAAAAGGTAAGCCTAAATTTCTCGCTTGGATTGAACTATAGCTAGGAAACTAAGCTGAGCTGAGCTTTAAAAACACAATTTATGTAAAGTGAAAATCTGGCTTGCAGTGCGCCCTTTCTTTCAGCGGAAACATGTTCCATATTTTAAAAAATATCCTTTAATTTTATCACGCGCAAGATGTTTTTTTCTGAACTGAGCGTAGATAATTGTCGTTTATAATATCCAGTTTATCTTAAGTTGAAATGATTAAACCTTTTTGTTCGAATTGCCACTCGCTAAACTTTTAAACCAAAACAGTTTTCTTGGGGATTAACAATTTGCATCTTTAAATCATCTGTTTATACCTTGGCAATTTTTTACTGACGAATATAAATTTTTTAAAAAGTCCAGCGACTTGTCTTACGGACTAGGAAAAAAACTTCAAAACTATTTTTTTCGATTTTTTTAAAAAAGAAAAAACTATAATTACTTTAATGGTGATCTTTTCTCTCTTTTTGGAAGTGCATGGAATTTCGTGAATCTAAATGACAGATTTTTTAAATCGAAATACATATAATTGAGTTTTTCAGTCTGTGGTTGATTTGAGCTACTATTTGTTTTGCATTGGCACACAGACGTCTTATCTGGCGAGACCGCAAACGACTAATTTTTGGCAAAGTCGCTCTTTTATTTTCCTCTTCTCAGAAAGTATCGGTATAACGAAAAAAATTCACGGAGCTGATATCGGGCGAGTTTACATTTGAGCGAGAACCAAGCCGATGGATCTAGATTTTTTATTGTTTTTTGGACGTCACCTTTGCAGTTATCTTTAATTCGTTTTTAGTCTATCCCGCCTGCGGGTATTCTCAAGGTGGAAGTAGTTCAATTTTGTAGGAAAATAGTAGAGTGCTTCTCGTAATGAATTGAAAAGCAAAGAGAACTGCAGGCTATCCGATATTGAATACGAAAATTGCATAAAAGCAAATAAGGAAGGCAGATGTTTACAGTGTACTCTTTCAATAAACAGGGAAATAAAATGCGGGAACAGCAGTTCGCATATGAAGTCGCGTTTGTACATCTGTAGCAAAAAATTGACTGTAATTGAAAGAATGAAAGGAAAGCTTAAGAAAGAACTCGTGCTATTTCAATTTTTTTTGGCGACAAAAACCTTTGTTTTAAACTTGAATGTATCCGCCCGCTACACCGCTGAGATATAATCACGTTCCTTTTCTAAGAGACGAGTGTTTTCTCAAGCTCTCGGCTTGTTTGCTTTTGTGATCGAGATTCAGTGACAGCCCTGTAATATTAGTTGGAGACTCATATTCTGTTTCAGTGGTACCTGTCAATGCTGCTAGAGTTTCGTTGGCACAAGGTGGCTATCTGAACAACCGAGAATCTGTTTTAAACAAGGTACAAAGTTAAGAATCAACTGAATCGAGAAAAGAACGCTTTCTTGCCAACCCTATTACTCTTTTAATTAAGTTCAATGTGTTATTTACTCTAGATGACTTCGTATAAATAAATTGAGTTATTCAAAATGCCCCTCACTACTTAGTAATCGTCTTTAGGGCGTTGTCCTTAAGCGAAATTCGTTGACGTCAGTCAATCCTGAATCCGCTATAATCATACTGCAGAGATTAGCTAGCCGAATATCACACGTGTATTTTTTAAATCAGAGTAAAAAATTTTCCTGCGAAAACGTGAGTACAATGTGTAATAAGACCGTTCACCGCTGGCCACGCATTACAGATTTCCTTTTCATGATTAGCACAACTGAGTCATAGTATATTCCGTTTCCGAGCTTATTTTAATTTTTGACATTGTTATTATTACAGTCTAGGACTAATTTTGTCTTCCTGTGTGGAATGAATAACCCCTTACGCACTTGACTTTATTAGACCCTGGGTACCTGGTTGGTAGCTGGAGGTATATCTCGCGTGCTGCGGGTTACTTAAGCATCGTCCTTCACTGACATCTTCGGGCTCTAAGCAGTTGAAAACGCACCCTGTTGGAACTAAAATAATCTGCGGACACCTTCTTTTGAGCCCTTATATCCTCTTGGACTAATTTACCTGTAGTGAAAGCATCGGCCGTTTGAATGTTACTGGAAATACCACAAAAGTGGAATAGACCTTGTCACGGTTTTCGACGCCATCTTGACTAGTAGGCAAACGCGTGAGAAATTACAGTGTTTGTATGAGAATCTAATGTCGAATAATTTCCGTAAAACGGCTGTTCTGAAAAAATTATCAATTGTAAACTAAAGCCACAAAGCAAAGGAGTGCCGTAAAAAATTTTAGGGGCGTACCTGTGCTTAAATTTCTCCGGAGGCTTGCGTTAGATTTTCCATACATTTGTCTGTAATTTTCCCGGGACTTTCTTACAGACAAATGTATAAAAAATCTTAAGAAGTGGTTCTAGGTCTTCTAGTGCATGTAACGCCCTCAAATTTTTTCAGGAGAATCCTTAGGAGTGAAGCTTTAGTTTACAAATCATTTTTTTTTTCAGAACAGCCGTTCTACGGAAATTATTCCACATTAGATTCTCATACAAACATTGTAATTTCTCACGCGTTTGCGTACTCGTCAAGATGGCGTCGAAAACCGTGACAAGGTTTATTGGCCGGCTGAGAAACAGATTTTCTGATTAAATCACGAGATCAGAGTTGGCAATCAGTCAACCAAGTTGATACTAATACTGCTTGGCTTAAAAAAGATGGAAGACAGGAATGAACACAATACTCAAGCTGAAACGAAAGTTGCATTTGCATGTAATCGCCCTTAGAAAATGTCAAAGGTCAAAGACCAAAGGATAACGTTGATTCTTGGAGGCCCTATAGTAACAGGTTCTGTTTAAAATTGTCATTCAGGTTAAAATATGAGGAACATACTGTAAATCCTCTATTAAGACCCCCTGTCAAATAAGCCCCATCCCTCTCATCAGAGCTGTGGATGGATTTCTCCATGTCAAAGATCATTGGGAGGGTCCATTGAACCCCAACATGTATTGTGATTGCATTTTTTTCTCATGTCACTGTTTTGTACTTTCAGAGTTTCCTTTGAAGATGTGTCCACCGTTTCGTACAACAACCGCTGTTTCACTGTCGTCCACGGTGGCACCGGGCCGTTATCCCGGCGAGACACCTATAAGATGAAGTCAGAGAGCGATGCAGTTGCGTTGTTCCGAACGTTTACCGAGTACCACACATTTTACCAGTGTAACACTGTCAAGCGATCAGTTATCGATCAGTGCACGAGGACATTCGCTGGCCGGCTGTTTTCCGTGTTCGTGCCTCGTAACGACTTCGGCAGGATTTTCCTGTTCGACGTGCAGCGCACTCGGCGTCAAGCATACAGTCATGCGTGGGGCGAGCTTAACTCGTGTCGCATGATTGACATGACATGCCCCTCCTCTGGCAGTTTCCGTTGCGCGGGTGCGTCAGCAGAGTACCGCCCTGTACAGTCTCCGCTCACTCAACGGAGGTGCTACAACATGAAAAGAAAAGACAAACCTGGGACGTTCCGGGGCGAGGGACAGAGAGCCTGTACAGAACGAGAGTGCACGGAGAATATGTCTTCAGAAGAGCTGAAGGTTATGGTACGACACCTTCAGGATGCACGTATCTGTCAGATATGCATGGATAGCGAGGTTGCTACTGCTTTCTGCCCTTGTGGTCACGTGGTTTGTTGTGTGGATTGTTCAGCCATGTGCAAGGAATGCCCGTTATGCCGAAGTCAGATTACCTATGCACAGAGGGTCTTCTTCCCTTGCCAGTGAAAGGAGACTTTGTGAAAGTGCATGTCCGTTTTATGTCCAAACCGAGAAGATCTTCGGAACGTAATAAATATGTCTTATACTTCACTGTTTAATATAGAATTGCCACGTGGAACAGTGGAACATTGTACTTAATGGCAATCATATTAATGATGAAGTAAAATTGTAATGCTTAAGTTGAAAAAATTACGCGTAAACACGTTTACGAGATGGAGATAGCAGGATTCTCCGTTTCTAGCAACATCTGTCGCATTGAAGAGGACCTTCGTTTCAGAACGACTTCACTGAAAGGCGGAATTGTTTTATTTTGAGATATTGCGAGTCCGCCGAAAGGATGTATAAACTATTTGTAGAGAAAGAGTTTATAAAATATTTCTTTATTACGTACAAAAAGAACTAAAAGATTTAGGTTTGTTTGAGGCATCTTTGAAATGCA
Source organism: Porites cylindrica (assembly GCA_964035525.1). Classification (NCBI taxonomy): domain Eukaryota; kingdom Metazoa; phylum Cnidaria; class Anthozoa; order Scleractinia; family Poritidae; genus Porites; species Porites cylindrica. The sequence continues at coordinate 18,707,616 of OZ037778.1, read as the reverse complement.
GAATGAAAAAAATGATAAAGGTAGTTACAGTGTATTTTCAAATTGCTTTTGAAAAAAAAATGGTTTACGGTCAATTGAGCGTGTAATTTCCTTTCTGGAAAAGAGAAATTGTTGAGTTTAGCAACCTTTTTGCCGGCTGAGAAGCTGGTTTTGAAGTCGACAACGATCAGTTCAAAAAACATGGATGGATTTTTTTTAATAGAGTAGTTTTCTAGCCAAGTAGAAGACAAACTATTCTTTCAGATATTTGAGTTAGTACGCAAAGTATTGCAGTTATTGTTTTTTTTTCGCCCTTTGTTGTAAGATTATTTACTGCGTATTTTTCATGACGCACAGTTTTTCTTCATATTCTTAAATTAATAGTCTGATTTTGCGGCTTGGTTTACGGAAGGGTTTTCGTGTCAGTTCCAAGAAAGTTCCAAATTAAAGAAGATTAACAGTTCATTGTTGCGATAAGTGATATTTATAGGGTCAAGATTGAGTTGAGGTTTGTCATTAACTGTTGGAACATTCTCATTTTCCCTTCGAGTCTAAAGAGTAGCCCTTAGCTTAGTACTGAAATAAGAACTTAGATATTTTAAAACAATTACAAAGAAGACGATTGAAGAATAAAAATGAGTTAAATTGTCCTTCGGTCGCCTTGTTATTGCATTGAGGGAGCAAGAGGGTTAGACCTCGAGTAGTCCCTAGGGAGGACTGATCGAAGAGAGAAACTTGAGCCGGAGAGAGCTGTGGAAAAGGGAAACAGACCCGTTCACAGTCAAACTCTGTGCAACCCCAGCCACCGAAAATTTGACTGAATTGGTTCCGTTCATGAAATATGTCGGGGACACTAGCAAAACATTGTTGACGGCACAGTTATTCAAGTTTCACGACTGAAATTTTAACTTACTTATAATGACACATCAAATGTAAGGCCTCATTTTCATGCGACGAACCAAACTCTAATTTGGGTCGACATAAATTAAGTTAAGACCGTCTGTTGGGTAAGAAGTCAAACTTAGGATGCGTCAAACCAATCAACTGAATCAGAACAAAAAGTAATTTTAAGAAATTTTCTTCTGAACGAGACTAAATATACTTTATCATACAAATTTTAAGTTATCAGTATTAGTTTATTTCGTCGCATGGGAAGGTCGACGTTTGTCCCGGAGACGCCAGTCTTCAGACGTTTTATGGGGTCTTCTATTCGTCTGAAGCAGACGGACAGAACGTGTTGGACGATCCAAACTCTCAAGGCCTCTTCACATGAGCCCAGGTGATCGGGCCCTAAATGGTAGTAAACCTTGTTAATTCAGGGAGTTTTAATTCAACAAGAAGACGCCTGAAGGCGTTTAATCGGGATGTGTTGGTGTAAGTAAGAATTATGTCGAATTGCATTGGAAAGTTGAGCAGTGTATCAACAATAAATGTGTACAGGAGAGACGGAGATGTCATGTTACATACACTAGAAGATGAGTGACTCACAAGGGTTCCTTTGCTCCTCAAAGCAAAACTTACATCAATATTGCCACCATATATATTAAGAGTATGAGGTATTTCACTAATATTTGCTTTCCTGCTTCACTAATATCCTCAATAAATGCACTTCACATTCAACATTAGCATGTAATGTATCAGACTTACAATAACTACAGGGTGCAAGGCTGTGCTTTAGGGAAAATTTTCAGGGAGCACTTCGGGCTCCCAAGCATTTTAGCAGGGATGCCAAGGCCTAAAAGATGGTCGCCCAAATATAATCTTCGAGGAACCTTTCGGGCTCCCAAACATTTTAGCTGGGGTGCCCGGGCCTCCAAGTTGGTTGCTCAAATTAGTAAATCAGTGAGCTGTTAGTTAATTATTAAAAATTAAACAAATTATTTTCTAAACAAGCTGAAGCAGGACTTAGAGTTTTGATTCTTCATTTTCATGAAAACTCACATCCTTTGACCTCCTGGGCGTGCGAAAAAAGCCTCGCATGATGTCATACCAAAACAATGAAACCCATCAAAGTTTTCGCGCAATATGAGAGACCAGGGCAACGTCGCCATTTATTTTAGGGGACACAAGGGACACAGGGGACACGAGACACAAGAAACACAAGGGACACAGGGGACACAAGGGACACAGGGGAAGCAGGGGACACAAGGGAACACAAGGGACACAGGGGGACATAGGGACACAAAGGACACGGGGAACTCCAGGAGACACAAGGGAACATAAGGGACACAGGGGTACACAACGGGACACAGGGGACGCAAGGGACGCAAGGAACACAGGGGGACACAGGAGGACACAAGGGGACACAAGGGGACACAAGAGGACACAACGGACGCAAGGGACACAGGGGGCACAGGAGGACACAAGGGGACACAGGGGACACAAGGGACACAAGGAACACAGTGGACACAGGGGACACAACGGACACAGGGGAAACAAAGGACTCAAGGGGACCCAAGGGACATAAGGGACACGAGGGACACAAGGGACACAGTGGGACAAAGTGGACACAGGGGACACAGGGGACACAAGGAGACACAAGGGGACAAAAGGGTACACAAGGGACACAGGGCACACAAGGAACCCAGGGGACAAAAGGGCACACAAGGGTCACAAGGGGACACAAGAGACACATCGGAAACAGAGGACATAAGGGGAAACAAGGGACACAGGGGACACAAGAAACACAGGGGACACAAGGGTCACAAGGGGACACAAGAGACTCAGGGGAAACAGAGGACACAAGGGGAAACAAAGGACACAGGGGACACATGGGAGGGAGAAGACAGTAATTAAGATTGTGGTTTTCTTATGTATTCTTTATAAAAACGTTTGGGTCAAAAATAAGGACGCTATTCTTTTTACTAATCATTTAGGTTGAAAAGAAAATTCGCTCAAGATAAATGACTGAGATCCCGTTGAGCTTTACGGGAAAGCTGCTTTGAATTTCAACGAAACCGCAGCCGCCCCAAAACTTTTATTTCTTTTGAATAGATCATCTTGTTGGAAAGTTGTTGTTTTATATCATCGGCGAAATGTTCAGGACAAATGAGCTTTTCGTGTATTCGGTAGCTAGCTAGCTCTACTTTGACCTCTAAAAATTTAGCTTCGTATTTACTTTTAGTACGTGATACGTAATGACTTGTCACGACACCAAAGACAATGCGGGACTTTATAGCTTTACATACCTTTTTTCTAAAACAATCACAATAATACTCGTGTCTTTTCTTTTTTTCATACACCGTAGTTTACTGGAATAAAAATCTTAAGTTATGTTTTAGTCTCGCAGACACAGCAGTAAAAAACAGGTAAAAATATTTAATTATCATAAAACTGAGGCGACTCCCATTTTTACTTAGCGATTTTTAAAATACAAAACGTTTGTTTCGCGTCGCCGACCGTACTTTACGCCTCGCAGAGCAGAAGTAACAATTTCTTTTGAAAAACTAACTGATGAACAATCCTAAAAATTTGAAGAAAAAATTTTAATACTATTTTGAAAAGCTGTTAAAAATGTCACGTTCATAGTCAAGGATTATAAGTCTCGCTTGCGTAAGCAGCAAGACTCATAATCTGCAACGCGTTTTTCGCCCCCCCCGAGGGGGGGGGGGGTCCCTTACGGTGATTCCTTAGTAAAAGAACCTAACATAGATTGTAGATGAAACTTGGTACAATGATGAAACAAGTCAAGGAGATGACAAAAAAGTAATAAAAAGTGGGGGTCACCGTGCTCGTTTTGACGTCACAACGCTGACAAATATGGCTCTTTAGGACCCTTTGACCAAAACCGCGCGCCGCCCAAAACTAGACAAAAAGGAGAGATTTTTTCGATGATGCATCTGGTATCGCAAAGAATTTGACTTTAATGTATTCTTTATCCACTGACGTAACAGAAAAATTCCTTTTAGTGCCTTTGTTTATACTTTATGCTCCAAAGTAGAATTAAATTGGACACGCGCTATTCGACCCGTGATAGCTCAAACCGTACAATTTAGTAAAATTGCCAAAAAACTGAACATAGATGCATATGGTATGGCAAAGAATTTGACTTTAATGTATTCTTTATCCACTGACGTACCAGAAAAATGCCTTTTAGTGCCTTTGTTTTTACTTTATGCTCCAAAGTAGAATTAAATTGGACACGCGCTATTCGACCCGTGATAGCTCAAACCGTACAATTTAGTAAAATTGCCAAAAAACTGAACATAGATTTGTGCCAATTTTTTTGTCATCGAGAGGAAGCACTGTCCTTATTAAAATCATGAAATAAAAAATGGGGGTCACCGGACTCGTTTTTGCCGTAGAGCTGCAGAAAGTGGGCACCAAATGCATTTTCTCCGATTTTTGAGAGAGGACTGGGGCGAGTTTCAAAATAGAATGTATGTGAAAGGGGGAAGAAAGTATTAAAAAATCCGTTTTTACAGAATTTACATCGAGATATCGCATTTAGGGCACAATGTGATAAAGAAAGCGTTTAAATGAAAATGAAAGTGAGTAAGCACAAGTTAAACATCTACTATTCTCGGCTTGCACTGTCACGCACTAAAAAATAAAAATGCAAACCATTCAATGCAGAAGGAGTAGAATTTGGGAAATGAAAAAAGATAAATATACAAAAACCCTTGCCAAGAATCAGGTCTGTGAAATATTTCCAATGCGAGATATTGGGAAAAACGGTTTACCTAAATTTATAAAGCTTTGTATGGAAATGCCATGTTGGTGTCCCTTTCAGGAACACCAATATGGCCGCCGGATACCACCAGAAACATCTGTTTTCGAGTTTTCCTACTTATGCCCTTTAAGTACGTTCAGATGGCGCTTCCTAGGAAAAATTTTGAAATCTTTTTTTTGTGACGAAATACTGCTAGTTGGAGCTGCCGTACTTTTATTTAACAGCTACAAATAATAAAGAATTTACAGGTAAAAGCTCGTTGACTTCGTTATGTGCCGAAAGCTCTGAAAAAAAAATTAGGCCGAAGCACCATATTTAACGAACTGAAAAGTGTTGTGAAAGCGATGATCGCTCAGAATAATTCCCAGGTTTCTGAAGGAGGAATGACAGGAATTTCAGTCAAACCAGGTCTAACCTGAGATCAGGCTCTATTTTCGTTTCGCTTTGAAATTACATTCCGGCGGGCAAGACGAAACGAAATGAGAGCGGTAGCCGTTAGAGAGAATGTATGAGAACCGCTCAAATTGGGCCTGATCTCAGGTTAAACCAGGTCAAGATTCCATTCATGAATTAATTATTTGAAGAGTGAACCCGTTTGTCGCTTCTGTAACTTGTAGCCGTATCAAATTGAATTTAAATGATCGGTGAAATTTTGACTGCAATTTTTAGTATACGACGAAATGGAAAATACTTCAATGGATGAAATTTCTATTTAGACATTTTTCAAACTGGCAAGAAAACTGAGCCGGCAGAGATTTCATAACGAACTCGCGTGTGCACTGCTCATTACGCAAGCAAAAATGCAGACTGAAATCAACAACAACTAACGGATGGCGGCGTTTTGGCCAATCGGAACAGCGCAAATCATCCGTATTGTACCCTATCCAATCAGAAAAAAGTCCAGATTCTGGCTTTTTTCCATGTGATCTGTGAAAGAAATGTATCATGCCCTCCTCCCGAACACAGATTACAGAGATAAAGGGAGAGGGCATGATCGCAGGCTAGGCCGTCAGCTAAATGCCGCGTCACGCAAAAGCCTGGAAATTCAAGCGTCCTCTCTCGCAAAACGAAGAACCCTTTCGAACCAAAAATTTGTTTATGTAAAGGTGTTTAGGTACTGTAATACCTCGTGAAAGTAGAAACTCAGAAGAATCGATAGTTTCTTAGTTTGATTTTGGTGACGTCACGTGAGGAAGTCGAAATCAGCAATACTCGTACTGCTTACGTTATGCATATTCCAGACACACAGAGTCTCCCCCCGGCAAGAAACAACCGCAAGCAAATATTCCAAAGGCGTTTCTCCTCAGTCAACTTCATTTAATAATGTTACTTCATATGCTCTTTTTTACGGCGGCCATCTTGTTATGCGCAGTGCAAAACGAGGGAATCACCTTAAACGGGCTATATAGGTATGTGCAGCGCCAAAGGGTATGGTTTTTTTAGCCTTTTTGTTTTGCCAATAGGATATCAATTTCGACTATTTTGGTCTGAAATAGGGTATTGTTTGTGCTCTAGTCTTGAATTGGGTATGGTTTTTAGAAGAATTAGCTACTTCTTCGATTCATCACTTGGGGAAGAGACCATTTCCCTTTTAATGTTTACCCAACTACCAGACTGTGTAAAACCCTTCAAAGTGACCCTTAAATTCTCCTTTAAAGCACAGTGAATATAAGCTAACTAGATATTCTCAAAAGCAGAAGCTGCTGAACCGAAACTTGTTTGGAAACCATCCACATGGAACACCGCGATGTACGTTCACTTCGCGCGTGCTGAAGAACACTGTTCACGATATACCACGTACGCAGTAACAACATAACATGAAACGAGGTGCATCATCGTCGTCTGTTTGGAACTCGTGCTTAGTCGGAACACCTTCGGGAGTCTCAAAGAGTTCAGCGGAGATACAAAACTTCAAGAGCTAGTGTATAATTTGACAGCGGCATTCTAAAAGAGCGCTTTTAGAAAAAGATATAAGGCCTTAATTTCGGGGATCACAGATTTTGCTCATTTAAACGATTAAATCTTGCTGGCAATCTATAAAATAGTAAAATCTGCTCTACGCATGTCAAACTAGAGATTTTGACCTATCATTTATTAATAAAATCACAGAGTCTTTTCCTCAGTTCGATCCGCAAACTTCGACACAAAATCGTGTTTTCTCAATTTGGTACAACTGTGGCTTAAAGTATTATCGTAAAGTGCAATCTAAAACATGAAAAACAACCGTCCTAAACTTCCATTATTCCATTATGTCTCTGTTAAGTTTTATCTACTGTAAATCGCCTCTAAAACAGGCGAGATATAAGCGTTTTAAAAGATGATTTATTCATAGATAGGTGTCCCCCGCGGCCTTAAGGCCTGTTTCAAACGTCGTGCTACAGCCGTGCGAAGCTGGTTCGACTGTACCTCGACTGCAGCGCGACACTAGCACGACTTGCTTTCAGACGTCAAATTAATTTAATTCAGTCGAATAGAACGTCTGTTGCCGAAAACAAAACACAAAAATAAAGAAACGGTTTAGTAAACTTTTAAATGTATTCTAACGTATTTATAACTTATGAATTGAGTTCGACACGGCGGTAGCACGGCGTCTGACTGTTACAAGTCGAGCTACTGCCGTGTTACTCCGCCTTTCATAGAAGGAGTAACAGTGGTTACGCAATAAAGCAAAAAAAAAAAACAGTAAACGACAATCAAACACCAAAATGCAGTGGAATGCATTGCAGGTAAGTCCTTTTTATTCATTTCATTTAAGAAAAAGTAAGGTTTAGCGTTGTTTAGCGTTTGCAGATGTCAGTAATATATTTCTCATACAAAGTCTCTTATATTTTCAACGGTCGCCTGTACCGCGACACCGGCGCGTCACCTATGGTATGTAAATTACATTACACCCTTCCCTTGTAACGTGAGTTTGGGCACCTGTGGTGCTACATGGCAATAGCACGACTTGGTTTCAAACGTCGCGCTACTGCCGTGCTAAAGATACGGTCCATCATTGAATCATGTTGCTTCTCTTGAAACCGATATTAAGGTGTGGGAAAAAAATCGGTTGTCTTAATTTTTAGTATGTCATAAATTTGCATTATTAAAAGAGATAACAAGGCTGGCATTTTCAAAATTTCATCTTATGGTAATTTCTTTCCAACATTCGCGTGCTTAGTCTTGGCCAGAAATTACAATGGTCCGGTCCTAGAACCGTATCTGTAAACGTTTTAATATTCAGGGTCGGCCAGGAGGGGTGGGGGGTAGTGGAATACCAAATACCCGAAATAAACCTTCCAATGTACCAAAAATTATACTAAAACTCGTGTAAAATACCAAAATTAAGAAAAACCACGGTATACTTTATACGAAAAATTAGTTGTGAGTGAATTCTTATACCCAAATTTACGCATAAAATACTGTATAGCTTCCGAAATTCAATACCCCAATATACTGTATACCCCCAAAACCTGGCTGACCCTGAATCCGGCCTACCCTGAATATTGCCTGTGCCCGCCGGACGAACCTTTAATACCACGTGCTATAGCACGTGACAAACAGTGACAAAAAGTGCACGTGCCGTGCGCGTCCCTACACAACGTGACTGCCTTGAAGAGAGATTTGTTTTGCAATGACGTGGTTTTTGTACAGACTATTCATTGCCTGCAGTTGGGCCCATGTCCTCTCAGAGAACTATTTTTTAAAAATTACCATTCGTCATTATGTTGTTGTTGTCATGACACAAACCGTCAAGCTAGTTTTAACTAGGTTAAAGGTTTAAAAACCCTCGCCATTAAATGGTCGCTCGTTTATTTTTAATAGAAGCTAATAGAGTATAATTTACTATTTCCCCTCACCATTAGAACAACGATTCATTGGTTCATACCTTATGTTATGAATGTAAAACTAGACTGCGAGCAGTCTCTTATTTTTCTTTGCAAAGTTACTGCACATGGTTTGTAATCGCGCTAACTGAGATAGGAACTAGACGGATTTTAAGAGAAAAGGCGGACTGTCTAATGTAAAACAAATTAAACGAATCCGAAAAAGTCGTCTCATCGGGCACGATATATCGGGCTTGGCCAATATATGTCCCCATACATGAAGTACCTACCATGGCCAGGGTACCCGATGGAGAACCGCTGTTAGGGAGGCCTGAGGGCTTTTGTCATGAGAAGCAAGATGGCGGACCGTTAATTCGCTGAGGCGAGAGCCTTTCCTCTTTAATGCTATTTAGGTAGAGGTTATTACAGTTTTTGAGAATGGGGCAAGATCAAAGCAGTAGTTTAGCGGGTCAGATGGGCCATCCAAATGTTCCTTATACCTCGTATTCTGTGGACAAGGAGGGAGCAAAACCGAAGTCGAAACAGAGAGCCAAGCTGGAAGATATTATGGTCGTTAATGCGCCCACTGGAAGCCCAAAACTTGTCTCCAAAACTGAAGATCCTGATACGAGAAACTTGAACAAAATACCATTCTATTATCCGCTCCTTCGAAGCTCAATTTCCGCCTCGTCAGCTAGAGAGTTGGAGTTTTTTGATAAGTTTGACCTTCGCCCGTGTTTGTCACTGTGTTCACGATATGAGAAGCACCTGAAGCAATGTGCCGAGGCTGTAGCATTTGACCAACACATGCTCTCGTCACAAGTCCGCGAAATGGATACATATTGTGCTACAGTTTTGCGAGGAGTAAGTGACAGATACAAGAAGTTCTCTTATGTGGCTGGACAGCTAAGGAAGGTAGAGGAAATGAACTCTAATCTTAGGAGAATCGACGCTAACCTCAAGCGTCTTGTACCTATGATGGAAAGACTAAATAACGTGTTACCTGCGGAAGAACGGCTGGAGGAATTTTCTATATCTCAATACAGCATACAGCGCTAAAATTATAAATGCGGGTTATGTTGGGGTGGGTAGGTGAAAAAACATACAAAAAACAAAAAGCAACAATATCAACAAAAGGCAAACAATAAAACCATTTTATCAGGGTGGCAAAGGGGTGTACGTATCAGGCATTGGGCTGACTTTTTTTGGGTTATCACGCATCACAGGGAAAACGGAATTAGCCATCATGCATCATGTAAATGAGTAAGTTAACATGGCAATATATCAACCCTTGAATGAATCAGTTCTAATAAATTGCTTTCACGGTCTTTTTTGGGTAGAAAAGAAAATGACGTCATGAATATCTGTTTTTAATGTCTGTGCTTCTATTTTCAAATGATATTCACCAATCACGGAATTCTATAAGAAAATTCACGTGTCACTCTTTGTGAATACAGAAGATCATACACCGCCCAGTTAAAAGGACAGCTATGCCTAATCACGCCTCATGCAACTAGTTTGTTCCCGATCATGCATCACGCTGATAATTCATGACCCCTCAAGCGTCACTGAAAACCCCTTTGCCACCCTGTCCTTTGTTTGTCAAATCAGTTTGGGCTAGTTGTAAGCTCTCTTTCAGTAGCAGCTGACACTAAGCTACATCCCTGCCAACTTTACAGTTGTGTGCTCAGTGCGCTGGCCTTTGAATAGAAGCGAGGCTGGTGGTGACCTTGTTTTGTTACAAACCTTCTTGTTTTTCATGTGCAAATCATGGTATTCTCATGCTAACAAGCCTGTGAACTTGATCATTTACATATGAAAAACAAGAAGGTTTATAACAAAACAAGGTCACAGCCATCCTTGCCTCTATTCAAAGGCCAGGGCACTGAGCACACAACTGTAAAATGGCCTATTAAAGCCTAAAAGGACTAAAAAACCTGATAGTCTCAGTTTGCTTTATTTTAAAAATATAATGAAGAAAAATACCCTGTGAGATAGGTGACAACTGATTGTGGACCAGTAATGCTGCTCCAATTGTGTGTTTGAAAATTAAATTGTTGTTTTTGCTAAAGATTATGCAAATTTATGATGAAACTCTACTGAGCAGCCAACCTCGGTAAAGCAGCCACTTGCCGGCCTACCCCATGGGTAGCCACTTAATGGTGGGTCAGCTGTATACCGTATTTCCTCGAATAATAGCAGGGGGCAATTATTCCTTTTTTCGTACCAAAAGGGGGCGATTATTCAAGGGAAGGCGATTATAAACAATATTATTATTGGATGAGGTTTTTGTGATATCTGGAATAATCAAGGTCAAGGTAAGTAAGTGTTATCAGCCAACACGAAGGCCGAGGCTGATAACACTTACTGAGACCTTGATTATTAAAGCATATCACAAAAACTGAATCTAATTAATATTGTTTTGTCATACATTGTTTTTGAGGAAAATAATGACAAATATACTGTTGCACAGAACATGAATTGATGTTATTGGAAATCATGCATTATGCACCCACCCTACAGATAAGTCAGTTATCTGTTAGCAAATAACTAACTAATCTGTAGGTTGCACTGATTTCCTAAATTAGCTGTAGGCTCTAGCTTAGCCAATGAGGAGACAGGTAGTGAGTACAATGTATAATAATTTCAGATATTGTTCACTGCAAGTCTTGCCCCAATCATTTTGTTCTATTTTCCCATTAAATAACAAATAATCACATCAAAGAAACTGAACATGGGCTTTTTAGTGTTCCAAATTTGGCCCCTTGATTAATTTTTACTGTTGATATCCTTGGCGTCATCACTGATCAGTTTTTCTGCATGGATCACACTCCACTTCAGCCTCATCCTTGAGATTTACCGTTATGGGTATCAATAGCGAGATACCTATAGTGGTGGGAAGGGGGCATTATTCGAGGGATGCGATCATTTTAAATATTTCGGTCAAAGGGGGGTGATTATTCGAGGGATGGCTATTCGAGAAAATACAGTAATCCCAAGTAATGGAAAGAAGTGAATTTCTTTTCTCTTCTTCATTCTGTGTGGACAAGTCATTCTTCTGCATGAAATACCTAAGGCGTACTCAAGCCCCAAAGTTTGTCTTACCATATTTATTCGATTAACCATCCTGGGCGTTTATAAAATTTTTGGACCTCGAGATTGGGCGCTTATTCAAGGCGGGTGCCTATTTGAGGCTGGGTGCTTATTAAATTTTCACCATTTTCAGCAAGTGTAGTATGTTTATTTTGCAACAAAACAGTAAATGCTAATAACAAAACTCAAAGAAGTAACAAAGCAAAGTTTCTGTAAAATACTCTGAAGAAAACTCCGTCTTCGGCCAATTCTCTTATTAGTACTTACTCAATTTCAATCTCATTGTCACTCAAGTGGGTGCGGTCGGGGTGGGCGCTTATTTGAGTTTTATTGAGAGGGAGTGGGGGTGGGTGCTAATTAGAGGTTGGGCGCTTGTTCGAATAAATACGGTATTTGGAAGGAAAGAGAGGGCCTGGCAATAGGGTTGTTGACTGGCTAAGATGAAACCTTTCGTAAGTCTGTCATATATGATAAAAAACTACATTAAAGCAAAAAATGTCCCATCCTCGGAGACCCAGGGGCAGATAGTGGGGGCGAGGGAAAGTCTAAACGGGCGGAAAAATATTAAAAGGCACGAAGAAAAGTAAAGAACGGCGAGAAGAGCCCCTGGGGACAATGTCTTACCAGACAAGTTCCAAACGGTCGCCGCCGTTCTGGCTTCTGATTGGTGCGAGAAAACTTGTGTTTTTCTGGGGTTGAAACGTAGAACCTGCCTTCAATGCTCGTGAATATTCATTTTTCTAAGTACCATATTTGGGAACCCTTGAAAGACCACATTTGGAAAGCAATAGGCTTAACAACAAGCTTGCACGAGCATCACGCTTTTTTGTACATTTCTTTGCCGTTACTTCACGGCTACGACGTGAAAGTGCCTAATTTTACTATTCGTGGAGGGTGAAAACACAAGACAAGGACTTTCTTTTCCTGAACTTCGATACAGTCTTTCGAATTCAACTCTAGAAAAGGTTGCTAACATTCGACGAACTGAACGAGATGGAACAAGTTTGAAGGAGCGCAAATTCACCTTTTTTTAAAGTGATATTTCGTTGCCCTAGCCGTAGTTTTTACTTGATCTCCCTATTTTCCGAGAGGGCCTGGAAACGTGGAGTAAAATTACGTCACGTCATTTACGAAGTTTGATTGGTCAGATATCTTTTCTTCTCGTTCCAAATATAGTACTAGAAAAAATGAAAGTTCACGAGCATCGGACAAAGCAAACATGTGATAGTAACATGCACGTTTCAATCCCTTAAGAGTCTCTGGTGAAACCCTATGATACATTGTAGCCACTCACACTCATGCATGATCTGGTTTGGAGCTTAACATTGAAAAGTCTTCTACTTTCAATGTTAGGTAGGAAAAAAGAAAGAATGCCAACAATCTAGCATGAAATGAGTAGCACATAACAGTTAAAAGGAAAAGTTGTACCACCTCAATAATCCTTTATCAAACTCTGTTTAAAATGCATTTGTGGGTTACAGCAAAATACATAATGATATGCTGAGATCTACCTGTTACATTTTAAAAGACCCGTGAGAAAAAAAGCTTAGGTTAGTTTTAGATAGCTGGTAATGGCCAGAGATCCTCTCTCTGAAGACTGATATCAGTTGAGGTACTATAAGTAACTGCCACAATCTGAGCACTTGTCTCTTACACCAAGCTAAATTTATTACAACTTTGTTGCATGTTTTGAATAGGTTATTTAGCCATTTGGAGAGGATCTACGAGATGAATAAATACAACATTGTGACACTGTGTGTTAGAAAAAGAAAATGTGACCTGTTTCTTTTTACAGTTATTGATAAAGACGGATGAATGTAAAAAATCGATTAGAGGCAAGAGCCCCTAACCTCAAAAAAGGTATAACTTTGTAAAACTTTGTAGAAGAACGCGCCTCTGGAAGGACTAAACCATGTTATAGCAGGATTCTGTGGACAATATTCTACACTTCAAATCTATTTGCGATGTATCCCACCATTTTTTCATTTCCAAACAAGCAGTGTACTATAAATTAAACGTGGAAAAGAAAAGTTTATATAGTTGTTCTATTTAAACCTGTGTGGAGTACATGATTTGCTACAATTTTTCCTGCAATTTCGTGGAGATTTTACAGTGATTTGTTGGTGGTTATATTAAACTAATTCTTAATAGTTTAATATAGTATTGCAGCAGTTTCCTCAGTAAGATCAGGGTTTTCATTAAAAATTCCAGTAGCAGGAGAAAGGTGTAACATCACAGGAGAATATTTTGAAAGAGGCTGCACTAGTCATAGGCTACCGAACGTTAAGCCGGAGAATTCTACGTGGTAAACTCTGATCTCCCAATGAACACCCCTGAAGATGCATCTGACGTAAACACTTTCTTAGCAAAAGGCAGCTTCCACCAACTACCGTTGACTAATAAAGTAAACAGTTGAATGAAAATTCAGGCACATTCTGAAGTACAGTGATTCAGTAGTGACAATCACCGTGAAAATAGAGTTAGAGTTATACTCCTGCGATTTGAAATTGCATCAAAAACAGTGCAAAAAGCCACCAAGAAAACCATACTTGTTCACTATTTTTGTACTAGCGTACTTGGTTTGTTGAAAAAGTTAATTTTTCCTCTCTAGAGTTCAAACAAATGTTATAAACAGGGATGGGCTTTTTTAATTAGCCAGTGGGGGCAGTAGAGGGGGTCTGGAAGGTATTTTCGCCTTGTAGCTTCAAGAGTTTATACAAAAGTCTACAATAGAGGATGTGTTGCCATGACGACATATGGCACTCGCTAAGGCTGCATTCTGCTACTTATGAGGTATTAATGGCCAGTGATTCCACTAGTGTACTCTCTTCTGTTGTCGACTTCTGTAAATGTCATTCACAGGAGGTGCAGCGGATGAACTCTCATCATCACTTTCATGGTCAACACCTGGTCGTTTGACACCTCGCTTGTTCTGCTCAACCTCCATGCTACTTTCACTACTCTCCACTCCATTCATAGGTGCCTCAGAATCTGGTAACCCTGTGGACACAACACAAGAGTATTGAAATGACAGCACAATAAACAAGCATGTATGTATAAGCTACATCTTTTTGTTTAAATTTTAGGCTCAAACTCATAGGTGAGGCTTATCTGCAAGACCATCTCTTCTAGTTGCTCTACATTGCTTAGTTTGGGGTCAGAAAGATGACTAATAACATAATAAATGACTAAATAAACATAATTAACACAGGAAAGTTTCCCTATTAATATTTTTGAGGAGAAAAACGAGCTATCAAACAAAGATTGATGTACTCATTTCATGTAACAGCAATTTATGCCAGCCGAGGTTGTAAGAGTGTTTGAAACTTTCAAAAGTGAATAGGAGTATGAAAGTCTGATGCATGAAAGACCTACTCAGTTGTTCAAACGTTAGATACAAGTGCTTAATCCACCAGTTAAATCACTACCCTACAGAAACAAGTATTACAAACACCAATATTGGGCTGTACAGTGGATAGAGATTTATCCAGCAGATAGCGTTATACATCTTTTGAACAACTGGGACCAGATGATGTAACTCATGATCATTCTGAAACGTTTGTTTAATTATGATACACATTGACACATGCACAACTTCAGCTTGCAAAGAAAAAACCCTATGGGCTTTCAACTTAACACAAGCCAAAAAAAACAACACCAACAACTACAAAAACAGATGATTACGAAGTGAAGGATGCAAAGGTAAGAAATATTCTCACAGACCTGATGGTGGAAGTTCCGGTATTTCACGTTCAAGTGTTAACTTAATAAACTCATCTATCATCACAAATGGCCCCTAAATATAAGATATTAACTCTGTTAAATACGAGGTTAAACTATGAGATACAACGTCTTAATCAGTAATGGTAATATAAGATAGCCTGAAATTGATCCGATTGCTTCGAGTCGTTTTCTCCTCTCAACAACTGAGGGAGTAATAACGACTCGAAGTAATCGGATGAAATTCAGGCTCAATATAAGAAACATTGTTATCAATACAATTTTATGGAGTTTTGTGTAATGACCAGATGAAAAATGACAATGTTCAACAATGAGGAGAGCACATTTTCCATTATAAAAGTAACTATGTCAGTCCATTTGTTGATCAATGTAGCACTGGTATTTCTGAAGAAGACTACTAAAAGTCATGTCAGATTTTCACAGTGCAATGACATTAGTCTGGTTATAACAATCAGTCATCCCTAATGGATAATACCCAAAGAATTTTTCCATGCTTCTACACACTTGAGTGAGTGACAGGGCCAAACAACCCCAAAGCAATAAATAACATGTCTGACATGTCAAACCACCATTTTCTAATGTACTGGTAAGTTGCAGTTCGGGCCTGACCTCCCAGAGGGATTTCCGTATAAAAGTGCTGGGTGCTGGGGGGGGGTGTGGTTGGCCTCGAGTCATCGGAAAAATCTGATAACGCCTCTTTAAGCTGCCCGAATATCGATATGTGGGGCGCGGGGTGCCCTAATTTCATTTCACTCGTTAGGGCAGGGCTGCCAGAACGTTTTGAAATAGACAGCGTTATATTGTTGAAGAAGGTGGATGAATTTGTCATCTCTTATACTTAAAATTTAGAGGGATAGGAGAGCAGAGTAGCCAGCCAAAATTGTGACGTAGGTGGTGATTTGTGCCGGCCGCCTGCTGTTTTTGGCAACCCTGTAAGAGCTGGCACCAACTTGCACTCATTGTTCAAACCTAAAAACAAAGACGGTTTAGTTGGCTATCCAGTAGTGTCCATTGCTTCAAAACGTCCTATGACCTAATGGTGGTCAGTTCAGATTTTTACAATCATAAGCTGCACCATTCCACAAAATAAATAATAAATTGTACCCCTAAATTAACCCTTTTTAAGCCAATGTTACACGGAACAATTTGCAACGACGATTTTTAGCACAACGCAGCATTACAACATTCTTGCGACATTGTTTCAAACAGTTGCGACATTGTTCCAACATTGCAAAGCAGTGTTGTGCTAGAAATCGTCATTGTGAATCGTCTCGTGTAACATCACCTTTCATCATCAAATTTTTCAAACTGATCTCCATACATTACCTTAAATAATTAGTTGAGAGAATTTGAGAAAAGATCAAGGTATTTTTACTTTGGTGATCACATTTTTAATTCTAAAAGCTTTTTCAATTGATTGTGTATTGATATTGTTCGGAGAAAATTGATGTTAATCACGCGGCTTGGGAGTTAAGGGGTACGGCTGAACTAAGTAGTCACATTTACCTGAAAGCACGAGGGGGGAGGTAACATGGTCAAAAGATGTGTTGCTGCTGGAGGCATAGGAAAGACTCCTCCAGGTACGGAGTGAACACCAGCTGCAAAAAATCAACACACAAGAAATGGCGAATATAAGTCCAGGAGATGCCTGGAGTTACTTGGTAGACTGAAATCAGTAAGCAAAGGGAACAGGCCTGAGATGTGTTCTGGATAAATTTCAACCCTACGGATAACACTATTGTCTAGGGTACAGTAATTAGACATGTGATATGAACACTGGTTTTTCCTTTCAAAGAATGTATTTCAATAATTGTTTCTGCAGAGAGTTGAGTCAAGGTTAGCATAACCAAGAGTTAGTGCAAAACCTGAATTCAGATACAAAAGTTTAAAAAGCAAATTCTGTTAAATTCTTTTCGTCTATAATTTGATGATAGATCCTCCAAAAAGAATAGAGAAATTTATCCAAGAAATGCTTTTGAACAAACGAAAAAGAAACATGGATAAAAAATTTAACCCTTGATAAGCACTAATCGACCTTTGAACAATTGGGCCAAGAAGCTACTTTCAGTGGTCACCTACTAGTATAAATATTAGCAAAATTGCTCCCACACTGTGTTACAACATTCCGACAGACAGACAGACAGACAGACAATCTACAAGTCAAAAGTATCACCGATGGTTGAAAAGCAACATTCCATTAAAAAAAAAAAGCTTTCTGGAATGGCAATATTAAACCCTTTCTGTTCTGAATAGATTGGCTGGGTTGTTTTTGCCTTTGTCCAGTCCCCACTTAACCCTTTAAACCCTAATATCAAAATTCAAATTCTCATTCGTTGTCCCTATATGTTTTCAATAGAAGCAGTGGGCAGAATTTGTTGAAGTATCAATTAGATTCATCTTGTGTGATCAGGCCCTCAATTCTCATGACCACTGTGTTTTATAAAGCAGTGATATTACAAGGAGAAATTTGACGCTGATCACTCTTAGGGCTTAGAGGGTTAAACCCGACTGATGTTAGACGTTTTTACCAGCACTAGCGGTTGGTTTGAATGGTATCATCTGTGATACATCTGGTCTAGGGAATTTAGCTGGTTTCTCTTCACTCTGCTCATCTGGGATGGTTCCAGACGAGAGTGTACTTGGCATACTACTGCTTTGCCTTGTGGAACCCTACAAGATGAAAATGCTATCAATAAACTATTGGTGGCTGTGGACAAAGCAGTCAGGCTTTAAACTTGTAGGTTAGGTACTGTTATGATCAATTCTGACAGGCACTATGACCTTAACAGATAAAATGGTGACAAACAACACGAAGATGAGTTGAAACAGTGACAGTCATGAGGACAACTGCAAATAAAAATTTATAGTAAAGTAGGAAGAGGTACATGGTGCCCCAGCAATTATAGAACAAACCAACAATTGACTCACCACATAGCCCATAATTTTAAGCTCCAGAGGAGAGCAAGGGAAAAGATCCAAGTACTTATATCTGTCTACAAGTAATGATGTTTCAAGGCCCTCTAACTCCTGAAAAAAGACAGCAAATATAATACTCAAAATAAGAAATGTTCTTGGGTTTTCTTACGTGGAGGTCATACGAGAGGGGGTGTGTGGGTATGGGGTATAGGGAATCAGGTTTTAGAATATATTGTTGTAAACTTTCCTGTCTGTAGATTGTTTTTCTTTAAAATTCCTCTGTACCTTAAACCTCCCCCAGCCTATCAAGTGAAGTATCAGTCAAAGAATGCTCTCAAAAAAGTTTTGTTTTGAGGAAATGACGACACATTGGAAATAAAAGTGGTCTACTGATAAGGATGAAACTCAACTTGATAAATTATAAACAAGCTGCTTAATTAATCTTCACCTCTTTGTACACTTCCAGTTTTCGTTTCTCCACCTTGACTAGGCTGGCCAAGTCACCACTTGTGCCCTCAAAGTCTAGGAATTTTCCCCATACATCACTGAAAAAAATATGTCGTTGTTAAAAAACATTTTCAAAGCATATTAAACAACTTAGAATAAGGGTTTTCAATAAGGTTTTAAGTAGTGGCAAAAGCTTTGGAGTAGGTGGATAAGGAAACAACTCGCGGCATAGGCACGACTTACTCAGTTACTAGGAGGGTCCTGGAAAAAGTTTGGAATCTGGGCCTCTTAGAGTGCATTTCCAGCATTCTGGAGCAAAAATTTGAGCGTTTGAACAGAACACTAAATTTTGGCTTTTTTGGGGTAATTTCCAAAGAAAATTAGGCGGCAAGTTCACGTGAAATAGCTGACAAATTTTGCAAGCCGCCAGCTGTTATTGAGAACCCTGTAGAATACTTAGTAATGCAACCCTCAAAATCACTTTAAATTAAGGTACCTTGCTTTTTCTTTTGGCATGGAACTAAGAACCTTTTCAAACAGCACTCTTGTGTTGTTGTCATCTGTAACAAAAGTTGAGATCTGTGTTATTGTCAAACGTAAGTAGGATGGAGGTGGTTTGTTAAGACCACAGGGGGGGTTAACACACTTTTATTGAGGAACGTTGGATGGTGCATGCAATGCAAAATTGCATGTTTAGCAGCATATCAGGTCTAGTATTTTACCATTTCGATGTGACGAATAGTCTACATAAGCCAACACAATGACCACAGTTAACACACTTTTCATGGAGGAAAGTTGGATGGTGCATGCAATGCAAAATTGTACGTTTAACAGCATATCAGGTCTAATAACTTACCATTTAGATGTGACAAATAGTCTACATAAGCCAACACATAGTCTGTTTCATTCATGTATTTCTATCAAAGAAAGATTCAAAAAGTAAAAACAGGTTAATTTTGTATTGTCGCATTCTAAACTCAGCTCATTTACAGCCAAAGAACAGAAAAAACAAAACAAAACAAAACAAAAAACAACAACCAAAAAAACAAAAACAAACAAAAGGTTTGAGTATTACATGTACCTGGCGTAGACTCCAGTCTTACCTTCAAGCCCAGCTCAAATATTTTAAATGCAACAGCTTTGTCCTGAAAAGTGATGATCATGGACATCATTACTTAATCCAGTGCACATCAATCTGTTACTTTTTTCAGTTTCAATTTACATTTAACCAGAGAATTACAAGTAACCAGACTGTATGACTTACTTTACTGCAAAAATATTCCATAAGAGCAGCAGAAATAAAGACCTGGAAAGTAACACACAATGGATTTGAAAAGTTTTTTTTTAAAAAAATTTTTTTATAGATATAAATTTTTAAAGAAACACAAAAAACAATTCAGATGTACTCTTAACTGCCATATGATAAAAACAAAACTCACAGAAGGACGGTAAAAAAAAAGTGAATGTTTAATTTGCCTAACACATTGGATAGCTGAAAGAACTACGTTGCTGTAATCCTAGAATATTCTTTCTAGATAACTACCAATAGTGACGTAAAATTCTATTTTCTTCAAATAAACATCTGCAAATTTGGACAAGAAATGAAACCTGCACCTGCTAGTCATTTTGAAACTCACATGAAAATTTGTTCTGGAATCCTCTCTTGCCCTCTTGAAAACAGCTCGGCTTTCTTTAATGCCTTCTGCCCGTCGTGCAAATTTCATGTATTGGATGTAAGCCTTTAAAGTTAGAAAAAGAAAGAATTAAAAGTAAATAAAATTTCAGGATGAAGCTTTTTTCATAACAAACACAAAAACCCCCTGTTTACAAAGTATTTTTGCTTCTAAAACGTTTTCTGTGGTTTGGGGTGGGGAGGGGGGTGTGACTCACATTATGAAAGATACAGGGATGCTTGATGAAAACTGTATTTTTTAACCTTTATTTGACCCCCAAAGGAGGCCATACTCTAACACAGTATTATGGCATTTGTGTTTTATACATATAAATGCTTCTAAGACTGTGAGAAGTCTATTATGTTCTCCAAAGTTACCAGCGTAGCACAAGCCAGCAACAGTTAATGCCTCAGTCAATTTTTTGGATAAGGGCATTTTTCTCCTAATATACACTCACTGTGACTTAGATCTCAACAGATCTCAGAGAAAAAATGGACTGCAATCACTCTAATATTTCTTTATGCACAACCTTAAGCAGATGGGGATTTGTACAGGCTTTACTGTTTGACTGTATACAGAGGCCATTAATTTAAAACCTGTCTTTAACCACAAGATAATTACCAAATGTTATGCCTTGATTGAGGTAAAATTCCTGTTGACAAAAATAGTAACTTACCAATGTTGGATCAATATTCTCCAAGACTAAATATTTCTCATATATTTCCTTTGCCTTCTGAAACTTCATTCTCCCCTGTTTCGTAAGAAAAATAATTATTATAAATAATGGAAACAGCTTTTAAAGCAAGGCTACCTAATTAAAAAAACTAACACATTTCATCCATATAACAACCTCTCAAAATGACTTCAACAAAGAGGGTATATTCAAAACAGAGAAAGCTTGTTTAAATTAATACTGAACATGTTGTAAATATATTTAAAAGAAAACAATTACTAAAACAACAACTTAATAAACATACATAACAGTAAATAACTTGGACACAACTTACAGAGAACCCAAAGGGGGCATGTTTGAGTTTGCATTTAAGAAAACAACATGCACTAGATTTCACTTGCTGACCCTATGAAATGTTCAGCTGAATCTCTGGCAGAGACAGAGAGGTTGGAAAACATTTTTTACCTCCTCAAAATCAGCATATGCAAAGTAAATCAGCATGCTGTGTTTCATCAGTCCACTGATGGCTCGTTCATAAATGTTTGCTGCTTCATCACTCAGTACTTTAGATCCCTGCATGTCCTGCAAAGGGTGCAAAAATAATAAGCAGTAATTGTCTTTATCATCACAATTGTGCTGTGTAAATCACTCAGCCCTCTTGTGCCACACCCTTTGACTAACTCACTCCATTATCCATCATGAGCCCTCATGACACACCCTCTAACTCATCCCATTATCCATCATAAGACCTCTTGTGCCACACCCTCTAACTAACTCACCCCTTTGTCCATCATCAGTCATCTTGTACACACCCTCTGACTAACTCACTCCATTATCCATCATAAGCCCTCTTGTGCCACACTCTCTGACTAACTCACCCCTTTGTCCATCATCAGCCATCTTGTACACACCCTCTGACTAACTCACTCCATTATCCATCATCAGCCCTCTTGTGCCACACCCTCTGACTAACTCACTCCATTATCCATCATCAGCCCTCTTGTGCCACACCCTCTAACTAACTCACTCCATTATCCATCATCAGCCCTCCTGTGCCACACCTCCTGACTAACTCACCCCATTATCCATCATCAGCCCTCTTGTGCCACACCCTCTAACTAACTCACCCCATTATCCATCATCGGCCCTCTTGTGCCACACCTCCTGACTAACTCACCCCATTATCCATCATCAGCCCTCTTGTGCCACACCCTCTAACTAACTCACCCCATTATCCATCATCAGCCCTCTTGTGCCACACCCTCTGACTAACTCAGCCTTTTATCCATCATCAGCCCTCTTGTGCCACACCCGCTGACTAACTCACCCCTTTATCCATCATAACCCCTCTTGTGCCACACCCTCTAACTAACTTACTCCTTTATCCATCATCAGCCCTCTTGTACCACACCCTCTAACTAACTCACCCCATTATCCATCATCAGCCCTCTTGTGCCACACCCTCTGACTAACTCACCCTTTTATCCATCATCAGCCCTCTTGTGCCACACCCTCTGACTAACTCACCCCTTTATCCATCATAACCCCTCTTGTGCCACACCCTCTAACTAACTCACCCCTTTATCCATCATTAGCCCTCTTTTGCCACACCCTCTGACTAACTCACCCCTTTATCCATCATTTTTTGACTGACTTGATCCAGGTAGAGTGCAGCTTCACACCACACATTAGGATGGAATCCCATTGTTTGAAGGCACTGTTCATAAGCATAAATCACTGCAATAAGACCAGTTAGAATGTCATTAGAACAGAATAAGGAACTACAGGTAAAATTATAATACTCACATGCAATAACCCCAGACTTGTGAAAAGTGAGATATAGTGTATATAGCCATTCAGATTAAGTTGAAACTGTTCTATTTAAACAAATGAGGTCATATTTTCTTCTGATACATGACTAAATAGCACCCTGTAGGGGGAAAACACCCACATAGTTGGAAATTCAACATAATTATTACATATTGCCAGACAATCCAGCGAAGTGACTCATCAAAGATTTTTTGGGAAGAAATTAACAACAGCAACAAAACAATAACCACCATAACAACAACAACAACAACAACAACAAACAGAAGACAAGCTTCTAAAATATTTTTCCTCATGGACAAGTAATTCAAAACCTGGCAATGTTACCTTGCCTTCAATTTGTTTAAATGACAACACAATTGGGTAATTTTGCATGGGTTAGAACATAGACATATAAGGCTGGAAAAAAAATGTGAAGGGTAAATAAAATACCTCTTTTAGTAAGGAGGGCTGTATCCTCTGTTCTTAATGGATTGCTTTTTTCCCAGGCAATATACTTCTTCCAGATTTGTAACTAGATATAAAAAAAAGCAACCAAAAAAAAACAAAAAAAAGTTTTTATAACAAATAAATAAATAAATATGACATAATGAATAAATAAATAAAAATAAATAATAAAAAAATAATAAGAAAAACCTGCCACCTAAGGCCATGTTTATGGAACAAGGAACCTACAAGATTATATGAATCGGTGAGGTAAAACAAGTATGAAAAAAGACTGTAAAAATGTAAAAAAAAAATTATACTTAAACTATAAGTAAGTCACAAGTCAGTAATACCTGTTTCAGTTCTTCTGCAGTTCCTTGAACAGGAACAGAAGGGTTTCCTCTAATAAGTCCTCGAGTCATAGCTTCATACTCCTGCAAAAACAATATTTTTTCATTTCACACTCCTGGGAATGTTTAGCAAAGTCAGAGATATTAGCCAGATTCAAGAAAAGGAAGTTTAAATGGGTGTCTTTAGAAATGGCCTAAAATGAATCTATGCCACTAAATGAACCACGATAAGCTTTATAAATTGACCAGAGGAATATGACCAAATCCAAAAAATACTCAAAAAGGGAAGAAATTTGAGTCTGTGATGCCTAATTGTGTTTGGCTTTGACAGGCAATTACCATTACTGCTGTTTACAAAGTGACAAACAGAAATGAGATTATAAGAAAATGGATACATTGCACAATGCAAAGTACCTGGTACAAAGCTCATCAAAGAATAAAATTAATGACTAATGAGTATAACTATTCTAAACTCTTTCTTAAAAAACGCACAACAAGAAACAGCGGCAACAACTGAAATAAATTCTGTCTTGGTAATAATGTTCCTTGGTTCAAATGAACTCTGATGAAATGTTCCATTCTAATAATGAATGTCTTCCAAAAGTAGGTTGAGTTTGATCGTCCGGGTGAACGTAGTCCTGAAAAGGAATGTTGTTGTTGACGGTGACTGACGTTTTGACAACCTGTGCAGTAGTTATCTTCAGAGTCAAAGTGAGTTGTATCACGTCAGTTGATGGTATTATATTCTGGTTATTGATCTGATTGGTCAACTATGTTGCGATTTTATTGGCCGTCTGCCAGTTCAGCCGTGTTGTTATTGGCCATGAAGACTCATAATCAGTAATTGGTGCATTTCGATCCGTCTATTGTCACAGTTAAACAGTCGTCTATTGTTAATCAAATTGTCAGTTCTCCAGTTGTTCTCTCGTAGTTAGTTTTGCTTAATCTCATCAATAAGTCGTTTGTACGGCACTGGTAACTATTGGCTACAATTCAGTAAGTCGTTGACAGTAGTCTGTAGAATACGTTAATGACTTAATCGGTGTATTGCTTCAGGTTTCTATAACATCACAAAAAGCTTTTCTTGCGGGTTCTAATTTTCACCTTTACGTTGCTGAAAAACTCTCCTATTATTCTAAAACAAGACTTTTCAGAGTTTTCCCTGCCTCTTTACCATGATGTCTATCTAATATTACCTTAGCCACTCTTCTGGCATTCATGTAATCTCTAGTCTTGTCATCAATCAGCTTCTTGGCCAACATCTTGTTCACACTCTGAATATGCAAATTATATAACAATTTGTAGGGAACATAATAGCAAATTGTTGTTGCTGGAAGTATCTAGTGGTAACATTTCATCTGCAATGCCTAAAACGTGTGTAGTTCTACAATTATTATTATAATTATCCTTATTTTTTCATTTTGGCTCCATAAAATCATATACCAAAATGAACAGCATTTCACAAGAAGCCACCCACAATGTGACCACAGTTGCGGGAGGTCTAAAATACAGGTCACTTTTCCACAGGTCAGAGTACAGGTCACCATGATACAGATAAATTAAGACCATTAAAAGACATGTCTCCTAACCCTATAATCTCTTAACAAATGCTCTATTAGATCAAGGGGAATCTGTGTGGTTTGGTAATTTATCGATGGAGCAGTGACCTGCACTCTTGACTTGTGGAATGTGACCTGTACTTTAGACCAGGCCACACAGTTCTGACAAGGCATATGAGTTGTCACACAATTACTAGCAGCCCAGTAGTTTACATTCTGGGCCAAAACAGATGCCCAACAAATCCAAAATTTTGTCCCAAGACTATTTTGTTCATGATTGCCATCAACAAAAATGTGTAATGATATCTTTTTGAGCCCACTTACATCACTGCCTGCTGAAATTAAAAGTTTCCAACCAAGTTTGAAAAAAAGCTAACAAACAAACAGCTAATGTATCTAGTAAGTTTAATGAGTTACTAAAAAACTCTCACCTGCTCAAAAGCATTGTATTCTCTCCATAAAGCTTCTAAATTAAGCATTGGAGTCACCACAGCTCTCTGGAATGAGCACAAAAATATCAGAGTGACACGATTGTACATCTGTTAAATTAGAGGGGATTATTTTTTCCAGTGCTTCTTCATCAGGTTGAGGAAGCTAAATAGAGGCTGGAGGTAAAATATGTCATTTGTGCATTGTAATGTTCATGTAAACCGGAAGTTATTGATACCGGATGTTCGCTAGGAACTATGGGAGATAGGTAGCAAAACGATCATGGCGTCCACATATGCTGTAACACGTCTTCTTGTAAATGTTTATTAAATCGTTGTTAGTCGTTTGCATCCTGTTTTGAAATCCATTCAAAACATCACAAATGGCGACGAGGATGGGATGCAAGTAATCGAAGACGGAAATCTTTGCGTTTGAAGTGTTAAATCAACCGGAAAATCCTACCGATCAGCCTTGTATTCAATGCCTGCAGATTCTTCATCGACCACTTCGCCTTCGCAGCCATCAGCAGCCTCTGCAATGGCAATTAACCTACCGACCTTTCCTGAGTTTGATCTTCAACCAAGAGATACAGTACCAGTTCGCTTTGAGAAGTATGTCAAGCGTTTGGACAACATGTTTACAGCAATGAACATTACCCGAGCATCTCAAAAGAAAGCCATGTTGTTGCATTACGTAGGAGAAGAAACCTGTGATGTGTTTGAGACCCTTACCGTTCCAGAACCGCCGGAAGGAAGTGACGATTACAAGACTGCCGTAAAAGCTCTTGCTGATCATTTCGAGCCTCAAAAGTGTGTGGATTATCACGTCTATGCCTTTCGTCAGGAAACGCAAAAATCTGGTGAAAACATTACCGAGTTTTACACACGTCTCCAGTTGTTAGCACGCAAGTGTCAATTCGCCGATCCCGAACTGGAAATTAAGCGGCAGATTATTCAAGGAACCTCATCGCTTCGCCTGAGACGTAAAGCAATCGAACAGAGCCTCAATCTTGAGAACTTATTGAAAGTAGCTCGCGCCATGGAAACCGCCGACGAGCAGACCACTGAGATGGAGAAACAGCAATCCAACGCGGTGGGCTATGGTAGAAACAAAGCAACCGACGTTCTGCAGAAAGAGAATTATCGTGGTCTACCAAAGTCTGGATTGCGTAACAATAGGTGTGGTTTATGTGGTGGAAATTACCCACATCAAGGAACTTGCCCTGCTCAAGGTAAAAAGTGTTTGAACTGTGGCAAAATGAACCATTTCTCCAAAGTTTGTCGTGGCAAACCCAATAATCGGTCCAAATCTTCGCACCCAAAGAAACCGTCAAAAGGTAAACACCATGCCAGGTCTGCAGATGTTGAAGAGTCTCCAAGCACTGAAATGTCATCTCTAGCCGGTGTTGATAGTGACAACAGTGAAGAGTATACTTTTAACATTGGTGCACAGGGATACCAAGCTGGCAAGCCTATCTTTCAGGTCACGATCATGAACACACCTATCCGCATAATGGCAGATTCAGGAGCAACCGTGAATATCTTAAGCAAGAAAGACTTTGATGGCTTTAAATCAAAGCCACAACTGGCTGAAACAAGTGCCAAAGTGTATCCATACATGTCTGATAAGCCACTAACCCTGTGTGGAAAGTTCCGAGCTACTGTCACCAGTGGTAGCTGTTCATCCGTGGAAACATTCTATGTCGCAAAGGGTTCATCAAGCTCCATACTTAGCTGGACAACCTCACAAACATTAAATCTTATTAAAGCTGTTAGTACGGTCGAACCTCCTGTTAACCTGCCACCTGATGCCCCAGATTTTCTCAAGGAATTTCCTAATCTAACCAGTGGAATGGGCAAGTACAAAGGTGAACCAGCACGCATACATGTAGATGAATCTGTCAAACCCTTGACACAGCCACATCGCCGAGTCCCTTTCCATGTAAGAAAACAGGTGGAGGAAAAACTTAAACAGCTTGAAAATGATGACATCATTGAACGCGTAGAAGGCCCCACGCCTTGGGTATCGCCAATTGTTGTTGTGCCAAAGCCGAATAAACCGAACGAGATTAGAATTTGTGTGGACATGCGTTCATTAAACAAAGCTATCATCAGGGAGCGACACATCATACCCACCATCGATGACGTAGTGTCGGACTTGAACGGTTGTAAAGTGTTTAGTAAGATTGACTTAAATCAAGGGTACCACCAGATCCCATTACACCCCGACTCGAGAGCACTGAGCACGTTTTCTACACACGTTGGACTGTTCCAATACAAACGTCTCAATTTTGGCCTCTCGTGCGCAGCAGAAATCTTCCAAAAGAAGGTGGGTGATGCAATCCGTGGCATACCCTGCGTCAAGAACATCAGTGATGACATCTATGTTGGGGGCGCAGACAAAGACACTCATGACCGACACCTGAGACAAGTGTTCCGTCAACTCCAGGAGAGTGGTCTGACAATAAACTTACCTAAGTGTCAGTTTCGAGTTCCCACTATGCTCTTCTTTGGCCATGTGTTCTCTGAAAAGGGCATGTCACCTGATCCCAAAAAGGTTGAAGCTCTTCAAAATGTTGTGCCACCGACCAACGTATCTGAAGTACGAAGCCTCCTTAGCTCGGCTGCATTCTGCTCTAGGTTCATCAAGAACTTTGCACTAATCACCAGACCTCTTCGACAGCTGACCTGTAATGGAGTGAAGTGGCAGTGGACTGAGGAGGAACAGTCATCATTCGAACGCCTAAAAGCGGCACTGTCTACCAAGACTACCCTTGGATACTTTGATCCAAAGAAACCTACTTCCATCTTTGTCGATGGTAGTCCCATTGGTCTAGGCGCTGTCCTGACCCAGAAAGATGTTTCGACTAATGAAGTGACACCTTTGCATTATGCCAGTTCTCCACTGACACCAACTCAAGCTAGATACCCACAGATTGATCGTGAAGCTTTGTCTGTTTACTGGGCTGTAAAGCGCTTTCACTTGTTCATCTACGGAGGGGAATTTAAAGTAATCACAGACCATCAACCTCTGGTTTCCTTGTTTAACAACCCCACCTCTAAACCGTCTGCCAGGATAGAACGTTGGCTCATGGAGCTACAGCAGTACCGATTCACTGTAGAATATCGCCCTGGTGCTTCAAACCCAGCAGATTATGCTTCGAGACACCCAGTAGGAGACTTG
Source organism: Porites cylindrica (assembly GCA_964035525.1). NCBI lineage: Eukaryota > Metazoa > Cnidaria > Anthozoa > Scleractinia > Poritidae > Porites > Porites cylindrica. Next base: position 18,678,842 of record OZ037778.1, on the reverse strand, counting down.
GAATCTCACAATTATGAAATCGAGTCTGAAGACCACATCTCTTTTATTACAAGAAATGCAGTACCAAAAGCTGTAACATTGTCTGAGTTAGAATCTGCAATCGCAACAGATCCAGTGCTACAAGCGGTTATGTCTGCGATGAAATCTGGGTGCTGGCATAAGGCACCGCCTGGTGTATCACTAGCTGAGCTATCCCGCTATGAGCAAGTCAAGGAGCAGTTAACCTGCACTGACTCTGTCTTGTTAAAATCTGATCGTTTAGTAGTTCCTGCTGCGCTGCAAGAACGAATTGTTGACATCGCCCATGAAGGTCACTTGGGCATAGTTAAAACTAAGGCCCTCTTGCGAGAGAAGGTGTGGTTCCCATGCATGGACAAGATGGTTGAAACAAAGGTCAAGGCCTGTTTACCGTGCCAAGTTGTAACCCCAGTGTACGCTAGAGAGCCTGTTCAAGTATCAGCTCTTCCTGACAGCCCTTTTGATGAAGTAAGCATCGACTTTGCGCATGTTGAGGGTGAAACCCTACTTCTACTGGTTGATGATTATTCAAGGTTCCCGTTCGTAGAACCAGTGTCATCAACGTCCGCTAGTGCTGTCATACCTAAGTTAGATCAGCTATTTGCTACATTCGGAACTCCCAAGATTGTTAGATCAGACAATGGTCCACCTTTCAACGGAGAAGAGTTTGTCAAGTTTGCTCATGCGCTTGGTTTCAAGCATCGCAAGGTAACCCCATTATGGCCTAGGGCCAATGGTGAGGTGGAGAGATTCGTGAAAACACTGAAGAAATGTCTTAAAGCCGCTAAAGTGGAAGGAAGAAACTGGAGAAAGGAACTGCAAGCGATTCTGAGAAACTATCGCAGCTCTCCTCATCAAACCACTGGTGTGGCCCCAGCAGTATTGTTACTGAAACGTCCTGTGCGTAACAAGCTACCACAGACCAACTACGTTGACCCTGTGTCGGAGATCGTCCGCGAACGCGATTTCTCGCAGAAATCCAAGTTCAAGGCTCATGCCGACAGCAAGGTTTATGTGAAACCCAGCACTATCTCACCCGGTGAAACCGTACTAGTGAAGAGACCATTTACTGCGTCTAAAGGTGCAACTGTTTACGACCCTACCCCCTTGACTGTAGTGGATAAGAAAGGCAGCATGATCACAGCTCAAAACGAGAATCGCACGGTTACCAGAAATTCCTCTTTCTTTAAAACTCTGGACCAGTCAGTCATCAACCGTGATGATGATCCGTCCTATGACAGTGGTCTCAGCTCTCCGGCTGACATGAGACACCAACAAGAGCTACCTGCTGCACGCACACGTGCTCATGCTTCTGACCTGTCTGCATCAAAACCTGAGAGCTCCCCTGGCATGCAAGCTAATCCTACAAGTTCATTTAGCCCTATCCCAGAGGGCCAAGCTAGTGCGTCTCACCCGGTTGGTCAACCACCATTGCGTAGATCTTCCAGGAAACGAGTTCCCCGCCAGATTCTTGATTTGTAGGCCTAGATCCTTATTGAACTGTGAACTCTGAACTGTGGCAGTATAGTTTGTTAAGTTAAAATGCTGTCGCCTATACAAAACGTTTGTTTCTGTTAGACTTTGATTCCAGTCAGTAGTCATAGTTTCATGGACACTGATTAGCTGAAGTTTATTTTATTTCTTTCCATATTATTCTAGAGAGTTACCCACTAGGGAGAAAGAGATGTAATGTTCATGTAAACCGGAAGTTATTGATACCGGATGTTCGCTAGGAACTATGGGAGATAGGTAGCAAAATGATCATGGCGTCCACATATGCTGTAACACGTCTTCTTGTAAATGTTTATTAAATCGTTGTTAGTCGTTTGCATCCTGTTTTGAAATCCATTCAAAACATCACATGCATGTTTTCTGGGGGGAATTCATAACTCTTTTTACTGCTGAAGGCATATTGAATATAAAAGAATTATCCCTTGAAAAAGGTTTTACTTGTATTATTTTGGGAGGGCGGGGGTGTTTCATCCACTGACAGTACCTGAAAAACTTTTCTTATCGTGATGATCTTCCTATTTTCAGCATAGCTTCCAACTGCTTCACTAAAAGATAACATAATAACAAGGGCTATCAAGAGGTGTAAAATGAAACTACATAGAAAAAATCAAACAAACAAACAAACTGGAAAATGAAGTGATTACCATTTAAAGCAATTGATTATTTAATTCTTACCCAGACTTCAGAAAATTCACAAAGTCAACCCAGACCTGAGCATTCCAAAAACAAAAATGGTGAGTCATTTGAAAAGTATTATTTATAGTCATTTGGATAGTAATTTCTGATATTTACTCTGATGGCTGTAAAAACATAAATAACAGTGGAATCCAGTCATAACAAACACCTTCATAGTAAAACTGTCACTAGAATACCTGTAAGTACTTGTAAATGAGGCAGGTACAAAAGTCGGACTGGATCAACTCGGACCGCCAGTCCGGGTCGGATCAACTCGGATCGACTCGGATCAACTCGGATCATAAAAAAAAAAAACAACTTGGATTATAAAAAGAAAAATAAAATCAGTCGGTATCACTTAACTTTCACCCGCCATTTTGTTTTTTTCTCACGAACTCGTGGTTGCGTAAATTAATTTTATTTTTATTTTTATTAATTTTAATGATACACTAGTGAGCAGCACACATACACCTCCAGTGAACAGTTTCAACTTGGAAAGAGAAATCATGCTCGCCCGGGACAACAAAAATTTTCGTACCCAGGCGAGAATTGAACTCACGACCCTCCGAATACTACATGTTTATCGGGTGTTCCAACCACTGAACCGGAGGGTCATGAGTTCGATTCTTGCCTAGGGCATGGAAATTTCCTTTGTCCCAGGCGAGCATGGTTTCTCCTCCTTCCAAGTTTAAAATTTTCACTGGAAATGTATGTGTGCTGCTCACTAGTGTATCATTAAAAAATTAACTTTCAGAAGTCCTGCAGAAAAAAAACAAACAGGAACAAACAAACAAACACTCTGCGGTAACTATCTAAATGCGATCAACAGACCAGGCTTTTGATGCTTTTCTCATAAATAATTCAGTAGTCCAATAAATAAGCAAATATATATTCTAGGCGACTGAAACTATCATTTTCTTGGAATGAAGCAAATTCATTGAGAAAGATGGTCGAGGCTTATAACATGATCTGAGAGGAACTGGCACTAGTAAAACAAAATGGCGCCTGAAAGCCATGGAGAAAAAAAGGATAATCTGACCTTTTTTACCCTCCAAATGGGTGAAACTTTCAGTTTTGCCGATTGAATTGAATTTTTTTGATTGCTCCGAGTTGATCCGAGTCCAATTTTATTTTATTTTTATTTTTTTATTCGATCCGAGTTGGTCCGAGTTGATCCGACCTGGACTGGCGATCCGAGTTGATCCGGTCCAACTTTTGTACCTGCCTCTTGTAAATGAGCAGGGGACTGGGCATAAAAGTTTAACATTAATAATAATAATAATAATATTAGGTCCCTACCTCATGAAAGAGCAACACAATGAGAAATTTGAGCACAGTTAGAGAAAAGGAAAGTCAACTGTGGGCCTTCAAAAATTTTTCAAACAGGAGAGCTTTATGGATTGAGTGGTTGGCAAAAAACTGACCTCCAGTCTATACACCCCAATGGACTACCTTTTGAAATTATTATTTCATTATTATTTTTACTGGTTACCTCATATACCATTATAGTATATTCAAAAGGAAGTCCACATGGGATAGCCCATTGGGGTAGTCCATTGACTGGGCTGCGGGTCAGTGTTATGTCAACCACCTTATGGACTGAGCATGCAAAGCTCTCCCTATAATTACAGATATTCAACACACCACACCTTTACGCTTGGCTCAAAACGCTGAAATCTCATAATTATACTTATGTTGGGATGTTCTTCTTGATGACCAGCTATAAATTATTTATCTATTCAACTGGTTTTAGGCATTTGTGCCCAGACTAACTTAGAACTACTGAACCTTCACTGTTGGCTAAAAGCCAATAAGCTTAGTCTTAATGTTGCGAAAACCGAGTTTATGGTTATTGGCTCTCGCCAGAAGCTTCTCGCGGAAAGCCATAACGAAATAAACATCAAACTAGAAGACCAAGTTATCAGCAATGTTGATCACGCAAAATCATTAGGTCTCATTATTGACAATCGGCTTTCCTGGTCTAATCATGTTAACGAATTGTGTAAGAAGGTAACTTCGGCTATAGGTGCCCTTAGACGTATTAGGCCCCTTATCTCCCAATCTACTGCGGTACTAGTCTATAACTCCTTAATTCAACCTCACTTTGATTACTGTAGCCTTGTTTGGGATGGCTTAAGTGATCAACTGAGTGACAAATTACAAAAGTTACAGAACCGTGCAGCTAGAGTAATTTTAAAGGCCAACTATGGGACTAGCTCGAGCCTGCTTCTTGATATACTCAAATGGGACAAATTAGTTATAAGGAGAAAGAAGCATAAAGCAATAATGATGTTTAAATCTCTAAATGAACAAGCTCCAGTGTACTTGCAGAACCTATTTCACGAACGAAGCACAGACTATGATTTGCGCAATTCCTTTCATAAATTGACGTTGCCCAGGCCGCGTACTAACTACTTGAAACGAAGTTTCAGTTACAGCGGTGCTTTGTTGTGGAACTCTTTACCCGAAAATGTGAGAGAAACTAAATCAGTCAGGAAATTTCAAGAGCAAATCAAACATGTATTTGAGTCGTCGGACTCTCACTCGGCAGTCTTGTAAAACAGTATGTCGATAGTTTTTAGTCTAATTAATTGTGATTAGATTTTTACTCTATTATTACTGAAGATTTTACCGAGTTTTAAATAAAAAATCTACCTACCTACCTACCTACCTACCTACCTACCTACCAAGCACATTTTCCTAGTCTGTTGGGTTTAGACTTTCTATGTTAAAAGCCACCTTCAATTTTTCTTCTTAAAAGTATTTAATAATTACTGGTAGTGTCAACTAATAATTAATATAGTACATGTAACTTGCCTGGTATGAGTTGAAATCAAGTCCAACTTTATCTAGGGCAAATTCATATGCTTGCAGCATCTTATCTCTGCAGTATGAACAACAGTGTAAGAGTTTCAAGCTTACAAGTATGCGCATTGCCCACTCTAGCCACACCAGAGCCAAAAAATGCAAAAGAGACATGTGATAATCAACAGAAATCTTCAAAGAAACTCTCAGTTTCTCTGTTTTAATGTAACACTGACAGTTAAGTGTAAAAGCGTGGGAACGTGCATTGTGTTTGGTTTATCCCTCCGCTACTGCTTCTGACTCCAACAATCTGTTTTTCACTTGATCATAAGCGGAACGTAAGTGACGGAGTAGTAAGCGGAGTCGGAAGAAATGGAAACGTTCTGATTCTTCTGACTCTGATTCCGTCGCGCTTATGACTCCGCTTACAACTCCGATTTTTGATTTTCACTAGGTCATAAGCGCTCTTACGACTCCGCTTATGACTCCGACTCTGACTCCATCGTTAGTGAAAACCAGCCTTTACCCCACACTTTCCACCAGTGCTCCGGATTTTGATTGGTATTAATAAATAAAGCTACTTGAAGCTACAAGGAAAGGAAAGAAAACAAAATAGGGATTTGAGGACAGACCTGGGACTCGAACTCACAACCTCCAGCACAGATAATTTTTGATTCAAACTGTGCTAAAGAAGTTAAAATTGAATGTTGCCTTCAACATAGTAGAACAGCCTTAGTTTATTATTAGTACACAAAACCCTGAGAAATACCTTTATGGGAAAAATATTGACTTTCTGTCCACAACACCCGGAGTGAAACCAAAGCCTGCAATTTACACCCCCAATTCAATTGCCAGGCATGCCGGCCTTCTCTTTAAAGGAGTTCCCCCTCCTACTAGGTAAATGTTGAGTTGACTTCTGGGGATGCTTGTTGCCTCATCACTGAGGAGTAGAAATTGCAGATTTTGGTGTCACTTAAGGCATTCATGATGGAATGCCAATATTATTGGCCATAAAGGTATGACTTAGGGTTGCGTGTAGAGAAATATTCAAAGGAAAAAGGCAATGACGTCATGCTTTGTTGGAGTATGGTCTCCTGTAGGGGTCAAATAAAGCCTGAGCAAAGCCCAGAATGGCCCTCTCTAGAGCTTTAAATGTAATTTCCAATGAGCATCCCTGACAATTTTATGTGAGAGTCCCCCCCCCCCCCCCCCAACACCCTGGTTCCAAAATGTTCTAAGCACCATAGTTTTCTTCTGTGTGTAAATATAAGCAAATTATTAGTGATAAAACTGAAAATATTTGCCCAAGCATATGGCCTGGTATTGTCAAACATTTTAGTCTAGTTATTATGCCATGTAAAACTTCTATGTTAACACATGCGAGTAAGGAAGAACATTACCCAAAAAGTACAGATTTTGGTAAGCCTACCTAAAGTTTGGAAGAGAACTTTTTGTTTCCTTAACGTATGACAGGTAGCACTTCCAAAGGTCTATGTTTAACACCTTGATCAAACATTTCTGAAAGAGCTGAAAACCAATCAACAACAGGAACTGGTTAAGATTTAGGTCCTCACAGGAAGTAATAACCATTATCAAGACAGAAATTTTACCACAAGTGGAAAAGCCCCATAAGGGGGGTGTGGATTCCATTTAAAAGGAAGTTAGTCGGGTACATAATACAGGATTAGCACGCATCTTAAATTTTTTCTTTCACCAAAATAGTGAAAAACCCCAAGATTCATTTGATGACCTAACAGTACAGAGAAAAAGTTCAACTGGAATTTATGGAATTAAAACGACCAGTGTTAAAATACCTTAAGGGACATTAAAAGGTTGAAGATTAGTAAGGTAGGTTTTGGGTGTGTGTGTGTCCTCAACCCCCCACTCCCAGTGGTGAAGGGGGGGGGGGACTTTATGAACTTTTGGGTGGGGGTGTACAACTCGGACCCAAGAACCTTTTGCCTTGACCAGACGTAGTTACGCTCCCCTATATTTTAATACTCTATACTAGACCAAACTTCCCAAAACCCTCCCTGCCATTTTCCAGAAACTATTGCAGGGCTGTCAACCCCCCACACCTTCAAATACTGAAAACTGATAGGGAAGGGATGATAGATGACATCATATTGCATGGGACGTGATGTCATTTGACTGTGCCAAAAATACTTGTTGAATCCGATTGACGTATATACCCCATAAAACAGTTCATATGAAGCCGATTTATTGCTTAAATTACAATGGGATGGCGGAGTGTATGAGGGAATGTTCCATGTTATATAGCAGTAAAATAGCTAAAACAATGCAAAATGTTTAAAATATTATGGTCCGAGAGTCTAGTCTACAAGAAATGGCAAACTTGGGTGATTATCCGGGAGATTTCGAACTCTAATCTGGAGACCGGTAGATATGGTCCAAATCTGGAGATTCCTGGATTATCCCGGAGAGTTGACAGCACTGATATTGAGGTCACCAGCACAGCCCGCAGCCAAAACAAAAGCTTACTGAGTTGTGGGTAAATTAAATTTGCAGATTTCCTTTTTTCTGCGTGCCAGTTCCCAGCTTCCTTAGTCTATACTTGACTGAAATCTTCCACCAATTGATTAGTTTAATGGAGAATGATACCCTATTAGAGGCCTAGTCTTTCTGATTTCCATTCCCAGCTCTCCCAGACTAAACAGCTGGAAAATCATACCTTTCACAGTGGAAAATATACAGTGTAACCTATATATAGGCCATATATCGCAGTACCCCCCCCCCCCCGCCCCCAAGCCTCCAAACTATTTAAAACCTTTTTTTAGAGAGAAACCAACATCTTCTTATTAGAAATTAATTTATGTTGAACTGATTTTGTTGGATGTTTGCTCCTTCAAATTACCTCTTTCTATACACCTGCCATCTCTTGAGCCAAAGGTCAGGGGCACCCAACAAGAATTTAGTTTAAAACCACTTAACCATAGCATTGTTGAACGTACTTTAAAATTTAATTGCATATGTAGGCATTTTTTTATCCCCTGAAAATTTTTCATCTGTTCGGATTTCCTAGCTGAAAGTCTAGAGATTCAAAAATTATAGGGATCAAAACTTTTCAAAAATTTCAGCCAGAAAAAAGTTTCCCGAAAATTCTAGGTGACCTTTTCAGGGTAAAGATCCCATAAAAATGGGCAATTATCCCATTTTTAGATGTTTGAAAATCCCAGGAGAGGCAGGCAAGCAAGAAATTTTACAACAAACATATTTTCCAAAAATTGACGTTGGGTACCCCTGAAAGGTGTGCAATATATTTTGTTTTAAAAACACAAGACCTCTTCGACAAGGACCTGATCTTATCTGAATGGACGTGTCCAAAGCCACACCCAAGGGAAACTGGAAACTGGGACCCAAAAATACAGTCAAACCGCATTGATTTGGACAATAAGAGGGCCATAGAAAGTGTTCGTATATTAGCGGGGTGTCCATATAAAGTGGGTTGAATTTAGAGAAAATGTAACGGAATTTCTTTCTCCAGGGACAAAGTTAATTGTGCGTAGTAAAGAGGTGTCTGTATAAAGTGGGGTTTGACTGTAATAATTAAAAAAAATCTGTAAATTTAATTTACCCACATGGCGTGGCCGAGTGGTTAGAGCAGTACCAGACTTGTAATTCAGTCGATCCAGAGGCCCCGAGTTTCGAGTCCCGCCCTGACTGCTAGCTGGATTTGTTCTCAGGTGTTCCGAGTTCAAATCCTTGGCTACGCTTGTAAATAGCCAACTGGTTGCCTCCTGCCAGTTGGGATTCTTAACCTTGTTATTTTCCACTTAAATTTGTTTGTTTCTTTTTCCCTGAAAAGCCCCATGGGGAAGAGGATAATGAAGTATTTTTTAATTCAAAGATCTCCTCAAGAAAGTAACAACATATCCCATACAGACTTCCAAAATCAGGTGTCAAAAAAAACCTGGATAACATCAACCTTGTGTAAGTCACTAATGACAAAAGGTTAGGGATAGTGTCAGAAGGATTGATCCAATCCAGGTTTTGTCCATGCTATCTAAACTCAGAGATTTTGGGAATGGAAAAATAATTGAAAGGGATTTTTCTTTGATGCTTGAATTAGCACAATACAAACGTCGCTTTGAGTTTATGCTTCCAAAAGGGCAATTCAGAGGCAAGTATTCCAAAATCACGAAAACAGTTCAATTTCTTACAAAATGGTTTCCATATTCAAATTCAAGCCAGCTATAAATGCTTTAAATTTGATATTGTTTCAGACAACTTGCAGTTTGATCAGAATGTACTACAATGCATGGAAGAGAGATACCCTTCAAGTGCTGGGGAAGAGTCTTAAGTTATCCCAGCCCCAGACGGGGGGGTGTCCTCCCATATATAAGTGACAGGGATGCTTGTCACAAAATTCAAATTAAAACCCTAAGGGAGATCAATGTGGGTGTGGCTCAAGCTTAAACTGACCCCTAAGTGAGATTTCTGTGTGGTCTGTGTCAGGGCTTTTTTAAAAAAAATTTCTTTATGCTCAGGACTGAGTGATACCTGAATAGGCAAATATAGCGACTTTCCATCCCAAACACCCTAAGGGAGATCAAAATCTGCTTTTTACACTCCAAAGCAAGACAATGAGCATCCCTGTCACTTTTATGTGGTAGTCCCCCTCGAATCACTCCCTCTGACACTTTGACAGGACATTGTGTAACAAGTCCCAACCTTGGATTATTAGTTTTTTCAAGTGTTTGGTGACCAGTTTCAACAAAATGTTAATAACACAAAAATTCAGGTTCAAAGAGGTCTTATTACCTTTTCTACTTGTTCATAGTTCTTATTTTTCATCTGAAAGAAAGCAACGAAACAGTGCAAATTCATTCTACATACTACAAACATCACGTCTTCCTAACGAAGAGATAGATAGTGAAACCTGAGAAATGCTGATAAGGCTCTTGTTTCAGAGGTTACAGTTTTCAGAATCCAAGATAAAAAAAAGCAGGGAGACCATGGCTTATCAAGATATGACACAGGTATTTTGCATAACGTCAAATGACTGCCAAACACCAAATGACTCCGAAGTTTAGAGATTAGGGTTAGGAAACTGAGTGAATAAGGTTCCATTTAGGGTCATTATACTGGACAAACTGACTTGAAACTCGACTCACTCAGTTTCCTAACCCTTTTTACTAAATTTCAGAGTCATCTGGCATTTGCAGATCTGCAAAATGCCCCTGCCAATCAAGTTCCAGGTGCTGAGGAACACCCCCTTACATAATTAGAGACAATTAAGTTTTTGGATGCATTCCTTTAGGATCATCCAGATTGAGATCAGTGATCCTAGATCACTCAGATCCAGGGTTTTCATTAAGAATTCTAGTAAAAGGAGAAAGGTGTAACATTACAGGAGAATATTTTGAAAGAGGCTCCACATCTGAATAAAAAGTAGCCATAGGCTACCGAACATTAGCCGGAGAATTCTGCGTAGTAAACAGAGAATTATCTGATCTCCAATGCCTAGTGAATGCCCAGCAGATCACAGCACATCAAAGGAACTGACAAGAATCTACTGTGGAAAAAGATTCATCTGTTCATTTGATATTCCATGATCTGAGTGATCTTGTATCAGTATTCACTACCCGGATTGTCCAAAAGGAAAGTGCCCTTTGAAAAACACGATTTTCATACTCCATGAAGTATGCCCTTGAGATAACATGCACATTAGTATTTTCCTATCATCTGTTTTCAGATCGTCAGTGTAAAAGCTTCGTACTGAGAAGTCAATGACGTTAGAGACTAACAAGCAAGGCTCAACCTCATCTACTGACTTGAAGTGACTCTTACTCTCAAGAAAATTGAACTTAGACCTTCCACTTTTTTGGAAAATTGTTAACATGAACCAGTAAGTAATAATCCATTAACACTGTTGGAACAAATGCCCAAGAATGTATTAACTTACCAAGTTTGAGGGTCAAAATAGATGGATTTTCTAATGGTGAGGCAAGATGGGGGGAATGTGGGCACAAACCTTCCCCCACTAATAAAACATCTGCACAATTTTGTGACTTTGCAGAGCCATACTGTTATCAGTTTTCAATGCATCACTCTCAAACTTGGCAACTTCACTGAATTTAAGACACTCTTTTAGTTGTGTTGATAGATTATCATTGACTGGTCAATGTCAAAAGTTGAAATAACAGTTGTAGGAGGAGCCTTTTTTTTGTTGTCCTAAGCAGCAGGGCTGTGACCACCCATTGAATACAAAGTGCCTTTGTTCCTTAACCTTTTGAGCCCAAAAAGTGACCAAAATCAATTTTCTCCTAACAGGTTATGAGAATCAATAAGTGATCACCAAAGGAAAACAGTTTGATCTCATATCAAATTCTTCAACTCATTCTTTAATGAATGTAGAAATTACACAATGGTTTTCCATGATAAATGGCTCCCAGTAGGCTGTCATTTCTGTAGGGGGGAGGGGGTTAGGCAATTGCGTCTTTCGTTCTCAATTACTGTTTTCTGTTTTCAAAAGAGAGGTTTTAAGGATTTTTTAAGCAGAAGAATGAAATAGGAACTGGCCTTTTTTCTTTACATTTTGTTGGAGCTCTTTTATATAGGGTAGTAATGAAGTCAGGTGTTGCATTAAACCAAGGTTCTAGCACTACTCAAGGAATGAAATACCCTGGGAATGGCTGATAACATGACATTGCCAGAAATGACTGGTCATGCCAAAAGTGCAATTTTCCACACCTTCTGAGATCACCCCATCCTAACCCAAGAAGTAAATAAAAACATATGAGCAAATGTATGGTATAGATTGCAGAAAACCAGAAAGAAACACATCTGCAAGCTAGCAAAAAAGGGCTCAAGAGACAGTCACGCCTGAAGCACTGCTCTAATAACCTCCATTTTGGCACATAAACTGGTCGAATAAAGCTTAGCTGTATAATGAAATTTTTCTTTTTGGTATAAAACCAACAGAGTAAAATTAATTACTTTTGGAATAAAACTTCTGATTTCTTTTTGTGTTAAGATCTATCAAACTATAGAAATCAGCCACACTCTTCTTTCTTTGACACAGTGTTATACCCAACAAAATGGAGTTGTTTTTAGTGCAATTCCAAGTACGTGAACTGAATTTTATATTCGTTGGAACCGTTACATGCCACACCCACGCAGTCCTTAAAAATATCATTTCGGTCAATCCCCAATCACCACCAATCCTGGTTTTGGAGGACTGAAGTGATGGTCTAAACTCTCTGATAAAATGGTAATTGTCTACAGGCAATTAGTAGCATTAGCATTCGGCTACCCCATGGAAGAAGGGAAAGGGTCAGGAAGAGAAAGAAATTGCAGCAGTTCCACACTGTATTGTAAAACTACAGGCTTTTTGCCTTCTGAAATTCTGTCCTCATTCCCTAACTCCAATACATCTTGGTGATGAGCAGAATGAGAATGTTAGCACATAATATAATGGCCCAAGAAAAGAATGGCAATCATGGCTTGTCCCATCACCAACTTGATATGATTGCAATGCAAGGAACAGATAAGTCTAATCGGAATTCCAACATTCAGTCATTGTGACTGAACTATTACTTCTCTGCGGGCCCACGACTAATCAGTAACTTTGTCAAATAGCAGGCAGTAATATACACTTCAAAATTACTAGGAATAAAATAACTCAGACTGGAGACAAATAACCACACTGCACACAATGGAAACACAACACAACCAGTTTGAGAGTCAATCTCTGTTAAGAGATGAAAGACACCATATTCTGAAAACCGCTTTATTAAGCCCCCACAAGGGCAAACCAATATGGGAATATATGAATTTTTAGTTTCATTTAATCTGTTAACTGCCTACCTGACTGGATTGAGGAAACAAAGAATTGTTAATTGTTTAAATCTGTTAACGGTGAGTTTACACTACAGAAAAACTGGGCCCTGACCAGTAAAAAAGTGGCACTCTACTGATAACGTTTCCAAATAAATTCTTGAGTTTCAGCAAGACCATAGTCATCTATGGCCCTGTGAAAACTCCAGTATTTCTTAAAAAAAAGTCACCGGTATAGTGACACTCTTTGAAGGATCCAGACCAAATTAAAGTTCTGTTGTACAAATGCACCTGAAGTCTCTTTGTCAATAATGCACCTTGTCAGTCAACTCACCGACACTCCTTCTGGTGAAATTTGAGTGGCATTTAGAGTATTAGTGCAGTGAGAAATTTGTGCGAGTTGCAACTAATGTCATGAGAATTTAGTAAAATTATAGACCAGTCTCCAATTGTTCAAGAGTTGATCACCATCCACCTGATACTTATATACAATGGATAGTGCTATGGACTAGACCACTTGTAGCCTGAGAAAACATCTGACATTTCACGACGCCACCAATAGTTTTCCAGCCATAGGTCATATGAGAAATGACGGCAGAAATTCCATACTACTGATGTGTCACTAGCCACTTCCAAGCCCTAGGATTTCACGGTAACGATCATTTCTGGTACCGTGTCGGTATTGTGATCTTAAAATAATGGAAACGAAAAATAATTTCCCATTGACATGTCCTGATATATTCAGACAGAGAGATAAAAAATACACAAATATAGTATTTTTTCACTTGGGTTCTTAACTAGTACAGTAATTCTTTATGACTCAGCTTGTGTATAAACGAAATTGTAAAAAAACGTTAGCATTTTTCTGATGACTCATGCCTGAAAGATGTTTTACAGTTAACATCAGTGATTGTTATGGCTTCAAGTGTCACGGAAAAAAATATATGACTCCAAAAGTTTAAAAACATTATTAGAATGTAGTCTTTCAGTGACAATTTCACTATTGAAACTGACGATGAGGCCCAAATCTCTTTATGAAAAGACAAGATCTGTAATGAACATTTCAAGTGAGTATACGGATCGAAGAGGAGTCTGGAGTTTTTGACACTTTAGTGCACACACAATTAACACTTAAATTGACCTTCTCCTGTCATTTCAATAGACACTGAAGTTTTTTTTGCAAATAATAGTACACAGTGATGTTCTTTAATTTTAAAGTTTGTTAAGTTTAACACATGTTTCCAGAAAACTGTTTCTGTACATTAAAAGATATAAAAGTGGGTTCCCATGAATTTTCACGGAACCAAAAAATTGTTACAGATAGTTTCCATGATCTCTGGGCACGGAACAAAAAATTGTTATGCATGGGATTTGAATTCCTATGGCTTGCAGTTCTGGGTGGTGCTTCTGCTTGGTCATGCCGCAAGATAAATTAGCTTCAACCAATCGGAAGCACCACCCAGATCTGAGTAGTGATGCATCATCAGTATGGAATTTCTGCAGTTGTTGCTGAGATGTCATTTCAGGAGAAAAACAGTGGTGGCATCCAAAATGTTGCCTTTTATCTCAGCTAGACCACTTGCAATGACATTAACCATAAACTGGAAGAGGAAACTCTGGATGCTGTAACACCGGTGCACAAATGTGACCACTCAAACTGCCAAAAAGGTTTATTGTGTCTATGGGCTTAAGGATGAAAGACAAACAAGACTGGTAAAAAACATAACATATCTTAATGAACTAGAAATTTTCTAAAAACCTCTTGCTCAATGTACAATCTCCAGTAACGACCAGCATTAGGAAATCTTCTCACAAGCTTTTCACACAGTACTCTTGAAGTTTCTAATGGAGTATTCTGTAAGAAGAAAGCAATAATAATTTTATTTAGCAACTTGTTGATGAAATTTGAAGCAAGAAGATACTCATACTGCACAAGGTAAAGAAAAAAAATTGATGTGGATAAAGAAAGATACTGTACAAAAATAAGTTTTTATTTAAATTACCCTCAACATTGCTCATGAGCTGCGCAAATATCTGAGAGCAATATTCTCTTCTACTGTGACTGACGATATTACCCCAGTAGCTACCCTGAGTAAAAGAGTTTGTGTGTATGTATTTACCACCAAGGTTAAAAAGAGCAGGGCTGAAATGCTGGATTTCCAAATTACCAAACATCCAAAGAACTGACCACTTGGCCATGCTGCTAGCTCTAATAAACATCCAAGGAGAACTTATGAATCGGAAAGGCTATTCCTAGGTTATAAACCACCAAAGGCAAAACAAGGGAAATGATTTTCCTTTTCAAACATTACACATATATACATCTCTTGTGGAATCATAAAAGCTACAAGAATGACATGTATACCTGTGCTTCTCTGATCAAAACACCCCAGGATTCAGTATCAAATGGATGATGCTGTAGGCGAAGTTCAGCTTTCATACCACGCTCAGTTTTACTCCAGAAAATGATACCACCATCCTAAAAAAGGGAAAGCCAATTTATCAGACTTAATCTACTCATGGTGCAAACAGAATTTTTTGGGCGAAATCAAGGACTTTTCAAAGACTTTTCAAGGATTAAAATCATTTTTCAAGGACTTCTTTTTCCCAATAAGTAATTAAGACCTTTAAAATGCGTACATGTAGGTGGAAAGGGGTTTACTTATTGCAATACCTTCCTTCATTAAGGCACTGTTCCTAGGGTACTTCAAATAAGGGAAAATTAACTATGCCGGGAACACCGAAATCATAAGAAAACACTTTTATGATCACCAAGAAAATTTTTGTGTATTGCTATACTTTCAATCATTCCTTTGCGCCAAACATTTTTTTTAAAGAAGGTTATTTTCATTCAACGATTTTTCAAAAATATTCAAGGACTTCTGTGGAAAATTCAAGGACTTTTCAAGAACATGGTGCTTTTTCAAGGACTTTTCTCAAGGCACGGTGAACCATGCTACTGCATCTTGTTTTATGATCTTAAAATATAGAGATGGAGAAACTGAAACAAAAAACATTCTTGGCGACTTGAAAATTCCTAAACTGGAAGAAATCTTCTTCAGGGTTGCCATCGTGTGTCACTGCTATGAGAGACTTGCAGTTTTGAAAATTTTTGTGTGATTATTTTGCTTTGAGCAAGTGATGGAGTTGACACACCCTTGACATACGTCTCATAGGACGCAAAGATTGATTAATCGATCTGAACATGTGTTTTTGTAGGAATATTCTATTAATTTAGCCTTTGCTGTACTTTACAATACAAGGTCTATATTTTAATTTCAGTAATCTATAATACAGAATTTTGGAGTCTGTCTTCAGATTAACTGTCTGGTTATATGAAGGCCCAAGCATTTTCAATTTTGGACTCACTGCTTTTTGAACTGGGACTCATGATTTTTTGCAAGATGAGCCCCAGGATTCACCCCAACTCTTTGTCAGCACAGTGCTTTCTGTTCATTGTCTAAAATGAGTAGATTCAGGGTGCAAAGAAAATCATTTTTACAGCTTGCCCCTCGGGCAAGCTGAAGGTAGCATTTACTAGCCCTGACGTCATTTCAACTAGCCCCAAGAGCTTTTCGACGAACAGAATTGATTTCACCATTTTTCTGTTATTTGAATTCCTCAAAAAATGTCACTTGCCCGTCGGGCAAGTTAAAAACAGAATTCACTAGCCTGATAGCAAAATCCACTAGCCCCGGGCTATCGGACACTACTTTCTTTGCACGCTGAGATTCCATGTTGCTGTACATCTGTTTAGTAATAGATCACAGAAGATGTCAAAACATAGTTAGAACATCAGTGTGCCACTTTTCCTTAACACATTTTAACGTCATCTGTGATCTATTACTGAAAAAATGTAAAATGACATGGGACCTATTTGTTAAGGTGATGACCTTCAAGATAAAGAAATTGGACCTTTTATCATTAACATGAATTGAAACTACATTTTGATGCGCAAAAACCAAAGAATCACAGATGATGTAAAAAGCCTTGTTGATTGATCAACAAAAGTTGATAATCAAGGACAATCAATGTAATGCAATTGATTGACTGGCAATAATAACCAAAGGTAATCGATAATTCTTGAACATCGAGTGGTCATCCATGATTAACTGATATCAAATTTCATCAATTTCTTCACATACTGTCCGTTCACTTTTTCCACTGGATCTTACACCATCTCCAAGTTCTAAACATGATTTGTTTTCAAAACGGTTATGTGGTAAGAGTTGAAAATAAATAACGGGAAAAAAAAAAGGTTAACCTAGGATTCCAATGCAGATTGATGACCGTTTAGTAGGGGCAAAACACGTATTTTTGACCAAATCCTCCTTACTGGACTAGTTTTTGGTTAGATAGCAAGAAGATTTGCGACACTCAGTGCATATTTTTCTACTAATTGGATGTAATTAAGCAGCTTCCGTGTACATTAGCCAAGACTTGAACTTGCTTTTTTTTGTAAATCTATTTGGTCTTTGTGTTCCTTGCACTCTTCCTTTTGTCTTTCTTCTTCAGATGGCCTGTATTGTTACCCACGTTATGGTCTTTCCTTTGCATGGAGCTTTGGCTGACCTACTTTTTAGGAAAGGGACAAATCATATCTGCTATGGGTATTAATTAGTTGAACTCGTGAACAGCAAAATTGGCGTTTTTCCCAAATGTTGCTTGTTTTTTTTAGCGTAACTCTGTCAGGATTGGTCACAATTTGCGAAATGATGTACCTGTAGAAAGATCTAGCTTAAATGGAAAGCTAACTTGATCTGTGAAGGAAATATTCATTGTTCCAAAAAAAACTAAAAACGTCGTCAAAGAGTTAACTAAGTTTACCTTGTGTTCTGCACTTGCACGCCGTTCAATAGCGCCATTGCCGATCATTTCTCCTCCTCCGTTCATCTTAAAACCTTTAACCTAGAGTCTAAAACATACCCTTACCCAGTGAATCTTTGGCGGCTGAGTCAAGTAACCTAAACCTAAAACTAAGCCATCCAGATGCTATTTCACACCAAACTCGAACTCAAATAAAGATGGAGGATGGAAAAAGCGTGGTTGTGAAGACTGCAAGGTATGATGGGATTACCCAGCCGACGAAGGGACTCATGGGAACGGAATGGCGGGAATACTCGGAAAGTGACAGTATGGCGTCGTACTCCGAATTAAACCACTCCTTGCAAAACGTAAAGCCGCTTTTGCGAGTTATAGATATGTAGTTGTACTTTAAACACAAAAAGAAACAAAGAGATATCTAGAGCTTACGAAAACGGTTTGAAATGGCTCCAGAAGCAAATTATGTAAAGACATGTCCAGTGTTGTGAAGTATTTTGAAAGTTATTTTTAAGACGGATTTACCTTGTCTTTTAAGTTTAGTTTTTGTTTCATTAAGTCTTGTTTTTGTCCACGTACTGTTTTCCTGTTTTGACCGTTTGTTTTTACTTGTATTTGAAGTTATGCTTAGCTCACGAATTTACTTATTGCATTACGTGTTTTGCAATAGTTATTTTGTAAAGTTGCTTGCATTGGTATTTCCTCATGTATTCAATCACCGATTCTTCTGTTGTTCTTCGATGGCTTGTCGGTGAGTTTTTCGTCATTTTGTACTACTGAAATGGATCTGAGCATTACTCGATTGTTTGTCTCCAAGAAGTCTAAACACACTTTGGTCACTCCGCATGGCACTGGCTACTCTGTTTGGTCGAGTTTGACCCCTTCTTTGTTACAGTTAAGCAGAACTGTTCTTGTTGATACTTATCACTGGTCAGTACTTTCTGTCTTCATTACACGAGTTCACTTCATTTGGAGCTGTGTTTCATAACAAGAATTATCAGTGATTTACAAACAAGATAGCCTTGTCTTCCAAGAATGCGTTGTCCGCTACATTCAAGTTGAATTCTACTACAGGACGATATATGCTGTCAATTCTCAACGTTTTCAAGTGGTTCTCTAGTCAAGTCCTTCACAAGAACACGGTCATCAATTTATTTAGCTCAAGTTTTCAAGTCTCAAGATTCAAGGACAATGTATTGAACACTGAACCGCGGTTGACATTGAACTGTTGACATTGTTTGAATTAACATTGTGTAGTGTGGTAGTTTTGTTTTGATATTTTACGCACTTATTGCCATTTATATGTATTAGGTCCTTTTGCATCGAGGACGATGCTTCTTCTAAGGGGGGGAGGAATGTTGTGAAGTATTTTCAAAGTTATTTTTAAGACGGATTTACCTTGTCTTTTAAGTTTAGTTTTTGTTTCATTAAGTCTTGTTTTTGTCCACGTACTGTTTTCCTGTTTTGACCGTTTGTTTTTACTTGTATTTGAAGTTATGCTTAGCTCGCGAATTTACTTATTGCCATATTAGGAATGTTACAGGTGGTCGTGTTTGTGGTGTTAGAGCTGTCCTTCGTTCTTTGAAAATTATCAGCTGCGGCTGGGCGTAGGCTAATCTATTCCCTGACAATAGCAAACCCGTTGCATTGTTAGCGATAAGAAATACAATAGAAACTCTTCCAGTCAGCTAACCCAAACATGCCCAGCTTTGGCTATTAAAAACCGCTACTATACTTAAACTCGGGTAATAGATGTACGAGAAGTAGAGTAGAAGTAGAGTAAGGAGAAGTTGTAAGAAGATTAAGAAGAATGAAGGCCAAGATGTAAATCAGATTCCTGGTACCTCGTCGTGTAGCGAGCGAGTTGCTCGAACACACCCCCACACCAGTAAACAGAGTAGACCATAACATGAACAAAAGACAAGAAGCTCAAGCTGAAGGTAAGACATTTTTATTTAATTCAGAATCTTTTTAAAAGGCAGAATTAGGAACATTTTCTGTTTATTCCCTTATATCCTATTATGAAATAGATTCTCTCTTCAGTCTTGGCATGCGCCATGCGCGGGGGGCAGTTAGGGAGAAGGGCGGGGGGGCGATGTGCCGCAGGGTAATCCGTTTTGAGGGTCTCAATCTTTGAATGGGGTATTGTTTTTTCCCTCGTTGGCATTGAGTTCATGCTGTTATGTAGGGATAGTGTATCTAAATTTATTGTATCAACTAAAATTCAAGTTCATACATGCCCAGCTACACGGGAAATAAATTACCTGCTTAAACTGAACTTTTCCCTTAGAGTACTAGGAAAACTATTTAATGAAGGTTTGTGTGTTTGTTAGTTTTTGTTTTTCCCTTGGGCCAGGATGACGTTAAAAGTTAAAACATTCACATATTTGGATAAACAAAATACACAATATGCCTTAACAAATGTTCCTGTTTTTCTCTATGCTGTTACTTTGCTCATTTTTCAGATTAAAACAATTATTTCAAGTGAAAAATGGTTTAACTACGTCATTACGTTTTTTTTTAAATGCCCAAAATTTGGGCCGGTCGGACGACGCTAAACGGAGAAAAAAAAGAGGATGGCCATAATTGATCTTGAATATGTTGTCACTGTTGGGGTTTGGACCTTACATGTAAATAGGGTATCCCTGACCCTGGGAAGCACACACCTTATTTAAAATTTGTGGGAGTACTTTCTCCGGCTATTTTTGTAAGCAATTATTGCCAGTTACAGAGGAGGCAGTGTGGCCGAGTGTACTGGTCAGCATGTTGGACTCACAATCTGGCAGACTGTCCCGGGTTCGATTCCTGCTCTGGCCACTTGCTGGATTTGTTCTCAATTGTCCCGAGTTCAAATCCTCGGCCACGCTTGTAAATAGCCAACTGGTTCAGCCTCCTGCTAGTTGGGGTTTTTAATCCTGCTATGTTCTATTTGCATCATTTGTTACAGAAATATCTGAGTGGAATGCCTGCAAACTAGCTTGATACTTTTTTTCCACTATAATACACAAACCTTTAACCTTAAACCTTTAATTAAGCTTAATTTGGCAAATAAGCGCCTGTTTTTTACCCGGCATGTGCAATCGATAAAACCGATAATCGATAACATTCGATAACAATCGATAAAAATTAGTAAATTGTATCGGAAATCGATTAAAATCGATAAAAGGACACGTTGTGAGTAATCGATAATTATCGATTTTTAAATTAATGTTATCGATTTTATCGAATTTCTAAAATGTATCAAATCTTCCATAAAAACACTCTTACGATTCAATGAATCAAGTAGGACGAATTTAAAGATTTATTTAACAAATCGATAATTGAATGAATACTGATAATCAAATAATATTAACACGATTCCCTGGCATGATTCAACGGGGAAACGCAACATAACATAACCGCTTTTTGTATTTACTCAGAAACTGTTCAAGCTAAATGTCGTAATGACATCCTACAAACACATGTACTACGAAGTACGAAGCTGCGTAGTTGTAATGCTAGACATTGTCTCCAGTAAATGTTTTGTCAGCAAAACCCTCGCCGCCGCAAAAATCATACTACAAATCAGAGCTAAAATCATTCTATAAATAAGTAAAACGAAGTAAATGATGAACTCCGCAACTAAAGCAGAAGAGAGGTAATGAAACAAAAATAACTGATATAAATTTGAAAGGAACTCAACATTAAGAAGCTCAGAAAACATGTTTGTAAATGCCAATAAAATTAACATTAAAATGATTATGGTCAAAATGCGCCTTTTCCTCTGTGGATCATACATGATCCACAAAGGCAGAGGATGCGTGTCATTTCTAAACTGATTCCAATAATTTTGGCGAGAGCGTTCTGAGGTTTTTTGACTGTGGACTGATTTGCTGCTGTGGGCATGAGAATATGTTGCTTCTCTGTGGCTCTCGCGGACTTCTTTTACTTTTTCCATTAGTTGGGCCTTTGTTGAATTGTGTTTAAAACTGACACCCATCTCCTTTAAAACCTCTTTCAGTAATGCCACACTCATCTCTTCTGGGGGTCCTTGTTTCTTTTTTCTTATTCTAGTTTCTTTCTCCTTTGACTCCTCTTCTTGTCTTCTTTTCTCTGTTTCTTGAAGTTGCGGCAGCATTGCTAATATATTTTTGACATCATCGCCATTTACTTCCAAAACATTCTCCCGTTCAATTAGAGTTAGTTCGGCTATAAGGGATTTCATTGGGCACCAGACGAAACGGTTTTTAACTTGTAAAATCCAGGTGTTAGTTTCAGTGTCTACCGGTGCTACATTAACACAACAGGTCACTGTGCTACTCTTGGAATCCTTACTATCACAAGTTAAAATAGGATATGCACTTTTTGCACAGGGATTGCAATACATTCGGATGACTTTACCAATTATAAGTCCTTCCTTGCCCATCCAAAAAGCCGCGAATGAGTTACAAATCAAGTCTTCCTTTTCTTGCGATCTCGATATTTTTCCAATGCTGTCATAATAATTTACCTTGGAAGGACAAAGGGCCGTCCGACGGCACAGCTAATGGAAAAGTTGACCGAGAACTTTGACTTAGAGCAACACCAAGTAAGTGAATTTAAGATAGCTTTTTCCTGGAGATATAAAGTAAAATCATCGAGAGACCTTGCGAGAATATACCGGGAATATAAGAGTCAAAATGATTAACCGGGATACGGTTGCATGCAATAAACATATAAATTTGGTTTCTTTTTTTTTTCCTTTTAGGTTAAAACATGGTTCCAGAACCAAAGAAACAAAAGAAAAAACAAAGAATGAAGTTAATGTGTTGACTGAATGAAATAAATCCTTGGTTGCTTAATGTTTCTGTTCATTGTTTTATATTAAATTAAAACGCTGTCCACATAGAAGCAGTTTTATTTTGTATGGTTTTTGATACTCCGTTAACATCGATTACTCGATAAAATCGATATCGTTAAATACGCGGAAGACTGTGAGTATCGATTTCTATCGATTGATCGATAAAATCGATATCGATTAATTAAAAATTATCGATTGATATCGATTTATCGAACGGTTTTCCGATATCGGTTTTTATCGATTGGTCATACCGGGTTTTTATGAAAAAGTGATGTGCTGTGAAACTGACTGCCACCCTTCCAGCCCTGATCCCGCTTTAATTTCCCCGGGCCAATTACAGTCACCCATGCTCTGATTGTCTTGCCTTGACCAATTTGACCTGGCTGGGCAAGCCAAAGTGTTTTTTGAAAGAAGTTGGCCCGGCTAGGAGGGTGGGGAATGGGAATTGACTGAACCATGAATATGCCAGAGAACAAAATGTTCGTCAAAATACCCAAATAGACAGGTCAGCGGGCACCTTACTCTTGACATTGCGTCTTGAATTCGCTGAAAGGCATGGAGGAGATTTTAAATCAGAAGTAATGAGCCCTAGAATGAAAAGCATGAGTGCCAAATTACCTAACCAAACTTCCCTTAAATTGAAAAAATAGACAGCATTACTCCATTCATTCTTAGACCGAACCATCATTCTACATTTTGAATCAGTCTGGAGACGAAACCCCATGGTGTTACCACTCAAATGAAACCTCTTTGGTAGAACTTTCGCATAGTGCTATGTATTTCTTAGTATTTAACAAAAAGAAATCTTGGACTTTCTCGTGAGTTTTTAAAATTCATTTTTTCAAAGTTTATTTCATCAACATACACGTTGAAAAAGGGAAAGAATACTCATTAAGCACTGCAGCTCCATACTAAGAGGAAACCCCAAAGCCCACATACATGAAGCCCATATACATATACAAAAGAAATTCAAAAATTAGCCGCTTAAAATCTAAAGAAAACCTTTAACTTGAAATTTGCCTCAGAAGACGCCCTTCTGATATCACGTAGGAAACGATTCCATTCACCAGCTATTCTGTTCATGAAACTAAATCTAAATAAATTAGTCCTTGAATAGCAGGTTAAAAGATTTGGAGTATCCATACTCCCCATTACAGATCGGCCCCTAGAAATCGCTAGAAATCTAAATCTTAACTGAATTGTCACTGTTAGCAATTAAGTTGGGGAAAGCAAAAATACAATGTACTACTGAAGCGCATCTGACTGACGCAAAGACCGCGTGTGCGTGTGTGATAGAGAATTCCAGCACCTTCAACGTGTTTTCCTTTCAAATACGTAATAATCATGATCAATCCCACGTATGAATCAGCTATCTTTAATTTTCCTTAAGTATTATGCGCATTTTAATAGACAGCAACAGAAGCAGCTGTTCAAACTTACTACATTGGCACCTCGATTTAACGAACCTCCATATAACGAAGTCCTCGGTATAACGAACGATTTTCTTTAGCCCGGCCAAAATGACAATAAAATATATGGGAAAAGGACCTCTACATAACGAACCTCGATTTAACGAAATCCTCGTTATAACAAACACAATCCAGAAACGCTAACGTAAAATATACCTCGATAAAATGAATAAATTTCAACATGTGACCGAAGGATAGTAATTAATCATTACCTATATCTCGATATAACGAACATTTTGCTTGTTTTCCCCAAAATTCGCTAAATCGAGGCTTTGGATTTAACGAACAAATTTCCCCAGTCCCTTGACACTTCGTTAAATCGAGGTTCCACTTTAAGCCCATGACTGACAAAATATTCTGAGGATATTATGCATGTGTAGACAAACTGAACATCAGTTAAGGTTGTTAGTGTTTCAGTCGTGCAACGAAGTCGGACTAAATATTCCTAGTAGCCTGTAACATGTATGCCAAACAATTATACTCGGTTATTCAACAGAATTTCATATGGTGTTTTGCAATTGAGACGGACTTTTGCACAATTTTTGATTTATCTGTTTAATACACTCTCTCAACGGTAAGTCAATGTTAAATTTCTAAAGTTACACAGACAGTTTATATTATATTTTTAAAAGGGTAACATAAATACTTCTAAACCAAAAACGACCCAAAAACGTTAGAGCTGTTTTTGAAATAAAAAAGGAAATACAAACGAATTCCTTTTTGTGTTTAAATTTTTAATACTATCTGATCGAAGAAATAGATGCTTACTTTTTTACCGATGCGTTAACTACGTTTACCTTCTTCTAACCTAGCTTACTGTTATCCTTTTTGAACTTCATCTAAACTTGACAAGTCTTGGGAAACTCTGAGAAATCACTAAGTTACCTAATGTCTATTTTTTTGAGGCTTCATTTTTTCGTCCAATACTTTTAACAACCATGAAACCTGTTCTCAAAGAAACCAAATAGAAGAAACTGCAATAATAGCCGCTTCGCTGAAGAAGCTAGAAACTTGCAATATAAGGAGCCGATCCAGAAAATTCAGGAAGAGGTGGCCGCGACACCAGCTATATAGATACTTTTTATTTAGCTGAGAATTCTTTCAAAATAATAGAAAGTATACCAGAGGGAAGACCTATAGAAATATGGGTGACCGCAGTCCTCTCGGCCCTACTCTCTGAAATCCGCCCATTACTAAAACCAAGGGAACAGGTCTAACACAGCTTCCCTGATGTCTCGGAGACGCCAGCAATATATCAGCGGATTTATCGCAGAATTTGCAGAAACCACTGTTCTCATAAGTTCAAAGAGAAGACGATTAGAAATCGTTGTGCCTTGAACGACAATTACAACGGCTATACATATGTAAGGTATATAGAAAAGCAATAGTAGAATGTAAACTGTAAACATTCCTAATACCGAAAGTTTATAACGCTTGGAGGTAAGAGTTCGGTTCGGTGTTCTGAA
Organism: Porites cylindrica; assembly: GCA_964035525.1. NCBI lineage: Eukaryota > Metazoa > Cnidaria > Anthozoa > Scleractinia > Poritidae > Porites > Porites cylindrica. The sequence continues at coordinate 18,653,457 of OZ037778.1, read as the reverse complement.
AGAACGCTCAGTTTCTGACTGCAAAAAAATTTGTCTCTGGTGATGCCGTAAAATGAAGTAGATACGGCAAAAGCAATACGTTGTGACGAAAATACAACCCAAACCAACAGCAACTGTTATATTAGAGATAACCTTCGGATACCAGATCCACGGTACTAGAGCCAGGCCAGCGGAAAGCCAGGTGCAAACAAGTGCTTTTATGACCCTCTTATTTGTGACAAGTTGTTTATACCTGAGGTGAAGATACAGCGCCAGATATCGGTCGATACTCACAGCCGTGATGCTTAACAAGGTGATACCACATAAATAAGTCGATAATACAGCAGCAACTTGCAAACTAACACAGGCCATGCTTATAAATCCTTGTAATTTTGCGGCAGTGTAGACAACAATGAATGGTTGCGCAAACAACCCAACTCCAAGATCCGAAAGCGCTAGAAAAAATAGTAGAATGTTTGAAGGAACTTGTAGTGTTGGTTTTCTCCAGATAGCAATTAAGATGACAAGATTCTCCAACGTAGTAACGATTGCTAAGATTATATTAAATATCAAGTTTGCAATGTAGTACTCGAGAAAGTCTCCAGTTGCAAAGAAACGACTGTCCACATTGTAGCATGCTTTGTCAGTGAATGCACCTGTTCGAAGCAAAGTCGTGTTTTCAGTCGTTAAGTTGAATTTTCCCAAAGCTTCCATTTCGTAATGCTTTACAAACAGAAGACCTTTAGTTTCTTAAAGCTTAAAAGCGCTTTGAGGGGACAAATTATTGCGAATTTTGGAGCAAAGCTAAGTCAATGTTAAAGAACTGAAGACTGATTTCAAAGGTTAAAGATGCCTTTTTCCCAATGCCTGAAGTTGACAAATATTGTTAATTGGGTTGAAACTCACCAATCAAACACTGCCAACTTTAGTGACATCTTGTCTCCTAATGTGCCTTCAAAATTGCGACCACCTTTTCCTCTTTGTTTCGAACTTCAAAAGATACCCTTAAAATTTGTTCTCAAATTAACAACTAGATAAGTCATTTGAAAATGCAAATTTTCAGCTCATATTTGAAATTTGAACGCGGCTGCGTACAACGTGACTAATTAATTGCCGAGTGTAAGTTTCAAGAGAACATAAATAGCCACAACAGCATATATTCTTAAATCTCTTTAGTTTAGTCGGCAATTGAAGCCGGAAAACAAATATCTTTTTTAATCAGTAAAGTATAACAGCCGACAGGTAAAGTCAGTAAAGCAATCGGACTAAAAGTTTAGGTGATATTGTTTATTTTTTATATTTGAGTTTCGGATTGCATCGTCCAAACACTTAGAAACTGAGGACAGTCCCGACCGAATTTTTAAGAGAGGGAATTATTCATTGTTTAGTTAAAAAAAAAAAAAAAAAAAAAAAAAAAAAAAAAAAAAAAAATACTGGTCACTGAATGAAATCAGGGATAAAAGATCGGTATACGGTTCAGAAGTTCCATTGATAAAAATAATCTTCCCAGTAGAAGAACTGCCTCCTCCACTGGCTTTCCCAATAATACGAGAGAGCTGGAGGCAAGCGAGAAGCGCGAGACGGGGGTGATGGGAATGAGCGTAGAGCGCCTGCCCGAGCGGGGATTGTTTTTTTACTCCCCTTACCATCACTCTCTTTGCTCCCGCTTTCCCGAATAATTAACTCAAGTATCCCCCAAAAGTGATCGCGAGCGACTGGAGACGAGGCAGGTCTAAGCATATTTTTGCCACGACACAGTACAATGCCATTTGTTTTTAGGCGTTAGAGACTGAGTGACCCACGCCTGCTAACCGTTCGCTTTGACGATGGCAGAAGGCTACCTAGGGTCTTTAAACGTAATAGCCAATTGACTGATCTATTTAGTTACAGGCGTGGGGGATTCTCCGCCCAATTCAGTGTAGGCGTAGCGCGAAGGTTCTTGAAGCCCTGACACCATTTAATAAGTAAGATTGAAAGTTGACATCCTAAAACCAACAAAGAAACAAACAAAAACAGCAGAAACAATAAATACAAAGAAATAACCCTTGAACAAATTTTCTTTTCGGTTTTATTACGATTGATGGACTCGTGAATCGTGATCTTGAGGGTATACAACCGCCCAGGTTAGCGTCATCTTATCCGCTGTTTGCTAAAGTATACTCGAATGCTAAGCAAATGCTATAGTTAAGGGGACTGTCCGACTAAAAACTTTGTTTTTCGTTTATCTCCACCCTTTTTCTTAAACATCTTGCCAAGATTCCATTCAACCAATGGCTCAATAAGGTGGTAGTCATTGGTTCAATAATTGTTTGAGAATTTTCGGCATACTCGTAGTGAATAAATATTAAGGGTATCTATCTTAAAAATTTGGGGAAATATTAGAATTAGGGCAGTTGTTTAGAATTGAAATTTGAAATGAATGATTAATAGACAACCACCAGATAGTCCACACCCACAACAAGGTGCTCCTGAACCCAAAAGCAAGCTCACCGGTTTATGGGTATACCTTTTTCCACTCCGCCTATTTCTCTCATCCTCAATTCAATTCAATTTCCCCTAACGAGCAACCAGACAGCCTCCTAAAAACGATTATTGAATTTATTTCATAAGATGCTTGAGTAGTTTGCTGAGGTCACGTACTTATGCGATGCGTGCTTCAAGCAACTCAATGGACATCCCGCATATTTTCTTTTCTGAAAAGAAAATATGCGGATGCAGGAATGAGTATTCAGTGAAATTTAGAATAATTTGAATATTTGGCTTATTCCCATCACGTTTCCGTCTGCTGGTAATTTCTTTTTAAAAAATTTATTCTTTCATTTGAATAAGTCTCGACTGAAATTCTATGTATAGGAAAAAATAAAAGAAAAAAAGAAAAGAAAAACTAGTGTGGGCTTAGATGGAATTTTCTGGAGATGTCTGGGAAGAAATGAAATTTAATATTTTTTTCTGTTTGTGTAGGTTGAACTAACATGTATATTCATAACACTGGTAAATTTCCTTGTTCGCTGTTTCATTTTCCTTGAGATTAAGTTTCTCGTATACTGTTGATTTTAATCGGAAATTGAACTTATCACTGAAGTGTACCACTGCGGCCAGTTTCATTGCGTTTCAGCGTTTTATCTTAGTACAAGTAAATTCAACTTTAGTTAAGGATGAGTCATTGTTAATCGAAATTAAAAACAGTTAAATTAATGGGATTTACGCGTTAATTAAAGTACTTCTAAATTGTAGACTTTGGTCATTTGCTGTGGAGTCAGCTGAACTCAGATTACACGATCATCTTGAACAATTTTTCGTTCTGGATAAAACTTCTCATGCCAAAATTCTAATGACATTTTTACAACAAAATATCCAGTCTAAAGAATACAATCGTGCATGTTTTGAACATAAATTTGATTCAATAATGTCCCCCCCCACCCCCCCCCCCCCAAAAATAATAATAATGAAAGTTTAAGTTGGAAGGCCATCCAAAAAAAGTGAACTATAAAGCCTGCAATTTGGCGACGAGAAACTTTTTATTGATTTCATTTTAAAAGTTGTGTTACACCGTGTAAACACTGCCTTCATATGAATTCAAACACAATTTTAATGTTATGCATCTACTCACTATTTATTTTACTCCTCATTACGCAACTTGAAATCGAGAGAGAAATTTCTTTTGTGGGCGAGACTGGGAGCATTTCTGTTTGTCTTTATTATTATTAGACTTGTTACTGTTATTATTACTCACGTTTGATGCTCTACTCGACGGTATTGACAAGTTCACGGTGAATCACTTTGGTTCATTTATTTTGGTTCCATTTTTGACGACTTGTCTTACGTGGAAGAAGAAACGAAGCCAGACATTAACATAACGTGGCCTTGAAGGAAATCAGTAATCCAGCGTGAGATGCACCTACAAAACATTTCCAGAAATGCGTCCAACATTACGACAGAAGCCAACGAATGGGATGTAGAGAGCCTTTCATGTTATCACTTTAACTCCGTTCACTTCAGTATAGGAGAGTTTTCGCTTGTTTGGTACATTATTAGTTTTGTTGTAAACGGCGTTGTCCAATCCATCGCCATAGTCATCAACTTGCTCATTCTTCTGGCTATTAGCAAGACCCCCTCACTCCATTCGCCGTCCAACACGCTGTTGTTCGGTCTGGCTCTGTCGGATCTTGGTGTTGGTTTAATTGTTCACCCCCTCTTTCTCCTGCATATGATTGGGAAGTTGGCGCGGAATAGAGACGTTTTCTGCCACGCTGGAATAGCCGCTGAAATAGCCGCAAACGCTTTGTGTATCATCTCGCTCCTAACTGTAACCGCTGTTAGCTTAGACAGGTATCTGGCCCTTGAACTTCACTTGCGATATAAACAGCTGATTACGATCAAGCGTGTCACCCTTGTTATTGGCTTCATCTGGGTTGCTGGAACTATTATTGGTTCTTTGTGGCTCTATAAACCTGAGGTTATAAAATTTGCTGTGATGGCGACGATTGCGATATGCCTAATGGCTGCCACATACTCTTATTTTAAAATATATCACGCTGTTTCGCGCCATTACTTTTCTACTCTGGCCTTACAATGTTCGGTGCAACAATACCATGTAAATCAAGCAGTCAACCTGGCTAAATTTAAGGCACACGCACTGAGCACATTTTGGGTTTATTGTCTCATCATCGTGTGTTATTTCCCTTATTTTTGTGTGGTAATAGCCATAATGCTGAGTGGACTTTCAACGACAACGATATTTTGGTACGAGATGACGGCCATTCTCATTTTCATAAACTCTTTCCTTAATCCTTTGGTTTTTTGCTGGCGGTTACGAGAAATACGCCACGCCGTGAAGAAGTCTACCCTGAATATTGTTTTAAGACTCTCGTGCAAAACTGAGTCAAGTAATTAATTCCCGTTCCAAACGATAACATCATCGTGTAGGTGGAGATGCTAGGGAGCGTATAAAAGTTAAGCCCGGGGGGAGTACTTTCTAGTAATAGGCTAATGGGGATGTTAGCGAACAATTCTTGCACGGACCAGTTGGACAAACAGCAGCAAGGGATAGCCTGATCTTGTCGTAGATCAGGATCAGCATTATAAAATAACACTTAAAATTGAAGGCAAGGCGGATCGGACAGGGCGTTGCATTTTCATTAGAGGTTGTGAAGTATTTTGAAAGTGGTTTTTAAGACGGATCTATCTTATCTTTTAAGTTTAGTTTTTGTTTCATTAAGTCTTGTTTTGTCCACGTACTTTTTCCTGTTTTGATCTTTTGTTTTTACTTGTACTTGAATTTATGCTTAGCTCGCGAATTTACTTATTGCCATAATAGGAATGTTTTTCGTTTGGCGTTGTCAGATGTTAGTTTCTTAAAGGTTGTCGTGTTTGTGGTGTTAGAGCTGACCTTGGTTCTTTGGTACTTGTCAGTTGCTACTGTGCGTAGGCTAATCTGTTCCCTAAAAATAGCAAACCTGTTGCCATGTTAGAGAGAAGATATTCAATACTGAAGGTCTCGCACGTCAGCTAACCTAAACATGTCCAGCTTTGGCTATAAAAGCCCCTACTATACTTGAACTAGTAAGTAGAGAAGAGTAGAAAAGTAGAAAAGAGTTAGAAGAGTAGGAAGATTAAGACTGTTAGCAGAAGTCAAAGAAGAATAAAGGCCAAGATGTAAATCGGATTCCTGGTACCTCATCGTGTAGCGAGCGAGTTGCTCGAACACACCCCCACATATTTTGGTGGAGAACTCGTTATTTTGGTGAAGAATTCGGAGTCTAGTCTGGTGGAGAATTGTCTTATTTTTCTGAGCATGGTTTGGTGAGAACAAGCGAAGAGTTCAAGATCAGCCCCTAGAAGTCTGTATGTCCTAAGAACTTTGCCATTGCAAGCAAATGAGAACTCTTTCTAAGTTTAGTCATATGTAGAGTAAGAGTCATGTTTAAAACAGAATAATAATGGCAGAGCCTCGTTGTTAAGTAATGAATAGGCCTGTCGTTGAGTTTCTACTATTTTATGGCGACGAGAGAGAACATGTTCGTGAGTTTCTTGGCAATTATAGACGCGCCGGTTTGTAAAATGGTTGGGATGAAGAAAAATTTGCGCTTGGTCTTCCCCTTTTTCTAAAAAAACACGCTAGCTTATGGTTTAAAACTTTATCACGTTTAGAAAATTTGACTTTTGAAGTATTGTCACAAAAATTAATTTCTCATTTTGAATCAAATGTAACTCTATGGCAGTTGAGGCAAAAATTAGAAGAACGTCGTCAGTTGTTACGGGAGACTGTTGCCGATTACTGTTACGATATTCTTTCATTCTGCTCTGGTCGAAATTTACCTAAAAGTGAATGGCTTTATTGTTTTGTACGAGGTCTAAGACCTGAGATACGTGAACACGCTATTTTGCAACAACCAACTGATGTGGACTCCGCTTTGAATTTTGCGAGATTAAAAGAATTAGTTACTCTTGGTAAATCGAAAAATGGTCAAGAAATTGAGGAATGTTAGGAGTTAAGTCTAATCCCTCAAAAGAGGATATTAAGCAAATTGTGAGAGACGAATTAAATGTGTGGACTGAAACTTCCAAAAATAATGAAAAATATCGTATTTATCGGAAATTTCAATCATGCAATTTTCCTACCCGTTGTGGAGGCATTATTTTTGGTAAAAAGCCAAAATTCGGCAGATTTAGAAATTTCAAACCTAATTTTAAACGCCTGCCTCGGAGAAACAAGGCCAGGGAAAAATTGGCGCTCAGTTAAACTGGCTGGCGCCCCTGTCGTGACTCGTAGTGAACCCGTGATGGGGTGCTTGATAGTTCTACAAGTAATAACCATTCTTCCGTCGGATCTAGTTATGATAAAGGTGCTTTCGGTAACTCTGGAAATTCGGCCGAAAGCGTTTCTAAAAAGAATGTTCAAGAATTTGGTCATGTTTTGTCAATTCCCTGCGAGCCTGTTATCTCGTCTGAGTCTAAAATGTTTGAACCTGAAGTTGCCGTCACATGTCAACACGGGGGTTCTTAAGAAGGCCAGCCTCAAAACATACATACATACATACTTTATTTCATAGCTCCCCCTTGGGGGCTCTTCCGCCATACATACACGAATTAAAATGAAATAAAATAAACTAGAAAACTATTTACATTTCAGTGATAAAATGAGGAATTTCTATAAATAATAATGAACGTTAATTTTAAACGCTATTTACATTTCAATAATAAAATATATCTATGAATTAAAAAGATATTTAAAAATTCTCTTTTTAAAAGAGTTAAAATTTCCAGTGTCTCTTATATCTTTAGCTATACTGTTATAAAGTTTTGCCCTACGGTAGCTGAAAGTCTTTCGACCAGTGGCCAGCCTATACCGATGCAACGTAAGGTCTTTGTTTTGTCTTGTGACTCTTTGCTGAGTTTTTGCGCGATATTGGAAGCGTCTGTGGAGGTACACTATCACTAGGTCGTTAAAAAGCAGTTTATCCTTTACGTTAAGCCATTTAAGGGACTTCAGGGCTTCTGAAACATGATCGTATTTTCTTAAACCAGCTACGATTCTGCAGGCATAGTTCTGAACTGGCTGACGTTTTCTAACGACCCTAATGAAAATATTATGTTTGGAGTTATTAAGTATCTTTCTCAGGTCATAACAACATTTGATGATGTAATCGCCGGCTCGTCGCCAGATGAAAAAGAAAATGCTCATTCGCCAAATGTACCCATGTTTTCTCCTAAAGGTGAAGTCATTTATGAGAAGTCTTCAAGTGAAACTTTATCTCGCGAAGTCAGTATAAAAAAAATTAAAAAAGAAGAACAGTTGGCGCCTGAGTCTAATAGTGAGGAAAATTGGGAAGTAAATATCGTTGGGGCTAAAAATAATTAGGTTTGTTGTGAGTGTCGTGGCTTATCTGTCGCAAGTAGCCCAGAGACAAGGGCATAAGTGACTGACAGGGTTTCTCTCCGTGCCATATCCAGTAAAATTGATTCTATTCATCCTTTCGAGAGGGACAATTTTATTGTAAGTGTAACAATAAAGGGAAATAGTCATCGTGCCCTCCTTGACATAGGAGCAGCTGTAACAGCAATTAGTTTGCAAGTTTGGGAAAAATATCTTACTCACAAAAATTGTTGTTTGGATTCCTCGTCGACTAGTTGTGTAACGACTGTAGGTGGTTCTCCTCTTAGTGTTCTTGGTAAAGTATGGCTCAATTTTGTTATTAAGTCTGATGTTTTTCTTTTGAAGCCTATGGTATCAAAGATTTAACTCATGACGTTGTTTTGGGCAGAGATTTTCTTCAAAAATATTGTTCGATGACTGATTTTATGGAGAACATCATTGAATTTTCCCACCCCAAGGATCCACTCCCCTTTGCTGATAGTTTTGGTGATGATTTGGATAAGTTTTTGATAATTGTATTTTGTCAGTGCATGCTGATATTTCTTTTACTTTTCCCGCTCAATCAGAAGTCGTTGTCGTTGATAGATTAAGGGTGCGTTCCTTTGGGATGATCCGGATCAGGATCAGTGATCGGAGATCACTCGGATCATGGTAGATCAAACGAACCGAAGAATCCTTGTCCAGAGTGGATTAATCATCTCGGATCACTGATCCTTATCATGATCATCCCAAAGGAACGCACCCTAAGTTTAGTACCGAAAGGTGTAAGCACCAGTGCCAGTGAAATTTATGGATTGTTCACGCCTAAGTCTGATTTGCCTCACCGTTAATCAGTTTTTGGAGTGTCAGAGCTCGTAAAGGTTTCTAGTGATGCAACTATTCCTGTTAGGATGGTAAACCCTTCCGCTCAACCAGTTAAAATTTTTCGTATGACTAAATCAGCAGATTTTGAGCGTGTTGATAATGATTTAGCCACATTTGAGATTGGCAAAAATTCCCCCTCTTATGCTGAACATAATTCTTCAGGTGATCGGCAACAGCCAAAAGATTATTCAGAGTTTCCTGATTTATCGAATAGTATTCTGAATGATGATGAAAAAGTAAAATTTAAGAATTTGTTTAATAAACATCGTAATGTTTTTGCTTTTCCTGGGGATCAGTTGGGTAGAACATCCCTTGTACAGCATGTCATTAATGTTGGTGATGCTATGCCTATTAAGCAAAGGCCGTATAGAGTATCTCCTGATGTTAAGAAAGAGATTAACCGTCAGGTGGACGAAATGCTTGAGAAAGGAATAATTCAAGAGTCTGTCTGCCCTTGGAGCTCTCCAGTTGTTTTGGTAAAAAAGAAGGATGGGTCATACAGATTTTGTGTTGATTTTCGTAAAGTTAATAAAGTCACTGAAGTACATAGCTTTCCAATGCCTTTAGTTGCTGATGCGCTAGATTCTTTGGTTGGTGCAAGCGTGTTTTCCACGTTGGTTCTCAAAAGTGGATTTTGGCAGGTACAAATGCCCCAGGATTCGCAACAAAAGACAGCCTTTGCTACGCAGAACGGCCTTTATGAATTTCTGACAATGCCATTTAGATTAGTGAATTCAGGAGCCAGTTTTCAAAGACTTATGGGTCATATTTTGGGAGGCTTAGAATACCATTTTGCTTTGATTTACATCGATGAAAGTCCTTTCGGAGGAAGTTTTTAGACGGTTGTGACGCCAATGTTAAGTTGAATCCAATGAAATGCAGTTTCGTTAAACAAAGAGTAGAGTATCTTGGTCACGTGATTACGCCAGAAGGCATTAGTCCCAACCCAGAAAAAGTAAGGGTGGTTCAGGAATTCCCCACCCCCATAAATTTAAAGGAATTGAGGAGTTTCGTAGGTCTTGCTAATTATTACAGACGTTTTGTAAGAGGGTTTTCAAATATTGTCAACCCTTTGAATGCTTTGACAAAGAAGAACGTTCCTTTTGTTTGGACTGTAGCTTGTGCTGAGGTTTTTGACAAGCTTAAGCGTGCCTTGGTTTCTGCACCCATTTTGGCATATCCTAATTTTCGGGAACCATTTTTGCTGTTTGTTGATGCTAGCTCCATTGGTATGGGTTTTACCTTGGCACAAATTCAAAATGGAAAAGAAGTATTCATTGCTTACAATGGTCGTGGTTTGAATAAGGCAGAGCAAAATTATACTACCACAGAAAGAGAAGCTCTCGCATTAGTTGAGGGTATAAAGAAATTTCAGCCTTATTTACCCAATCATAAGTTTACTGTTGTTACTGATCATAGCTCTCTCCGTTGGTTAATGAATGTTAAAGATGCTTCCGGTCGTCTTGCAAGATGGGCCTTACTTTTGCAACAATTTGACTTTAATATTGTTCATCGCCCTTGTAGAATCCATGGTAATGCTGATTGTTTGTCTAGACGTCCACATGATTCTTGTGAAATAAGTTCGTTCAATAAAGAAGAACCTCAAACGCCCCACACTCAAGAAATGCAAAAAAGAGAACCTGAATTAGCGGCAGTGATTGATTTTCTAGAGAATGATATCCTACCTACTAAGGATAAAAATGCAAGCAAGATTGTACTCGCGATAATTTTTATATTGGTCAAGACGGTTTGCTTTACCACATTGATTTCAATCGAAGGCGTAATGCTCGTGAATCTTTTTCTCAGCTTGTTTTCCCAGCTGCATTACGTTTTGAAATTCTCTCTAATGTACGTGACCATATTGCCGGTGCTCATTTTGGCTTGAACAAAACTTTAACCAAACTTATTGGAAAGGTATGTTTAAAGATGTAGAACATTGGATTAAGTCTTGCGTTGAGTGTTCAATGAGGAAGTCTCGACGAAATTCGAAAACGGCACCCTTACTTCTGATTCCCGTCGAGGGTGCATTTGACGGAGTGGCTGTTGATGTTTTAGTTACTTTTCCACCTTCTAGTAAGGTCAGTAGGTATATTGTAGTTTTTAGTGATTATTTAACTCGGGGGGTCGAAGTTTTCCCAGTACCTAGTGTCGAAGCAACTGTTATTGCACATCTTTTGATTGATGAAATTATTTCAAGACATGGGGCACCACGTGTGTTGCTCTCTGACAGGGGAACTAACGTTTTGTCTAGGGTCGTTTCAGAAGTTTGTAAAATATTTCAAATTCAATAGGTCAATGCTTCTAGTTGTCACCCACAGACTGATGGTCTTGTAGAAAGGTTTACTCTACTTGTCAATGTAAGATTGGGACCAGTTCATACCGCTTATTTTGTTTGCGCATAGGACTTCTGTTTTAGATGCAATTAAGGATTCTCCTTTTACGTTCTTTATGGGCGGGAGCCACGCTTGCCAAGTGACGTTAAGTATTTGCCCCCTGTGGCTGGTGACTTAGGCACTTCGGTCCTTGACTATCGAAAACGTGTTGTCGAAAAAGTCGAATTGGCTCAAAATTTAGCGACAGAAAATTTACAACGTGCACAACAAGAAATGAAGGATTATTACGATCAAAAGGCAAAAGAACCTGTTTTTGAAGTTGGACAACGTGTTTGGGTTTATACCCCGAGAACTAGAAAAGGATTATCCAAAAAGTTAATGCATAACTGGTTGGATCCATACAGAATTGCTGAGAAATTGTCACCAGTACTTTTTAAGTTGCGCACGATCACCGATAATAAAAGTTGTTTTTTCGTGTCACGCGAATCGTATGAAACCGTTTGTTGATTCAAATTTGAGAACAGTTGGCTCTCCACCTTTTGATGACCCTGCCAAGCCGTTCATTAATGAATCTGATATTCCAAAAGATTGTTCTGAGCCAATTTCGGCCGAAGCGAATCCTAAAGACACTGACTTAAACCCCAGTTAGTATTGAGATGCCACTGTCCCCACAGCTAATTTTCAACTTGCACTTGGGTTTTACCTTTTCCTACCACCGCGTGAATTCACACAAAAATACCACGATGTATGTCCATTGGTAAGAAATTTTAGGCCTAGGCCAAACGTCGAACCTTTCATGAGACGAACCAAACTCGAATTTGAATTTTAAGTTAAGATCGTCTGTTGGATCAGACGTCGAACCTGAGACATGATCAGACCAGAAAGCAATTTTAGTTGGCAAGTAACACATTTCTCCCGAATGAAGCTAAATACACATTATCATACAAATTTTTAATTTATTAGTTTAGTTCGTCGCATGTGAAGATCGTCAGACGTATTATCCGTCTGAAGCAAACCGATGGAACGTGTTTGACGATCAAAACTCATTTAGACGAACTGTCTGAGCTAGCCAGACGTCGAACTTTTCATAAATTTAACTCACTAAGTTTGGTTCGTCTCATGAAAATCTTGACGTCTGGCTTGGGCCTTAGTTATAGTTCCTATGTAAGATTCTAATAATTTAATTTCATTGTTTGGTTTATTCAAGTTGTTTGGTTGAACAGACTTATTAGGGCGCTTTCGAAATACAGTAGACACCCTTGAATAAGAACCTACCTTTTGAAGTCTGGCAAAATAGGTTCTTGTATTTTTGGAAACTTATTGGCAATTTAGGCTAAGTAGGTTCTTAATTTTTGTGAAGGAGATAATAGATTGTTGTTTACCAGGCCCCAGTTGCTCAAACGTTGGATAGCGCTATCCACCGGATAAATCACTATCCAGCGGATAGCGTAATTGGTTTCCCTAATACTTATCCGCTGGATAGTGATTTATCCGGTGGATAGCGCTATCCAACGTTTGAACAACTGGGGCCAGAAGAATAAACGAACTTGGTTTTGGTCCTTATATATACATTATTTATTCACAACTGTATTATTGTTATCATTACCCTAACAAAGCTGATTACAGAATTTATATAACAAGACATGTAACAAGTAAGTAAATAAAATAGGAAAGTGAATGGAATGAGCCAAAAATTGTCTAAAAAGACTTTTTAGCGTTCAAAGATTCACTGTAACTATATCCAAAGAGTTAAATTTACAATCTCAACTAAGTTACACTCCTTGGTTAAATTATATATCATAATTTAGCTGTAACCCACGTATAAGTAACTGCTTGATCTTGCTTGGCTTCAACAGGTTCTTGTGTTTTCACATGACGTCACGGCAGCCATATTGGTGTCCCAAAGCAATGAAACGGCGGCCATGTTGGTGTCCCAAACCAGTCCTGTGGGAGTTGAACTCTTTTCTTATGCAAACGCGTTTTTTGTTCCAATAAATTTATATAGATGCTAGCCACCTGAGTGAAAACTCTCTATTCTTGGGTGTTAAAGAGGCAAATTTCTGCCAGGAGGTTCTTAATCCACAAGATTCGCTTTTGTTTACTGTATGCATAAGTCTCTTCTCGAAATGTTAACCAAAACCCATCACTGACTTGCATACCATTTAAGAGTAAACTAATGTGACCGGAAAGTCTTGATAAGTCTCTTCTCGAAATTTTACCTTAAACCCATCACTGCCGTGAATACCATTAAGAATAATCTGCCCAGTTGTTCGAAAGGTTGATTATACTATCCACTGGTTAAATCTTTATCCAGTGGATAACGCAGTTGGTTTCCCTACCACTTATCCGTTGGATAGTGATTTATCCGGTGGATAGTGCTATCCAGCATATGAAAAACCGGACTGGAAAGTCCTAATAAATAGTAGCCAGTCTTGACAAGCGCCCCAAGTCATCTTGGCCTGGCCTCTTTGAAATTCAAACCGTTCAATTTATCACCAATTTATACCATTGTTCGCAGTAATCTTGCTCTCTTTTCAGTATTTGCTCGGAGCCTCTGCCCGATATTGGTTTAATTATGAAGACAATAATGCTGAATCAATCTTATTCAAAAAATACCTTTCCAGGATTGGTCTGTCGACTTAATCCGTGTTTCTTCTTAAACAAATACATTGTGTTCTGCCTTCTTAGTTAATTGAAAGGTATTCCCTTGTCCCAGATGATTGTATTGTCTCGTTCATCATAAAACTTCCCCTATGCAGACCCCACAAATTTTAAAAGTACGAAAGGAATAAAACAACAATTTTCACTTTTTGAATCATAACATCCGCTGCAACTTTAAACTATTACTCTCGGCTTCTGAGTTAATACTTGCCGCCAGCAGAAATCATTGGATTCTGATTTTCACCTTGAAGAACTAACCAATTGTGAACTGATCGTCACTTTAATAACTTACTTGTCAAATAATACGTTCTTCATTTTAATTTCCGTTTCCTCGCAATGTGAATTTGTGTTGTTTTGTGTGTGTACTTTTGAAAGGCATATCGTTTTATGGTGTACTTTGCCCGAAGAACCGTTGATATAGAAGCTGATATTGGATGTTTTCAGGCCAACGCCAATCATCGAGCAGCTGCTGTTGTTAAGTCAGTTGTCATATCTGATTGGATTATTTGCTATACTCTCTCGCTTTAGGTCTTCACGTTGCATCTTCTGGCAAGACATGATCAGATAAAATCGAAAATCTTGTTTATCGTTTGCATTTCCGATCGTTAAAGTGCATTAGTTCTGTTCTCCAAAGTGTGTTTTCTGTCAAGTCAGTATCACTCTCTTGCACCATAAAATCCAAAACGGGCCTGCGGAAGTCCAAAAAGACCAAAAAAAATTAAACTTGTTCGCGAACCAAATCGGTGCCAAGGGGAGCGAGTTCAAGATGGCCGTTTCAACTGAAGATGAACTCAACGACGGACTAATTTGCTATCATTTTACTGATATACACTTCAATCTTGGCGAATCTTCGCCCGCTTGGTACATTTTCACCTGTGTCGTGAACGCCGTGTTTTCCGTAATTGCGACGCTGTCTAACTTACTTGTTTTGGTAGCCATTTACCGAGCTCCTTCCCTACATACTCCGTCAGGGACTCTTTTATTTGGTCTAGCGCTTTCCGATCTCGGTGTGGGCTTGATAGTACATCCACTGTTTTTCTCGCAAATATTGGCCAAAGTCATTCGAAACAAGCCACTGTTCTGCGAAGCTGGAATCTCAGTGGAAATCACCGCTAACGCTTTGTGCATTGTATCGCTTCTAACGGTTACCGCTGTTAGCTTGGACAGGTATCTCGCTCTCCGTCTTCACTTGAGATACAAAGAACTCATCACTATCACCCGCGCAATTTTAGTTCTCGTTTGCGTTTGGTTGTTCAGTTCACTGTTTGGCTCGTTGTGGTTATGGAAGCATGAGGTTATAAAAATAGTGGCGATTGTTATCATAACTGTGAGCTTATCTATAGCTTCGTTTTCGTACTTTAGTATTTATCGCGTAGTGGTCCATCATCGATCCGTCATTCACGTTCAACGCAATCGAATTTTGTCTTTTCAAAAAGCTGACGAAGAAGAAATAAATGTGGCTAGTATCAAGAGGCAAGCAATAAGTACATTCTGGGTTTACTGCATCCTTGCTCTGTGTTTTACACCATACATGTGCACGGTTGCGGTGATCGAAGCTGAAGGGATCTCAACTGAGTCGCGGATATCTTACGAAATAACAGCAACTTTGATATTTATTAATTCTTCCCTCAATCCTCTTATTTATTGTTGGCGCTTGAGAGAAATCAACGATGCCGTCAGACAAACATGGAGAAGTTTAACCAGCTGATAGCCGGTCAGAAAAACTGTAGAGTTCTAAGGACGCTATTCAATCTCTTGTAGAAACCTCCGCAAAAATCCGCGTGCAATTCTATTGCAACATTGAACTTGTACATGGAATTTCCCCACTGTTTTTTTTTGTAACTTTTCCTTTAATATGAACTTTAGAAACATTAGCGTTATATAAATATATCGTAATCCATACTAGAAATCTCGCTGTTTGGTTTGGTTTGTTCCCTGCTTATTCAAATTCCATGGAAATTTTAATATTCTTTTCCATCAAAGATAAATTCGTGCTTAACGTATAAAAATGAATGTAAAGCAAATAAAAATGAAGAAAGTTAAGTTAACTAATCAGCTTTTCAATTTTGTGGAGTTCCTCGCAAAGACAATCAGGCGGAGACATTTTATCAGAAAGCCTAAACTTGTGGAAATATTTCACCTCTGAATCCTGTAAAAATAATGACAGATGATCAAGATAACCTGAGAGTATTTTTTTCTTTAGAGAGTTTTATTCTCCCAACCATGTTTCTCGTTATCGGCAATAACCTTGGAAATATCTCGTTCTGTAATTAAGCAACAATGGTAAGCAGCCTAACTTCGAAATTAGTGATAAAACAGCTGTCGAACGTGTCTCACTTATATAAGTTGCGTTTCGGACTTGAGCTCTCCTTCGATCTGATGTGACAGGTTTTGTTGTCTTGTTAAGATGTAGCTTCTAATGAGCTTTTTTTTATTTATTTAATTTGATTCAACTGTACGCACAAATCGTCTTATTAAGCCCCACAAAGGCTTGTTTTTTTTTTTGAAAAAAAAAAAAATAATAAAACAACAACAACATTTTACTTCCAACAATCGCCAAAGTTAAAATTCCTAAAAAATCTCCCTTTGTGTAATTAATACTGTGCAAAGTTCACCTAAAAAAGGCAGTTCATTTGAATGGTAACACCAAGGATCTCGCCAGTCAAAAGATGCAAAACGTAGGATGACAAGTCATTTCATTAGTCTTGCATTGCATAAAAGGGTTCAATAATAATTATCTTGCAAATCACCCTATTTCTATCTGCTGATAATTTTTGAGGAGTCAACTCTTGCTAAAACGATGACAAATTTCAAAAAATATACCTTTTTGGCCTTTTAAGGCCGTTTCTCTAACAATTAGAGTAGTTGGTCTTTTTTTTGAAATTTTCGTCCTCTAAAAACAATACTCGCAAGAGCAAACACATGTTTTTCATATAAATCTACGCACTAAAAGTGACAAATGAAAATCTCTGTATTATTGATGAGTTACCTGCTGTAGTTTAAATGAGTATATAGGCCCGGCAATACGGAAAATACCATAATATTCTTTAAATTGCCATTTGGGAATGTAGTGCTGCATGTAAACATGACTTGGATTACGGTTCAGTTGTTCTTTCAGAAATCTATGTCTTTTGCCATTTACCCTTTAAGCTCCAAGATTGACCAACATCAATTTTCTCCTTAACAATATCACTACACAATCAGTAGAAAGGCTATAAGAATTATTGAAATGGTCAACAAAGGAAAAGTGTTTTTCATCTTTTTAATTTTGTCAAATTCTCTCAACTAATTTATCAAGGAAATGTTTGGAGACCCCTTTGGAGAATTTGCAAGTGGGTATTGAGGCTTAAAGGGTTAAGAGGTCTCTCTCCTATGGACGAAAAAAAGTAGGGCGCGAAACACTCTTTTTAAACATTAAAATCACAGAACACAGCAAGCTTCCACAGCGCAAGCCCCGTACACTTACTCTGAATTCTATTGTCCCGTTTAACAGCGAAGGCCCGAATTACTCCCCGCGAAGCACAGCCTGAAAGATTACTATTGCCGGTATTTTTCTGGAAATCAGCTTTTGGACCTGCCGTTCATGCCAAAAAAAGAAAGAAGATGATGCAAAGATGCACTAGCCAAACGTAATCGGTTGCCGCCAAACGGCAATTTGAAGAATATTGTCAGGGTATTTTGTTCAGTGTAATTTATTCCGTATTCTTTTGAAGGATCAATTTCATTCTAAAATTTGTCTTAGTTCACTGAATTGATAAAAGTAACTTAGCCACCACAGACAGGTCTGTAAGGCCTAGGCTAAATGTCGAACTTTTCATGAGACGAACCAAACTCTAATTTGGCCCTAAATCATACAAATTTCGTCTCATGAAAAGTTCGACGTTAAATGGCCTAGGCCTAAATCTCCCGACGTTCAAGCGTTTTCGCCCGTTCAGACGAAAGCACTGAAACAATGTAAATACAGTAGCATCCCTTACAGGGCATGCGCTTTGTAATATATGCCCAGTATTGAGTCCTCGACTCTCCGACTCCTCTACAAGACGGGCAACTATAGATAGTCTACCGCATCTCAAGTTTTGTTCAACTTAACGGTTCATAGCCTGAGAAAACAGCCGACATTTCGCAACGCCAACACTGGTTTCCTCCCGAAATGACGTCTGAGAAACGAACGCAGAAATTCCATACTGATGACACGTCACTACCCAGATCTGGGTAGTGGTTCTGGTTGGTCGTGCCTCGTGGGAAACTTGATTCAACCAATCAGAAGCACCCCTCATTTCTGGCTAGTGAAGCGTTTTCAGTATGGAATTTCTGCGCTCGTCTCTCAGACGTCATTTGGCGGGGAAACCAGTGGTAACGTCGCCAAATGTCGGCTGTTTTCTCTGGCTAAACAGTATAGAGTCTGTCCAACTTTTGTCGAACTTAACTTAGGCGCGACACACGTTGCGCCGTCTGAATCAGATGTCGCGCCAGTGTCGCTCAGTTATTCAGTTAGGTTTGGAACATGAAAAGTACAGCGTCTGAACGAGGCCTAACTGTCTACCGCTAGTAATTTACGCAAACGGCGGTCGATTATACTCAACGACGAGTACATGCTATGCGAAAACGCGAGAAACAGGACTTAATTTCATGACATAATTTCACGATTTTAAGAGAAAATTAATGCTTGCTAGTCATAAACACTTAAGACCAGTTTGTTCAGGTACACAGTCAGTAAAAAATGAACAAAGGCATTTTTTTCATCAACACACCGCCAGCGAACAAATATGCTACTGACGCACATGACGGAAAAATGCCTCTTCTGAAAGAAACAGCAAGTTTGTGAAATTGAAAGTTTCTTATTACGTACACTTTAATCAAAGCCTTTTCCAGCTGTAGCAGCTGCTAATTTAAGACTTTTATGAACAATAAATAAAACTCAAAAAGCAATATAATTTAGTCATCATTGATCGCTTCTGTTTATTTCGGTCTTTTTCATCTTTTTTTGACACTTAGCTACGGTGGCCTTTTTTTTTTCATAAGAAGCAGCTTCAGCTCAAGTAACATTAATCTTGGAGATCCTGTAGCGATGATTTTTCATCAAATGATTCAATGGCAATCTTCAGATTTATAGAACAAAAACCTTTTATCGTAAATCACTATCATAAACTGAGACAAGGCTCAATATTTTTGTACTCTGCATCTCGTAAGTGGTTGATTTAACGAACAATAGTTGTAAAAGTTGGAAATGACGGACAGCTTATAACTGATAACAAGACAATTTCCAACGCGGTATGTTCAATTCCCACGCACAGTAAAAATCTTTTATCAAAACTCAAATGTTTCCGAACAGTAGACAGTGTGTGGTTTAAATTTGTGATGAACTCGGATTTACAATGATGATCGTATTTTTAGACAAAGCTAAAACAACCGGTTCCAGAGCAAAGGTCTTTAAAACACATCCTCTACTTGAAGTAATATCCATTAAGACGTTTTAAGTTGCTTTTTTTGGATTTACGACTCCTTTAAGTTATTTTTGCATGTTTTTTAAAAGGGGCGTTAAAAAAGGCCTTTTAAAAGTTTTTCCCGTTTGATATCAATACAGGGTATCTTCTCCGCCCTCACTTAATACTACCGGTCTCGAACATTCATGCTATCTGCTTAAGGAGTGGCAGAATATACCTATCTTATTTTGGTTAAAAAAAATTAATAATAATAATAAAATATGATAACGTTTCCCCCTCTTAGAATTTAGGCTGGCCCTGGTAAG
>OZ037778.1:18591495-18628995 GCA_964035525.1 Porites cylindrica | reverse complement strand
GGTCCCTAGGAATTCAACTCCAGGAGGGTTGGCCTACATTTGACAAAGTGAGTGAGTAGGAATTATTGCGATAAAGACTGAAAGAATGCAAATTCGCTTTTTAAGCGACGTTCTCATTTCCCTCGCGTCGTTGGATCCTAATGTCCCTTATAAGGAGCCTAAGTAACCACTGCCCGGCCCGACCAAGTTACTTTGCCTTATTCCAAACATCGCCGTGATTATTCCATTTTGCGGTTTAATTTGCAAAAACATCACAAGATAATTATTCTGAAGTTGAATTCTTAAGTTAATCAGTGTTAAGCGAAACGATTCACAACGACGATTTTTTTTAGTGCAACCCAGCGTTGCAACTTGGTTGCGACATTGTTTCGAATGTTTGCAACATTGTTTCAACGTTACAACGATGTGCTGCGCTAAAAATCGTCATTGCGAATCGTCTCGTGTAACGTTACCTTTAGGGACCCTATCCGAGTTCAGAAAAAAGAAATCAAAAATCGTCTTCTTGTGTTATTGTCCTCCGTAAAACATAAAATTAGGAAATTTCACGTCATAGTCGTGGTGATTCGTGCCGGTAAAAAATGAATCAATAAGAATTATTGTTTTTGTCATTAATCTATTTCATTCTTTTTTTTGACGTTCTTGTTGTCGTCGCCGTTGTGCTTCGCTCTCTGGGAGCTTACGCAACTAGGACGGCGAACGCATAGAAAACGTCACTTAAAAAGGGAGTGACTTCAAGCAGTTTCAAACTTCGTCGTCATTACTCCATATTGTTCGAACTTTTTTGGAGTTGAAGAGTATCAAATCCACTAAGGCGGTAAGGGATGGTCATGGAGGCGAGATCTCGCTTCCTTGCCCCACCGCTAAACTGAAACCCGACGCCCGCCCTCGGGGGCCAAGGTGGCTGCCCGTAACTGTAGGCGCTTGATCCCAAAGATCTTCACGGAAAAACGGGACTGTGAATAGTCTAACGTTTATTTGTTGAATTTATTCAAATATTTTAATGCGTTTGTACTTAACAAGCATCAACGCACGTGGTAGCTCAATGGTAGTCAGTGGCTCTTGTCAATCATAAAGCAAGTTAGTAGGTGAAAAATCATGTATGATATGCGTTTTTGTACACACCAATTTGCCTAGTCCCCAGGCTTCATTATTCGCACGAATTATGCGTGTTCTCTCAAGTGGTCCGAGCATAATGCATTAGTTGAGAAGGCCTGGGAAGATGCTGTACAGGGACTTGGCAATGCACTAAACAAAACTCGAGGAAAATGCGTGTAGCTTGTTACTGGAAGCGCTGGAAAAATCATTCGTGCCAGTTATTTGCTATATTGTTCAAGAATCAAAATGTTGCGATGATATTCGCCAAACACAAATCATAGAAATCCAAAACTAAAGTGACCGAAACCATTTTCGACACTTAGTGAAAACACCTCTTGCAGATTAGTCCATGTCTTGGGGAGTTAGGAGGTAGTCTCACAGGAAAGCGATTGTCGTTCTTCAAAAAGGTTTAGCCCAAGCTACTATTCACCCTTCTGTGAAGCACACAGTTGCCTTTAACTGGATAAAATCCACTATTAAATGATAATCAAAGAGGTTTGTCATTCGACATAAATGAAGGCAAGACGCCCCCTCTCATACACAGAAGCCCGTTTGCACCGATAAGCTCGTCTACAGAACGATCCCTTTGAAAAGTAGCTTGCTTGACATCTACGACGGATTCTCTGTGATCAGCGTATGTTGGATCCTCTTCTTCACGTTTATACTGGCGAACCAGTTCATGCCCTCTGCTAACTGACGGAACATGAGTAGAAAATAAAGAAGCACAAGTGATAAGGTGATTACTGACCCCAGAGCTCGTAGGCATCAGTGCCATGGTTGGTACCGTGAGCATTCCACCGGCTGCCGACTTAAATTGACACGAGCAATAAGTTTGAACCTGTGAAAGCGGCCAGTCACGTTCATTAGCGTTGTAGGTGTTAAAACTTCCTGAAGCCAATCCTAGTTGCAATTGCTTCTTGTTCTGAATAGGAGGATAGCTGCATTCTCGCTTTCGCCATTTGGATCGACGATTCTGAAACCATACCTGTAGAGGGCAAGGGAGAGCTTTGGACGCTGCAGAATTCTCATAATTTTTTTTAGAAACCTCCGAACTCATAATGTGGTTCTTACGTAAATGGAATTCTAAAGTGTTACTTTCAAAATAGAAGCTATTGAGCCGTACTGTATTTTAATGTTTATAGGGTTTGACGAAGTCGTGAATTCTTGGTAACGTCTTGAAATTTGCAAACTAGTTTTCAAGACCTGAAAGAGGTTTGCACAAATATTTAATACGTCTGGAAAAATAGTAAAAAGGCGGGAGTATCAAGGGCTCATTTTCTAAAAGCCAAAACATTAAACCACATGATGAGCAATGTCAGATTTCTCCTACGTCTGCATTACACTGTGTTTAGTGTACGATTGCAGTGTATCATAGGAAAAGCCTTAATCCTGCGTTTGACGAGGATCCTAGTTTTGATCGCTTATGTGATAACTTTTAGTCTTGAAAATTCAATTGTTTAGGAAAAAATCTAGAAAAAGCCTTGAATTTTGCTTTAAAAAAGCTATGAGAACACTGTGTTTATTACATCGTACAAAGTGCTTCTTTTGATGACGATTATTCAAGGGGGGGGGGGGGGGGGGGGGCACCGTACTTTCTGTGGTTCTGTTTACCACATGATACAAGATGGGTCGGTGAAGGACAGTGAGACGGTTCAGATTAAAACTATTGATCATAGCGTTGCAAGAAGACTTTAACTTTACAGCGTGTGAACTTACGAATAAAATACCATATATACTGAACTCGGTAAACCGCTAAAAAAAAAAGGTTCAATCAACAGGTGACTACCTTGAAGGGGTTATGACATGTGGATGCTTTGCTGTTTTAGGTCAATTCTGTGCTAAAGTCATAACTTGGTGCATTTACCCATACAAAAAATGTTCCTTTAGCGTTAGGAAGAAAATATCACCTAGATTTTGTCGGAAAGCACTAACCAGATTAATTTTTTTTGGATAATTTTTGCAGGTATAGCATTAAAACTTCAAAAGGTTGGCGCAACTTTTTCAAGTTTTAATCCATGTCCATCCTTTCCATTCATTGCAACAGACGAAAGGGAATTAGTTTCAATGTATATATATCATACCATAAAATTCCGAAAATAAGCCCCTCCAAATATAAAGCCCCCAAACCGGTAACGCAAAAGACCCTCCGTTAAATCGCCCCTCCAAATATAAGCTCCCCGGGGGCTTGTACTTGGAAAATTGCCCTCAAGTACAAAGTAAAACAAAGCCAAAACGGTAAATTTACTTCCAACTATAAGGCTAGCCCAATCGATTTTGAAACGCAAATTTCCCTAAGATAAGCCCCTCGGAATATAAGCCCCTCCAAAAATAAGCCCCTCAAAAAGGGCCTTTGAAAAATATAAGTCCCGGGGCTTACTTTCGGAATTTTACGGTATTATATGGAGTTCAATTGATGCAAAAAAGGTTTTATCTTTTCGAAAAGTCAACAAATAGCGTGACATATCCCCTTTAAAGTAAGAAATTGACGACGCCTGACCTGTACACATGCCTCACTGATTCCCAGTTCTGTGGCAAGTGACTCGCGCACATTTACGCCAGGGTACATGTTCCACCGGAAGGCTGTCTCTAGTTTCTGCAGCTGTCGTATGCTGAATGCGGTCCTTTTGCGACGGTATCCCTGCCCGTCTTGTTTGGGCTTGGGCGTGGTTCTTCCCAAATTTCCTGATGCGGCTTTGCTCCCTTTAACTATGGGCGCGTGGGTAACATTTTCAGGTTCGGCACTAAATGGGCCTAAATATGTATATATATGAAATCAATCAATCAAATGAAAAATAATGTAATAACGTAGCTCTTAAACCCTACGAAGAACGAATTAGTTTTTACAAAAGTTCTACCGAAGAGGTTTCATTTGATTGGGAACACCACAGGATTACGTCCAGAGAATCAGAAGTTTGAAAGACAAATAACCACACCGGAATATTATTCTAGTAAATTATTATATTCTTATCGCGTTCGTCAGAACGCACCCTAATCTGGTGTTCCTGTGGCACGAAGGCAGAAATTTTCGAGCTATCACGGGCGACTGCCGATTAGCCACCCCTATTAATTTTATCAGGTGCTTCTCGGCCGGGAAACTGGACTCCTTTCGACTCGTTTTCGTTTCCGTAAGTGACGAACGCGGATCCGCAATCAATGATTACCTCTAGTTTTCTTAATTTTAGTCTTAATATTGGTTATTTTAGTGATTTTCCATTCTTCACAACTAGGGTTCCGTCCAAATGTTCCGTGTTTGTTTTAAAATGGAGACTGATTGTTTCCTCCGGTTTTAAAAAATCTGCGTCCACAAGTTGCGTTTTTAATCGTTTTTGCCCACGCACACAAAAAGGCTGAAAACGTTGCTATATTTATCGGAGCATGCGTATTTACTGTACTAGTATCAAACACTGCGACGTAATCGTTTACAAAAACCTTCGTTTACTTCCATCCACACGCGCACAGCAAAACGGCGTTTTCAAAAATCTCAGCTTTGAAGGGGGTTTTGAAAAGATGCGTTTTCGGTGACCATTTTCACCGGATATGTGCGGACGTTAGGCCATAGACTGCGAGCAGTCTCTCTTTTTCCTCAGATTTAGTGAGGGGAGTGCACGCGCGCGAGCGTCGAGAGACGCGACAAACGTGCCTCTCCCGTCTTGCGCCCTCAGTCACACGCGTGGTCATTTGAGTGTCTCGCACGTTTTACTCAAAGGTAGCCTGCGAACCCCAGCGGCGAAGAGCGAGGAGAAACGGATGTTTTCGCAGACTAGCTCGATCGACCAAGAAAAAAGAGATACTGCTCGTAGTCTAGTTAGGCCATGAACCGGAGCAAAAAATCTCCAAAAGGATATGTATGGTCGGGGCCTAAGCTGTGATTGAACCCGGCATGTGCAATCGATAAAACCGATAATCGATAACATTCGATAACAATCGATAAAAATTAGTAAATTGTATCGGAAATCGATTAAAATCGATAAAAGGACACGTTGTGAGTAATCGATAATTATCGATTTTTAAATTAATGTTATCGATTTTATCGAATTTCTAAAATGTATCAAATCTTCCATAAAAACACTCTTACGATTCAATGAATCAAGTAGGACGAATTTAAAGATTTATTTAACAAATCGATAATTGAATGAATACTGATAATCAAATAATATTAACACGATTCCCTGGCATGATTCAACGGGGAAACGCAACATAACATAACCGCTTTTTGTATTTACTCAGAAACTGTTCAAGCTAAATGTCGTAATGACATCCTACAAACACATGTACTACGAAGTACGAAGCTGCGTAGTTGTAATGCTAGACATTGTCTCCAGTAAATGTTTTGTCAGCAAAACCCTCGCCGCCGCAAAAATCATACTACAAATCAGAGCTAAAATCATTCTATAAATAAGTAAAACGAAGTAAATGATGAACTCCGCAACTAAAGCAGAAGAGAGGTAATGAAACAAAAATAACTGATATAAATTTGAAAGGAACTCAACATTAAGAAGCTCAGAAAACATGTTTGTAAATGCCAATAAAATTAACATTAAAATGATTATGGTCAAAATGCGCCTTTTCCTCTGTGGATCATACATGATCCACAAAGGCAGAGGATGCGTGTCATTTCTAAACTGATTCCAATAATTTTGGCGAGAGCGTTCTGAGGTTTTTTGACTGTGGACTGATTTGCTGCTGTGGGCATGAGAATATGTTGCTTCTCTGTGGCTCTCGCGGACTTCTTTTACTTTTTCCATTAGTTGGGCCTTTGTTGAATTGTGTTTAAAACTGACACCCATCTCCTTTAAAACCTCTTTCAGTAATGCCACACTCATCTCTTCTGGGGGTCCTTGTTTCTTTTTTCTTATTCTAGTTTCTTTCTCCTTTGACTCCTCTTCTTGTCTTCTTTTCTCTGTTTCTTGAAGTTGCGGCAGCATTGCTAATATATTTTTGACATCATCGCCATTTACTTCCAAAACATTCTCCCGTTCAATTAGAGTTAGTTCGGCTATAAGGGATTTCATTGGGCACCAGACGAAACGGTTTTTAACTTGTAAAATCCAGGTGTTAGTTTCAGTGTCTACCGGTGCTACATTAACACAACAGGTCACTGTGCTACTCTTGGAATCCTTACTATCACAAGTTAAAATAGGATATGCACTTTTTGCACAGGGATTGCAATACATTCGGATGACTTTACCAATTATAAGTCCTTCCTTGCCCATCCAAAAAGCCGCGAATGAGTTACAAATCAAGTCTTCCTTTTCTTGCGATCTCGATATTTTTCCAATGCTGTCATAATAATTTACCTTGGAAGGACAAAGGGCCGTCCGACGGCACAGCTAATGGAAAAGTTGGCCGAGAACTTTGACTTAGAGCAACACCAAGTAAGTGAATTTAAGATAGCTTTTTCCTGGAGATATAAAGTAAAATCATCGAGAGACCTTGCGAGAATATACCGGGAATATAAGAGTCAAAATGATTAACCGGGATACGGTTGCATGCAATAAACATATAAATTTGGTTTCTTTTTTTTTTTCCTTTTAGGTTAAAACATGGTTCCAGAACCAAAGAAACAAAAGAAAAAACAAAGAATGAAGTTAATGTGTTGACTGAATGAAATAAATCCTTGGTTGCTTAATGTTTCTGTTCATTGTTTTATATTAAATTAAAACGCTGTCCACATAGAAGCAGTTTTATTTTGTATGGTTTTTGATACTCCGTTAACATCGATTACTCGATAAAATCGATATCGTTAAATACGCGGAAGACTGTGAGTATCGATTTCTATCGATTGATCGATAAAATCGATATCGATTAATTAAAAATTATCGATTGATATCGATTTATCGAACGGTTTTCCGATATCGGTTTTTATCGATTGGTCATACCGGGGATTGAAGAACTAAGTAACACAGCAGCTGCAAAATGTCATTTCACTTTTACGACATTCTATCACGTGCAGTACACGAAAAAGGTTTTTGTTCAGAAGAAACATGTTAGACAACGAGTGGTCTCATATGACGTTTCTCCAATGCTCGTGCTTATCTTCAGCCGAGTAGGGGGTACCGAAACTGCGCGAGGGGTAGGTTTTTTATTTGTGGAATTAGTTCCCTTGGTAGAAAAGTGCCTACCGCGTGGCACTTAATTTGTGCGGGTTCCATTTCTGCTATTTTAGTACCATCATAAAAAACCAAAAAAATTCTCACAAAGTAAAACTGCCGCCAAAATTTAATCGGCAAAAAATGTATTTGCGGTCGAAATTTATAGATAATTTTACACATGTGATGGTGAGATTTTCATATCAAAGGTGACTCCAGCAGCGACACCAAACTGTATACGACAAGAGTGTTTTATTTTAGATGGCTATTTTGCCTGTACTGTGGTTTAAACAAGCCTATGAAAGTTCAAGGTTATTTCTTTAAAAAATTGCCAAAAACTTTCCAAACGGCGAGAAAACAGATTCAACCTTGCGCAAAAATCAGTTCCGGCAAAATCCAAAAGGTCTCCCACCCACAAAGTAATACTCCCGCAAAAATATTAAGGCTGGCCACTCTGTATCCAGTATCTATAATAAGGTGTCAAACTGAGAAGTTGTATGTTATTAATTAGTTTGTAATTTTACCCCGGTGGGATGTTTGAGTGTCTCGTGGTTGATCTAAATAGGATAAAGAAAAGCTTCTATAAAAAAAATATATTGGGATGAGCAAGGACAATCCACGGCAATCAAGAAACAGTTTTTATTACTAGGGCCTGTTTAAATAACGCATATTACTGAAGGAAATAAAGCTCTAAATGTGTGCTTGTTGGTCATAAATGCAGCTGTAAATGACTGGTCACCACTGCTGAAATGTTTAGGACGGGACGCACAAATGCCGTCTGTCCCTATAAACACGACTAACCATCAAATTTGGAACAGTATTATTCAGACTTTTAAAGAAGAACTCAACTATAAAGCGTTTCGTTTAATTAGTCGGGAGATCTAGTGGCATTTTTTCAGAAATTTCCTGGGGCACGTGGGTGACATATACGAAAGCATACATCGTCATAAGATCTCATAATATTGAAAATAAAAGTAGATAGAATTTAGGGGAAGTGTTCCTGCACAAGATATCTCTCTATGTTAACTTTAGTTACCTTTCTTGTGGTATTCTGTGACACCATTGAAGGCAGGCCTCTTGTCCATTTTCCCTTTATTTCAAGTTGAATTTCCTCCAATAGTGCATTTACACCACGAGGTTTCTTCTAGCACCATACAATGACGTTTTTCAAAGAACGCCGCTGAAATTTTACCTCGGCCGGAAGTGACGTAAGCTCTCTAATTGTTCAAAATAGCAGCCTAAACAAAGTAACTTTTTAACTTTTTTAATTGATATGAAAAGAAAGTTATCGATTTTTTCTAATGCTACTAATACTAAATATCATAGAAAGACGACGACAAGCGTGTAAGCAGAGGATCGAAGTTGTGAAACCTCGGAAAATCACTTGAAAATCCCGTGAAAATCACCGATACGTGCGTGACAAGAACGATGTGGCGTGACAGAGTTTGCAATCCGTACCAAGCGCCGGTTGGTAGCATTCTGTCGACGCGTGGAACCTATTTTGTCTGAGCTGAAGCCACTTTTTCGACTTTGCACGAAGACTAATTAAAGGTAAGATTACAACTGTCACTATTTTTAAGTACCGGTCGTGAAAAAAAGCACCTTATAGTCTTTGTGGCGCGGGGCGACAACTAGGTCACAGAACCATGCCCGCAGTTACGCAAACATTCAAGATTCAAGGGATTAGCAAATCGATTAGACGCAATTGTTTAACCATTGTTTTAACATACACAAAACACAACTGTTGATTTGTGTTGGTTTATTTAAAATTGTGCTCTGCAGATAGAAAATTTGCAAATGAACAGCTTTGGAAGAAGCTTTGGGGGCCAATTTGCCCGGTGGAGGGGTACACCTGGGAATTCTTGGTGGGGGAGTGCCACCCGGTTCTTCAAATCCTCACCCGATTTCAGACCGAAAAAATGTAATTTTCCACACCCGTTTTCAGACAAGACCTCTAAAATCCATACCCGTTTTCAGATCTGGCCTTTAGGCAGAAATTATGTCATGATTACCTAGATTAGAGCGCAAACAAAAAAATTATTCACTCCATTTCGAATTCGCATATTTCTCTTTCTTTCTTACTCATTTGGAATTGAAACGATAAATACGTTCATACACTCCGTAGTTCCCTCGAAAACAATACCCGATTTCAGACCAAATGCGCAAAGGGTATACCCGTTTTCAGACCAAAACGGAGCAAAAACCATACCTGATGAGGGCGGCACACACACACCTATATGGCTTATATAAGGGAGAACCCCCCCCCCGGGACCCTGGATTTCAAGTGACCGGACCTGACGGGGATGATCGAAGGATTTTTTCGAGTTTAAATTTTCTATTCCGGGATTTTTTTGGGTGCCCGCGTATCCCGGCCGCGTAGTTCTGCGAATAAAGTCGACCAAACATGTTTTTAAAAACTTTGCTTTTCGTGTTATATCATTTAATGTTTTCTGGAAATTTTTAAGGCTCGGAAATACGGCATGGAATTTTTTCAGGGGCTAATTTTAGGTCCAGGAATTTTTAGGTTTTGTTGGAAGCCAAGATTTCACTTGAAATCCGGTTAGAGCCACGGCTGCTGTTAGTCCTGAGTTCAAATCCTGGACCACCCTTGTAAACAACCAACTGGTTTGCCTTCTGCCAGCCTGTAAGGAATTCTCAACGCCGTTAAATTTGATTTAAAAATACTTGTTTCAAAAATTAGCTCGACCCCAGTAGAATAAGCGCTATGATTCTACTGCCGAGTAAATAAAAGAATAACAAATAATTCATTAATTAAATAAGTATACACTTTATTAATGCTGATAATGATTATTAATACCGTATTTATTCGATCGACCGCCCGGGCACTAACAAATCGTGAAGATGTAACAGAGGAAGGTCTCTGTCAGAAGCCTAGGGTCCTGTCTCTGTAAAATACTCTGTAAAAAACCCTGTCTTCGGGGAAGTCTCTTATTAGTACTTACTGTATTCAATTTTTTGGGATAGGAGGGGGAAGGGGGGGGGGGGGGTTGGGGTGACGGTGTGCGCTTATTTGACTTTGAGTGATGAGTGAGAAGGGGATGGGGTGGGGGTGGGCGGCGATTATTCGAGGCTTGGCGCTTATTACCTTTTTCACCCTTTAGGATGGGCGCTTAGTCGAGGTGGGCTAGTCTGGGCTTGTCTAGCAGGGCGTTTAGTGGATTTGAAAAGTCTGCTACTTCATCTTATCGACAAAAGGAAACAATCACGCCGTCACGTCACTTGAAGTCCACTATGTAGTGTAAAGATTTTCTTCAACAGAACAGTAGTGGAATTGGCTTTGATAAGACAAACCGCGGTGTACACATTTTCAATTATAGTAATAGAAGTAACGTGCAATTGATAACAAGATCGTTATCACTTTAGCATTCGAGCGAGGTAATTCTAGATCGCATCGGCATTCACTTGACCTACCTATATATGACCCAATGTATTCACCCAATATGTAAGTGACGGGATTAACGCATACTTTCATGATTAGCACTCTTCAGGTTATTTAAGTATTGCGCATGATTCAAATGATAACACTAATAAAATCACTCGTAAGACTCTTAATTGGTTTTTAAATCCCGCTAAGAAATTTAGTTAAGTGCTATTTAACAGCAAGATAGGGAGAAATGATCTAAGGGGAGATATGTTTTTTTTTTAAAGACACCATCTCGGTTAGTAAGAAGTGATTGAATATCTATTACATGCTATAAGCGTCATATATTTTATGTCACATGTAGCTACATGTTAACATATGCATAACGCTTCAGTTAAAGGTCCTTGAACTCCGATCAGAGATACTGGGCAGAATGAAAGCATACTAAAACAGACGTTACTGGTAAATGGTGCAGTCGCTGTTCTACCGCTCAATCATGAAGATCGGAAGCATGGCAGTTGTCTTTGCTGTTATCCTAGCAACTTGTAAAGGTATGACTGACTCATTTCTTTGTTATTTGTGTTGTGTGTGCTTATACATTGAACTTTATTTAAACAGCTCCACAGATTTTTATCACTATGCGACTTCAAAAGCAGTCAATTTCTTTCGTGCTAGCCAAATTTTCAGTTTCGTCCGGTGATTGCTAGTCCTGGTTTGCCATTACCGTGACTGATTACTAAATATGTAGATGCCGGTTGTTCGATTTGGACCTTTGCGAAAACTTAATGGTCAGGAAAGTATACACAAATTTCTGATCACAAATTAAATAAATAGGTCTTTTATCATGGAGTCATTGACATATCCACTACCTGCACTAATAACACAAATGCGATCCTTTGAGATTGTTGGGCTCCATATGAAAGTTCAACAAATAATTGCAAAACTTTAAAAAATAGTTTTCTATGGAATAATTACAGATGCACAGTGTATTTGATGTTTATATACGTTTCTTGGTTTGTCAACGAAAGCTCGGTAGCATTCTTTGCCGATTAGCTCGGAAATCATTACAAAGGCTTTTAACAAAATGGTATCCTTCTGTTTCCTTGAAACTCCGATTCACTTCAGACTTTACTTTAATTGATTAATTTTTTAGCTAAGGTCATTAGCCGACAGTAGGTATTTGCTAAGGACCTAAGTTAGAAGTTGATGGAGAACGATGCCAAGAGCCCCGAATACGATCGACGTCTTCGCTTTCCGATTCAGGCAGACGGACACTGAACGAACGGTTATGGAAATGGTTAAGTTAAGGCTCGAGTTAATAACCCCTGGCACTTCAGCTGGTGCTATTGATAATATCTTTGAAATTTGAATGTATCACAAAAAGCCGACATTTGCTCAACTGCCCATGCAATTATAATTAAGCATTGGTTACACTTGCGAGCCAAAATTTTTGACGGCCATCGTTTTGAAAAAAGCATCGTCACTGAACTGTTCTTGACGTACATGAGTCAGCCAAACATACTCCTCGGCAATTTGTTCACTCGATCCTTGCCTTATGAGCTCCTCTTAATGTACGTGCTGACGTTCACGAAACCGTATTCCTTGGTGGGTGCGCTATGAAATGCCGGGAGTCAACTGCAAGGCCACTCAAATCTAATCTTTCCTTGTGTTTCACATCTTTTTTTCTAATGATTTTTCTGGAAGCTGACATTTACGCCGGTGGCATCATTGGGAAAAAAATAAATGTTCGAGATTGACCTCTTTGTCTGACCCACGTCCGAGGGAGACCTGAGATAGTCGGTTTCCCTGGATGCTGCCCAACGCCAGAACGCCATTCAAGGAGTAAAAGACAAAGAGATCAGGGAGAACGCTTTGCTCGTCATTATGTTAATTGTGACCAACCGAACAAGAGGGAGGTTTAATTGTTTTTCTCATGACCCCTTTCTAAGTCAAACTTAACTTGACAAGCTATTGTAGCTGTCAGGGTGGTCAGTCTTCTGAGGCATTGTTCTTTTTATTTAGTAAGAATTTATTTACAGGGAAGTAGACACGGACAAGGATGTATAAAATAGCCAGCACGGGAGGCTTGCAGCTAGTGTTTTTTTAAGTTAATGCTTCCCTTTTGAACATTTTTTTTTGTTGACAATGGCGCAAACAGGTCCACAGTTTCCGTAGATGTAAATCAGCAGCATACTTGTACTTTGAAAAGCTAACAACTTTACCTTTGGGAAGTGTTTGTCCTTTGGCCGTGGTCCAGATAAGCGGAAACGTAACATAGCGAAGCCTTGCCGTGCATTTTGGGTCTTGTTCAAAGTACCTTTATAAAAATGTCAGGGCGCTTTCTAAATGACCCACAGTGAATTTGTATTTCCCAACCGAACACGACATTTTGCCTCTCCGAAATTTTTCTACGTGGTAGACTTTAACTAAAGGAGTTCTTATATACGAAAATCCGATTTGTGTCTTCCCTTGCTGAAGCCGAGTGGCATTCTCCAGATTTGTCTTATTACACTCTAAAGGGTATAGGAACATACACCCAATTGCAAAAACGTTGTCATAGAAAAATGCCGAAAAAAGGAAAAAGCCAAATAGCAATTAGTTAGGCTAATAAGCCTGGTGAATTGTTTTGCATCATCCGCACGTTGACGCCGTATTTACCTGTTGGCATTTGCTATTGTTTTGAAGTGTATACACCTGGAATTTGTCCTAGACTGATCCGTCCCCATGCAAATTCGATTGTTGGTTCCTCAAAGTTGGCTGCTTGTTGGCAGTGTTGGATGCGCTGATAAAGCCGAAAATAGTTTATAGAATTCACCTTGTTCCCCTCCCCCCCCTCTTCAAATTCATAAGCATTCTCTACAATTTCTCTTAGGAAAGGTGGAGAGCAAGCAAGGTTTATTACGGGCAATGCGCCAAAGTAGCGAATGTAGGCAAACGAAGTTAGACTAAAATTGTGCGTGTCCACTGCTAGCTACTGCTCTTGGCCAACATTGTGGCGAAGGCTTTTCATGTCCCAACTTGGTCCACTGCACACGAAAAACAAATTAAAGTAATGTTGAGTGATGTAATAACGATATAAGATCAAAACTAACACTTCGCACATGATTCGGCAACATCCAACGCCCCTCACCAAGGTACACAGACAAATAGAAAATGTTGCTTTGATCAATATTTGGATGGAGGTGGACCCACATAATGGATTCCTTTTATACTCCAAGAGAAGATCAAGTCCAAACTGGGCAAAAATCCTAAGTTTCATTTTGTAAACTGGTGCTGATAAAGAAATAGCACCATGTCAAAGTACTACCAAAAAAATTTCATTTGATGGTAACACGGCAAGATTTTATCCACAGACTCAAAAGTCAGAAGCACTTAACAAGCCTACATCATTCAGTCATACTAGCAGTTGAGGGGGTAGAGCTTTATTGTATAATCTTCGTCATGAAAGTCCTGTATATAGGAACTACGTGATGTGCCTTTCTCGGTTTGCGTGAGCCTTTTCAAACCATCATGTTTTGTTCAATCATCCACTTGCATATCTTATACTAGATTTTTCAACCTACTATTGATTCTTGATTGTCTTTTGAGTATATAAATGACTGGATAAATATTTTGGCTTAGATAAGTTGCACTAAGTAACAGAGTATTGTTTTGTTTGTAAATATGAAGAGAGAATAAAGTTGGAGCTACGGTCAGATTTCATGCCTTGTCCATCATGCCTTCTTTTCTGGTCTTAAAAGACCTGAGCAGTTTGCATATATGCACATTTTGATTAAGAACAATCGACATTTTATACTTCTTGCTTTGACTTAACCTCTTCGGAATCAGGTTAACTTTTATAGCGAAACTGGGTACAGTCCTAAAAGAAAAATAATGTGTTAACTTGGGGAGCAAGGATTGTGCAGTGGTGAGAGCAGTCACCTTCCACCAATGTGGCCCCGGAGTTCGAGTACCGGCGTCGAAGCCACATCCGGGTACTCCGGTTTTCCCCTCTCCTGAAAAACCATCACTTCCAAATTACAATTCGATATGGAACGCACGGGCACTTAGATCTTCTGTGCTTTATGGGTAAACAAATTACAATTTTTGTTATCTTGTCCAGGGTTAAAAGAGCATGCTTAGACAGGTTTTCATCTTTGCCCGCGCCTTTAGGATTTTTACAATGTCCTGTGACGATTTTTACGGTAACAACTTGGGACAAATGCCTGTGCGACAATTTGAAGCAATGTCGCTACAGTGTTGCAATGCAGTGTTGCGCCAAAAATCTTCGTTGCGAATCATTTCTTGTACCGGAATTTTACGGTACTTTCTTACACTCATCAACAATTCAGGACTGAAGACACAACACTATTGTGAAGAACGATACCATAGACCATCATCATAATCTTAGCTTTTAGTTTTAATTTATTGTTACTCTTAAACATTTGAAAAGCTACTCAAAACATCGTGTTAACACGATACCGACTTACCTCGAAGTCGGTCTAGAACAAACTCGGTGCCTCTTTTTCAACCACTTCTTATTCCATCAACATGATGCATCCATGGACTTAATTCAGGGCTCGAAATTGCGACTCACTGGTCGCCAATGCGACCAAAAATTGAGCACTGGCGACTAAATTTTCAGAACTGGTCGCCAGCTGGCGACTCGCGTTTTGTCCGATGACTAAAGAAAACCACGACACAACTTTTGTTTTTAAATCTTTATATTTGGAAATCAATCGGATATGGTAGCTAGTATACAACTCACCTTTCCGTCCCCAGTAAAATAATATCTGAATATTACAAGATAATCGACACGTCGATACTGCGTTCAGGGCGCGCCATACTGTTTCAGCGGCTTCTTCCGAAACTGGGATCGCAGGCGCACTTCAACAACAAAAATGGTGGCAGATACGGTGTCTCCGTAACTCCCGCAACATTTTAGGTTTTATTTTCCTAAAACGTTCTGTCTAAAAGGAAACGAAGACCCAAAAACTGCACTAAGCCCATTTTTGTTTCCTCCCGGTCGGAGACTGGTACGAGCAATGTGGTTGCGTAGAGGCCTGGGCCAAGCATGGCGTTGTTTGTCGGCAGCGAAAGGCGTTGAGGAAAGCAAGTCGAAAATAAAGAACGGCATTTCGTAGAAGTAGCAAAGGGCAAATACACAAGGACCCGTGTTTGTCTCGGAATGAAAACCACGGACTTAAAACGTTTTATGCTTCGCTTCATTTAAAATGACTATGGAGACAACCATCACCTTCGGACCAGAGACATATCACCTGAGAACAACGGTAGCTGTATAACTAAGTGTTACTCGTGTTGTTTCTAATTGTTTTCGCTCTTCAGTTGTGACTTTTCTTGCATGCAAAGTAACGTATAAAATCGTGTTCTTGTGTAAGTTATATATAAAATAAGTTGGCGACCAAAATTTACGATCTGGCGACCAAAATTTTTCCGTTAGTCGCCAGCTGGCTCCCGAACAAAAAAGTTAATTTCGAGCCCTGTAATTTCGATTCGGATTTACAGAATAGCATAGATATGTTTACGGTGTTCGGATGTCGGATCCAGATGAAACACTCACATGGTGTTTGATATATTGCGTCTGAAAGTAGTAATATATCGTCTGTGTTAGATCTAAGGCTTTAAAAAACCCAAAAGTGTAGAAAAAGTCAACTGAACTTTTCCTTTTTGCCAAGAAGTTCATTTGCCGACGTTTTGGTCAGCGAAACACAGGAAACATTTCTTTGTCGGCTTTCACAGATTAGTAGAATGAATTTCATTATCCAATTAAGGCCGACTTTAATCCAGCAAGACATTTACGTAATACTTGGCGTGACTCTTACGCACGATTAGTTAACTTCAAGCTTTTTTCACCATGATGTGACTAGCCAAAAATAAGAGCTTAAGATGATAATCTATGGCAAGCTACCACATTCAGACTATTTTTGGTGTCATGAGGTTTGTCATAATATACGGGTTTTTTTTTTTAACGCAAACGTTATCTCATGTCCTCATTGTTGGATTCGCGTAGGAGGATTCATATTGATGCCATATCGCTATATTATTGGTAGAACACTGATCATAATGCTCTTTTTTTTCAGACTAGATTAATCCATCTTGTTATAGATAGACACCTTGATAGCTATCATGAGGTTTTTTTAAGCCAAACCTAGACGCAACGTCCGACTCTTTAATAATACTATTAGACGAAATGGTCGAGGATAAATTTATCGGCTGAGTTTGTATTGTTTTATCAAAAGATTGAGTTGAGCCTTATTTTGTTCAATTTCTGTTCTAAAACCTTCAAAGTTAACCACGTTTGGTCCATGGAAAGCAGGAGCGTTTCAGCGAGTCCAATTTTTTTAAAAAAATACTAGTGACGGAGTTGTGGGTGAAGAAGCGGAAGTGTAGCAAGTGCCGATGGCCGACGCGAACTTGACTAGAAATTCCCGAAACCCCTGGAACGTGAAAATAGCTTTTTCCGTTATCACCTATTACCAATAACACTGGCAGCCTTTCAGTTTTCCTTGTTATCGCCTGTTGCCTAAAACACTTACGTCACTCTGTAAATCTTCGCGGTTTGACGTACAGGACCGGCAGAAGCCAGTTTCGGTAGCAATTAAACTTAGGTAGTGATCATTCATAGCATTTATCAGAAACATAAATAGAGGACGTAAAAGAGTCGCAGGTTGATTTCTTCTGTAAAACAACAGCTACGGGTTAGCCATGGAAATCACAATCCTGGTCAGTCTATTTGCTGTATTTTTGACGAGTTCGGAAGGTACGTATATATAATCTATTTCGGTAACTTGTGCTTTGCATCCCCGGGGGGGGTACTCGCAGAAAAATTGGGTAGGGGTGTGCGGCCCGCTTCCCAAAACCCTTACCCTATTTATGACCAAAATCTGCGATTTTCCCTACCCTATTTATGACCTAACCAAAAATTTGATACCCTATTTTGTGAAGGGCTTTTGTTGCTTGTATTTTCTAGCCTACAAAGCAGCCGGTGGAGAGGAAGGCAAAGCGCGGATGGAAGGAGGGGGACATGATAAGGAAGTAGCTTCTTCTAAAAAAGTGCATTCAAGACTACAGTGCAAAAATCGTTACCCTATTTATGACCAAAATGGCGGCAAAATAGCCAAAATCGATACCCAATTTATGACCAAAACGGCTGAAAAACCCTACCCTTTGGGGCCGCACATACCTATATAGCCCATATTAGGGAGTACCCCCCCCCGGGTTTGCATCTAACTTGTCAGTTAGTATAGTGTAGCCGTGAAATTCTTAACACATAGCACTGATTTGTAGTTGTAACAATTATTGTATAACCATCACTACAGGTAACCACGCAGAAAAAAACGACAATAGAATCACTATATGAAACAAACGATTTAGCTATAGTTGTTGGCAAAGATCAGAAAAAATTATCTTAACTTCCTCATCGTCTGATAGTGAAGCGGCGTCTTTGGATATTTCATGACATGCTAGTTTATTGTAATTTCAAGCCATTAAACTTTTACTGAAGGCTTTGTCACACCATTAACCATTAAACTTTTACTGAAGACTTTGTCACAAAAAACCCGTATCTAGCATACAGAGTAAAGAGGCAGCCGGGGTAATGTTTTTCGCCTTGCGAATAGGAGGAAATTGTTTTCTTTGCCGAAAATTTTAAACTGGCCCTTGCCATGATTGTCCTAAATATTGGAATGAATTTCAGTACGTGACTTCGCTACAGTTCCGTAATGAATACGTTAAGGTACTACGTTTCGTAAACAAAATTCTTTGCGGCACGATTTTTGACACTAAAATAGTCTAAGATCCATAAGAGTTTATGCTTGAAAGATTTAATAGTCTAAATGTGCGTGATCACATTATTTTTAGAGCCAGTAGATTACAGCAAACCTCCTACACCGTGATATGATACCGATGCACTCTTAGGCCGAGAATTTGGGATTGTGAAATATATACTACGTAATTTCTGTTTTGTTCATTCCACTTGATGGGAAAGCTAGTCTGGTGAATGACATGTTTTTGAAAGCTAGATTAAGTTATCAGTTTGCTTTTATTTTTTTCGAAACCGGCTTTGTTTAGCGATTAAACAGTAATGTGGCATATCATGCTTTGTCCCACAAAGCATTTTCATCGCTCAGTTTTCAACAAGTGTTATTTCGTCAGCTTTAAAGAGCGGAATGACATTGCTTTAGTCCGCTCAAGATGCGTTTATACCTCTAAACGCAACAAAACATTTTCATGCAAATTCTTTTTCACTGATTGGTCTTACTGAGCACATTGTGCACTAGTGCGCCCTGCTTATCAATTCTTGGTTTGCAACCACGTGACAAGGCGGCCATGTTGAGGGTTAATACAATAGCATTTTTTCTCGAAGAATTTACATGAAAATAGAGTTTAGTTCCCAGGGGAGAGAAATGCTCATGGCTGCCGTGACGTCACGGGCAAACCAGCAATTGGTCCCTTGCAGCTAGTTATTCACGTGGTACATAACCTCCGTGCGGGAGAACAAGAGACGCCCTGCGGAACCAGACCTTCAGATAAGGCGCAGGGGGAGGGGAAGGGGGGACGGGGGGGGGGGGGGTCATCCAGACCCTGAGATAAGGGGGGCCCTGGTCTCAAAAAACATTTTTTTCCGCTCTGCAGGCCTCAGTTTGCTCTAAAAATAAGAGGGGGGAGGGGGGGGGGACCCGGGCCTCTCCCCTGGATCTGCCATTACACTGAGACTAGACAAACAAATGAAATTACCATTTTAAATGATGTGAGATCCAGGTTTGTCTTGTCCCAATGCGCCCCTTGCTATAGAGCGTTGTCTCGTGGCCAGTATGCAAATTTCTTGGAGCAAAAGAAAGTTTTCAGTACATAAGACAAAGGTTCAACTCCCACAGGATTGGTTTGGGACACCAACATGGCCCCCGTTTCATTGTTTTAGGACACCAACATGGCAGACGTGACGTCATGTAAAAACGCACTTTTAAGCATGGCGGTTTGGTACCTTGTGATTGACTAGCTGAAAAAGGAGGACTAAGAAGTGGTGCCCAGCCAGCAAAAAATCCCCAGGGCCCGGTTGTTCAAACGTTGGATAGCGCTATCCACTTGATAAATCACTATCCAGCGGATAGCGTAATTGATTTCCCTAATACTTATCCGCTGGATAGTGATTTATCCAGTGGATAGTGCTATCCAACGTTTGAACAACCGGGGCCAGGTGGATAATTCTGATCGATAATAAATCTCCATATTGAAATTTACTTTTAACACCTAAAATACAATAGTCTCTAGGTCTCTCTTGGTCTCATGGTCTAAAGGCCAATCAAATCTATGAGAAAAATAATCAATTTAAAGTGATTATGTAAGGTATACGAACTTGGTTTGAAAACTCGAAATTGCATACAATCTCTTACACAAAACTCTGATATAAAATAACCCATTATCGGCCGAGTACCATTTGGTGATAACGATGTGAAATGTCACCTAAAGATGGCAGAGTCTGGTGGGACTGCAAACGCTGTGGTCTGGACAAATTTTACATTCTCTCTCTTTTTCGTGTATTCCAGGGAAAATGTCATTTAAGGAACAATGTATTTACTGGCACAACTACTTCCGCACTCTCCATCAGGTAAATTTACATTGTCAAGTTTTAAGCTCTTGTCACATTAGAGAAGGGGTTTCTTCCAAGGTGGTGCCTATGATTTTCAAAACTCTTTCTTCCTAAGCAAGGTTTATCTAAACGAATTGCCATACTTGAGTAGAAAAATTGGGTACCTTTGTAGGGACTAAAAATGCATGACTTTATTTTGCGGATTCTAAGAACTTTATATTTGATCATGAGGACGAGGACGATGACCAGTACGAGACTTAACTTAAAGTTTTTGCGCGTGTTGACGAAAAATATTCAACCGGGTAAGCTTCATTGTAGTATTTTCACCTGAAAAATTAGTGCCGTTATTTTTATTAGAGAGGGTTTAGCCCTTTCCCGGTTGCAAAACGATTAAACTTCTAAAATTTGATAACTTATTCCAGCCACTATACTACATTATCGCTGACACCCGTAGTAGGATGACGACGGCTACCACGTTTTCCTGCCAAAATGACGTTGGTTCACGCAAGAGCACTACTCAGTAATGGGAAAATCTCGTACGCGTAGTCGTCCTCGTCTCAGGCCTTTCTTCCTTTTAACAAAAAAATACATCCACCGATTATAAGCACCCCGGATTTAAGACACTCTCTAAGTGTATTGAAATGAATTCGATTTATTACGACGTGTTTAATCTTGAAAGCGTATTTTGATCAGGACTCTTATAGCTTGTTTTGAAGCGCTTTTTTTTCAAGGTCATAAGCCCCTCGGATATAAGCCCTTCCGTTTATTAGCCCTCGTAGAACCCCTTACGCGGTTATATAAACCCGGGACGCATACGGGACAGTTTACGACAGACCTCCTTATAACGAAGAATAATCTTCACCCCATTAGAAATGAAATAAATGAAAAAAAAAAGACCCTCGATCCCGACCCTAAAACATTGGACTAAAAAGTTTTGTATTTTTTCAGGTTGAGAATGTCACGTGGTCAACAGGCCTTCAGAAACAGGCAGAGGACTGGGTCAAATATCTGGCTGAAAACAACAAGTTTCATCATAGCCAAAAGAATCCTGGGAATTTATACCTGTCCCATCCTAACGTTTACCCAGCGGAGTATTGTAGTGACGCTATACAATGGTTCCATTGGGAGGAAAAGTATTATAATTACAGTAGACCCGGTTATAGTCAAGCAGCGGGACACTTTACAACGGTACGTCAGGAGCACTGTACATGCATTCCGCAAAGACAACCGTATGAATATTATTGCAATCAAAGAAACAAAGTTTCAGCGTCATTTTTGCCTTCATCTTTTTAGGTAGTCTGGAGGAACTCACAACAAATTGGAGCTGCTTGGGCAATACGTAAAGACAAGAGACTTGTTATTTCAATTAAATATCACCCTGGAGGTAACTACATTGGCTACTTTGCAAATAATGTCTTCCGACCCATCGCGACCAAGCTCGGTCCAGAGTGGCCGCATCAGCCACCCGGGTTCACAAGATGCCCTGCGAAGTTCGTTATACCGCCAACAACTTCGGGACCAATCACTTTACCAAGTATGTGCGACAAAACTAGCCTTACAACCGCCCCGTCTATACGACCTCCCCTATACTACGGCCTCATTCTTTCGCCCCAAACTTGCATTCGAGCCGGGTCAAGCGTACCCCCAATGATTCATTCATTAATTAATTGATTAAGTTGAATCCGTTGGTAACCACCTAACCCCCGAGTACAGCCGCCTATGCTCCCGCCGCGAAACGGCGTCTCTAGCGGCAGGGGACAGTGAAGCGGCTGTATTCGCAAGCCAGTCAATTCTACTTTCATTCCTTTCTTGAATGATATAAATGTCGTTAAAGGCATTTTCTCCCTTGAACGATTTTTCAGTCTGACCGAATACCGAGACGCTGTAGTAAAAAAATTACTGCTAGTTTTGCATGTAGAAAGGTAGATTTGTTGAGGCGAAGAAAAAGGATTCGTTTTTAAAATAATCCGTTTATTGATAGAATCTATGGTGACACGCTTGACCTGGCGTGACTGTAAAATACCCTCACC
The DNA here is from genome assembly GCA_964035525.1 of Porites cylindrica. NCBI lineage: Eukaryota > Metazoa > Cnidaria > Anthozoa > Scleractinia > Poritidae > Porites > Porites cylindrica. Next base: position 18,606,810 of record OZ037778.1, on the reverse strand, counting down.
CATTTCCTTTTCTGAAAACTTCGTTAAATGAGCCACCCGGATAATAAGACTAGACTTTCATGGACCAACGCTTGTTGTATAGAGCGTTTTCACTCACGTGGCCTTATTTTTGCAAATTTATTGGAACAAAAGAAAGCGTTTGCATAAGAAAAGAGTTCAACTACCACAGGATTGGCTTGAGACGCCAACATGGCCGCCGTTTCATTAGGAAACCAATATGGCCGCCGTGATGTCATGTGAAACACTCTACTGGCGGGTTCCATTTTACTTTCATTAATGATACCATCAAAATTTTGGCGTTAATCTTGTTTGGATCAATACAAGTCCCTACAGCATGGCATCTGAAGTGTAGTAGATTTTTCTTTTGTTCAATTTTGGAATTCTAATTCACCCCCTAACTTAAATGCCGTAAATTCTTAATTAAACCCCCTCTATAATAAACCCCCTTTTCAGTGGAAGAAAGTTAATAACCCCTTCCCCCCCCCCCCCCCCACTCCACTCGTTTATGAGAGGACTGATCCGGATGGTTTGTTCACGTGCTGGAAGTTTGGATTTGTTTTTGATCCTCGGCTGCATGACCACAAAATAAGCCCCCCCCCCCCCCCCCAAACGTGTTTGAAATAAATATGTCCCCTGGGTGGTTGAATACAGGATTTACGGTATCTAGGCAAGGCACTGCTCTGCAAAGCTTGTAATCATGGAATTAATGAGACTTACATCATTTTTCACCTGCCGAGTAATTACTTTTTTCAATTTTATAGCTCCAAGCACAATACCATTTAAAGATCAGTGCCTTTTCTGGCACAATTATTTCCGCATCCTTCACCAGGTAAAATATTCACTAATCTCTTCATCATACGCAAGCAAAACTTGACAAAAAGTATCTGCCCAATCGTGATTCATTTTTACGATTACCAATAGGTCAAACAATATAAGGATTTTCTATTACAAAACGAAGTGATTGGCTCATTTCCCCCTCACCTTTTGGTATTTGTGTTAAGTATACTCATAACTTATCTGCTGGTTTTGTGGTAAGAGAGTTATTGAGGAAAAACTATATCGCGGGCTCTAGGTTTCTCTCCTGTGATATGAAGAGAAATAGCTTTAATTTGTTTTTTTTTTCCTTAAATCCTCGTTAGCACTATTTATTTAGTTAAAGACGATTGATCAGGCCATTATTTAACGCACGAAGTTTCAAACTGCAAAACAGTGGAACAACTAGTTAACTCGACCTTCTTTTGGCCAACTGCTCTTGATAATAAACAGTAGTTAAGGAAGACTTTTGCTTTCACTATAAAATAGCCTGAGAAAACAACCGACATTTCGCAACGTCACCACTGGTTTCCCCGCAAAATGACGTCTCTGAAAAGCGCGCAAAAATTCCATACTGATGACGCGTCACTACCCAGATCAGGGTAGTGCTTTCGATGGGTTGAGGCCAATTTCCTGCCGGCGCTACCAATCAGAAGCACCAGCCGGGTCAGGGTAGTGATGCGTCATCAGTATGGAATTTCTATACTTGTTTCTCAGACGTCATTTCGTGGGGAAACTAGTGGTGGTGTCGTGAAATGTCGACTGTTTTCATGTATCAATTTTTTTCTAATGATGTATGGCGGTTTTATTAGTTAAGTTACTGCTGGTTTATAACAGCAACATCGTTTTCTTCCTGTGCAGTTTAACCTGCTTTATTAAATTAAGAGTGATTGATTGATCAATTGATTGATGAACTTAAAAACGCTTTAAGGTGCAATTTATAGAACAACCCTGTTCATCTACTTAAGGTCCCCTATGTTACTTGGTCAAAGAGGCTCCAAAATGAGGCAGAGGATTGGTTGAAAAATGTTACAGAAAATGGCGGGATTGAAGAAAGAAGCGATTATCCTGGAAACTTATATTTGTCACCGTATGAAACATACCCTGAGGAGTCCTGCAGTACCGCTATTTGGTGGTTCCATCATGAGGAACAACATTATAACTACAGCAATCCAGGCTTCGTTAAGAAAGCAGAAACATTTACCCAGGTAGGAGCATTGTAAAACGATTATAGGGGCTCTTTAAGTAGTCGTCCCTTTTCCCAGTCCATTTAGAGCCCTCATTTTTTGCACTGTCAGCTTTCTCTAGGCAAACGGTTATCGCTAGTCCCTTTTACAAATTAAAGCGTTTAACTGTAGCTGAACTGAACGTACTGTATTCTTGATTTCATTTAGCTTATTTGGAGAAACTCAACACAAGTTGGAGCTTCTTGGATCAAACTTAAAGACAAGAGACTTGCTGTTTTTATAAAATATTACCCCGAGGGCAACGTTGCAGGTTACTTTGGTAGGAACGTTCTCCGACCAACTGCGAGAAAATTGAGTCCGGAGTGGGGGCGTGTTCCGCCTGAATTTACATGGTGTCCAGCGGATGCCGTTCAGAAAATCCCGACTGCTGCACCAACCTCCAACATGACAGTGCCTCCCGTGATAGCGGACGTAACAAAAGTAGTATCTAGTGTTAGGCTACTCGTGGCGACCTTTCTCTCACTACGGTTAATTTAAAAACCGTTAAATGTCAAATTTTTCCGTTAAACAACAAATCAACCTAGTCCCTAAGCTTTCTCTCTTGCCCCGTGGTCCGCGCGAAGTGTGGGAAAGGGGCAGTGACGAGTCTCTCTTGATGACGTCACAGCTCACGGTAGAGTCCAGGTCTGACCGAGCCGAGAAGGCCTGCGGACTTGGCTGACAACAAATCCTTCGCTGACTCCGATTCATAGTGCGGTAAAGGAGGAGCGTAATCTAGACTTCAGTCCATTGTGAATAAGTGCATGATTAACGCATAAATATATCATATAAGTCTGTTAAGAACATTACATTCTAATTCACTATTGAACAGTGTTCAATTTGACTAAAAATGTTTACGTTAAACTTTCTTGATCGCTAACTGGATGTTCCTTGAGACAAAGGCCCTCAAGTAGACAGTGCTTCTGTAATATCCACTATGATTATATTGTAAATGTGTATATTTTTCAAAGTATTTGTTGGGCTGTGAGAACCTGGTTCTTATTGTATGTCGTCTAAATCTTTTGTTTGATTTTCCAAGAACCAAGAAACTACAGACCGTTTCCACATGAGTTCATCGCGGTCACATTGGTTTACCAAAACCATGAAAACGTGGTAATGTTGGTGCACCCGTCCCCAAAAGTCCTGTGGGGTTTGAACTCGATCTTTTCTCGTGTAACTTTGTTTTTGTTCCAAGAACTTTGCACAGCTGCTGACTATGTGGGTTAATTATAAAACGATCTATACATTTTCTATAGTTTCAGCAGTGATTCTAGTCTGCTACACAGCCGTTTTTAGTGTCGTCACGCAACATTCCTCTCGTGGGGAGAAGCGTTGCGTGACGACACTAAAAAAGGCTGTGTAGTAGACTACAGTGATTCTAGAAACATTACAAAGAATACGTTATTATCCGGCGTCGGATACTCATAACTTAATATAAAAATATAAAAATTTTTTGCCGAAGGGTGTCTACCGGTATAAAACTGATGCAATTTCACAGAGGCTTTGGAGCTTAAGACAAGAGACAATTTTATTTAATTCTAGGTGACAATACAAAATATATATATCATTATTCGTGACAGTGACAAATATAGATACTTAAGTGGGAAATTGATGATATCAGTAAATGATATATGCATAAGAAAGAAATAAAAATAGTGTTTTTAGCAATCGTTCCCTGTTTAAAGCGTTTTAAAAATAGTTTTTTTAATAGGCTTTTTTTCAAATATAAAGTAGCTATTTAGTGTAATGTGGATCTTGAATGTTAAATTCAATGCTACCACATGGAATTTTTTTAAGCCTTGTAATTCTTCCGCTATTTTTAATGTAAGTGTTCTTGGTTTTAGCATGTATCTTTGCTGAAAAAACAATAAAGACCTTTATTATTATTATTATTATTATTATTATTATTTAATACTTTCATTAAGGCGCACTGGGACTGGATTATGACTAGTATCAAGAGAGACCTGTCATAAAGCCGCTCCTTTTTAAGATGCTATCATCATTTTGTTGCAAAAGTTGAGCTGTGTTATGCAAGATATACTAAGCTGTAATTTTTTAAAACACCCTTAACTGGTTTTCAGGAACAATGAACCGTAAAAAAAGAGACTCATCTCTGAAAGTATCGGCAAACGTCTTTCAAATTTGGTCAACAGTAGTTGATTCAAGAATTTGACAGGGATTTTTAAGCCAGTCAGAAACAGAGAAATATTTTAAATGAATGGATGAATGATATTTGGGATAATAATATATAGTTAATTGTTATTATTATTATTATTATGATTATTATTATTATTATGATCATTAGTAGTAGTACTAGTAGAAGAATCAGTATTGTTGTTATTGTTATTGTTATTTTTGTTGTTGTTATTGTTATCATTATAGTTATTATCATTATTTTTAAGTGCCATTTTATCGGAAGACGGGCAAGTGCGCTGTTTTTAGTCGAAGCCAAAAGATGCAAAGAAATCTTCGGGAAAGTATCACAAGAGACTGTCTTAACAAAACCATCGGGGTCAAAAATTTCCACAAACCCTCGCATTATTTTCAAGAGATTCTCAAAATCTTTTGCATGCTATTAGCATCTTATATTTTATGCGACAAATGTTAATATATGCGTAATGTATTGAGAGGCCAGTCGGGTGCAATGAAAGCATAATACCACAGAAGTGAACAGTCTGAACCGCGCACTCGCTGTTCTTTAACAGCGCGATCATGAAGATCGCAAGCATCACAATAGTGTCTGCTGTTATCCTGGCAACTTGTAAAGGTATGGCTTTATGACTCACTTCTGTTTTGTTTGTGCTTTGTCTGCTTTATTATTGAACATTGTGTAAATACCTAGTCGACGGATTCTTATCGCTAAGGACTACGAGACAAGTAGATTTCTTTCCGGCGCGCAAGCCAAATTTTCAGTTCGTCCGGTGATATCTGTTCGTCATTGCCAACGCCGATTTCTAAAATTGTAGATACTGGCTTTCTTGATTTAGGGCTTTCCACGAAGTTAAGCGTGAGAAAATTGTTCATCTATGTCGGATCACAAATTAAATAGGCCAATGGTGCGATACATTTACGATGTAGTGGAGTTATTTGCATACGGACAAAAACAACGAAACATACGATCGCTGGACTGTATATAAGTGTACTGTATATAAGCAATATATGTGTATTTCTTCTAAAAATGCTGAAAATATTGCACACATTTACAAAAAGAGTTTTCTCTCTGGAATAATTAGACAATGCATAGAGGAATATTTGTCTAAGGTTTTTTAATTTGGTCATGGAAGCTTTGCAGCTTTCATTTTCAATTAACTTGAAAATAGCCACAAATCCCTTCAACAAAATTTTTTTGTTTAAGTTATGAAAATTCCGAGTCACTTATTAGTTGGCTGTGATTGATATTTTTATTGCTGAAGTCGTTAGCCAACAGAAAAAAAAATTTCTCCGCGTTCCTTGAAATGTGGGAGACTGGAGAATAAAGGTGATATTTCGAATTCGCTCAACTTTTTCACTTTCAAGAGCAAGTGAACGCTGAATTTCAGCAAAAAGAACATGGAAAATTATTAAGTTATGGCTTGAGTTAATAACTGCTTTTTCTCCTTATTGCTTTTGTACAATTAGTTTCCCCGATATTTGCATGTTTCACAAAAAGCCGACAGTCGATTCATTGCACCCCAAATTATAAACTCACTAATGGGTACATTTGCAAAGCAAAAGCTAGTAGTTCGTTTTCTTTTTTGGGCGGCTATTTTTTGGTAAAAAGATACGTCAAGTGTTCCTAGCGTGATAAACGAGGCAGTTGGAAGGAGTGAAAAAAAAAAACGGCTCTCCTCGATTTCAGTGTTCACTTTTTGCCTTACGAACTTCCGTTAAGGTACTGTTGACGTTCAGGAAACAATGCTTCGTTGTAGATGTTTCGTGAAGTGGGTTAACCGGAAGGCCAAAAAAACCAATTCGCAACTCTCTAATTTTTTCTTATGATTTTCCAGTAGCTTACGATCCGAGGACACCCTGTTACGCATCACATTCGGCTTTTCCCAGAAAAAGATTAATTTGTTAGAGTACCCTCCTAGTCTGAGCAGTGTCTTAGGAACTTTACGGTCAATTTCGGCGACTTCTGCTTAAAACACCGATACATGTATTTTCGACATTTGTAAACAAATTCAAAATGTCAGTCACATTCAATCATATATACTACTTTAACTTTCAAACCACAATCAAAAGAGACCAGCAAACACTATACTAGTCAACTTGATGTGGCCAACTGACTGAGTAAGCACAAATTTGCATAATTTCTTCCCGGTTTGCTATTAAATTGTAGCAGGAATACGTTTTTCTTGGCGAGTCAGTTTGCTTTGCCTTCCAAAACAGATTTTTTTTGTCGTTCTAGTGGGCAAATATATAATACTTGTCAAGGGATGCTAACTTAACGTGTCAAGTCTTGTTCCTCAGAAATTTCTCCTTCTTTAAAAAACTAAATAAAAACTTGAATATTTACTAATATCTAAATAGGAGGCTTGCCACGACAAAACGGAATTATTATGGGAAATGTTTGTAGACAATTTGCCCTACACGGTCAAACCCGTCTGTAGTGTGGAGTTAATTATTCGTAGGAAAAATAGGAATAGCAAGTTTCCTTTGGCGCTGCGGTGAAGTATCAAACTTTGTTGAAAAGATGCCAATAAGCCTGAAGGCTTGTCGGGACCAATAAAAACTGCATGTTCCGATGTGTCTGCTCACGGGAAAATAAAACTTGACAAGCTGTTCCGACTGTCTGAAGAACTACTCGTTTTTTATTTCATTTACAGTGAATAGTGAATTCAAAACAATCTACAATGAATAAAAGACTCAAAAGGCACCAACAAGAGAGGCTTGTAAATAGTTATGTACAATTGTTTTTACTTTTTTACAGTTAAAATTAATAGCAAATTCTTTTTGCTGAAAATCGGTTTATTTCTTCCACTCTCCGCTGTTCAGTAGATCCGCAACACTGAGGATATTGGTGATCTTTGACTTCAAAATGCTTACAAAATTTGCAATTTCTGTCCTGGAGACGTGTCATAGAAATAACCAGAGGGCGCAAACTTTATAACCTACAATAGGCGACAATATAAGTGGAGACACTTTACCCTAAATTGGGCTTTTTTACGTTTCACTGACTTTAAAAGGAGGAAATATAGCTTTTCCTGCGCCATCCCCTCTATGCAATTTTGTGCCGATGTTCGAGCTATCTGTAGAAAACGACAAACATCCAACTTTGAATGGAGGGGACAGGGGAGGGGGGGCGGATTCTTTTGCTCTCTGAAGTTATCCTATCTGAGTACAATCTCAACTAACAATTTTTTTTCACCGATTGAAGCCTTTGTACAGTCGCCCCCTCCCCTCAGGAGGGGGACGTCTGTACAGAGGCCAAACTTAACTGCGAATGGCTACTTCGTGCAAACCTCATCCCTCACAAATGCTGAGGTAAGAGAAACGAATTTTACCATCATTTACCATCAAGCCTCGTATACGAGTGGTGAAAAGAAATTTTTCCCTATGGAACATTATTTTAACAATGTTTAATTCAACCATTAAAGGTGAATGTTGCTGGGTAACGTAAATGATGCATATGATATACTGTTTAAACGAACTCACGTGATATGGAATATAAACTGGAGATGTTTAAGGGCTATTTCAAGCTATTTTTTTTAACAAAAAAAGCTAAAACGCGACTTGGTATAAGCTTAATCCCAAAAATAATGGTAAAGTTTTTATTTTAGATCATATTTAGGCATCTTAACTGTTTCCTGTCGTCTCTTGCCACGGATGGCAAGGATGGACATGGATATTGAAACTCGAAAAATAGGGCCGAATTTTTCAAGACACCAAAAAAAAAGAAACACTCATCATGGTTATTTTCAACTGATAAATTTGACAGGAGCATTTTATGTTTGGTTAAAGTACTAAGTAACAACTTTGGCACGGAATTGACCTACAAGGAGCAATTTCCTCAGGGGCACCCGACTGGAATATAGTTCAAAACCACTTAAACGTATGAACATATCATTGTTGAATGTATTTTAGTATTCAAACGGTAGATATAGGAATATTTTTTTTCTCCTAAAAATTTTTCATGTGTTCGGATTTCTTAGCTGAAAGTTTAGTGATGCGAAAATTATAGGGATCAAAACTTACCTTTTCGAAAATTTCAGCCAGAAAAAAGGCTTCCGAAAACTCTAGGTGACCTTTTTAAGGTAAAAATCCGTTAAGAATGGGCAATTATATCATTTTTTAGATGTTCGAAAATCCTAGGAGAGGCAGGCAAGAAATTTGACACCAAATGTTCCGAAAATTCTAGATCTCAAATCGTCTTCCGAACAGATATTTTCCAAAAATTGTCGTTGGGTGCCCCTGTTTCCTCGTGACTGTAACTACCGTAATTGTGTTAAGGGCAGACAGGTAAAAGTCTCTCGCTGCATCCTTTATGGCGCTTTCATTAAGGCCAACGAGCGTGAATGATGGTTCAGCCGTGAACAGAGATAAGTGTGATCATATTGTTGAGAATTTTCGTGGCTTCATACCGAGAAGAAGAGAGAGTTATTTTGGTTTGATTTGTTCGGATCCTTCATTTCCTTTTTTAGGTCCAGCATTTTTGATTAAAGAAAAAAGCACTTATTGACTCGTATAATTCAAAGATCAGTCTCTGGATTTGTGAGATGAGATAACCGAGCTCCTTCAATAATTATTCTGCTGACAATTGTAATATTTTAAAACTGTCTGCGGTGGATTGGAATCCGGAAGTGAAGCATTGCCTCTTGACGTCGTCAAAAGGTCGTTGGCCCAGGAAACATTAAACACATTTATTCCAGCAAAAATTGTAGGGTTGGGACGTATAAGAAACCAGTGACGACAACTCGGCCTTTTTTCCTTTCACTAGATTACCGGCTATATCTTCTATTTTGATATGGCATTTCTCACGCCAGATAAAAAACAGGCAAATCTTAAGGTAAAGTTTCAGCTGGTTTGTTGTGCGAGACAAGTAAGTTTGAACTTGGATTCAACTGAACAGTACAACAGATCAGTGGCGGATCTAGGGGAGGGGCCCTAGGGGCCCGGGCCTCCCCCTTATTTTTAGAGCCAACTGAAGCCTGAAGGGACGAAAAAATGTTTTTTTGAGACGGGCTATCCCCCTCATATCAGGGTCTGGATGACCGCCCCCCCCCCTCCCCTTATCCGAATGTCTGGATCCGCCTCTGTAGATTCTAAGGTCAAGATATTTTTAGTAGATAACTTTGATGTCTTTGATAAATTATTGACTTTTATGGACTAACAAGCTAGTAGAAATTCTTCTTTGCATTATACTTCTATTTTCAATGAACATGAAGTCCTGCCTTTTCAACAGTGATTAATCTCGTAAAAAGCCGAATGAAGTCCCGACACTCAGTTGAATACCCTGGTAATTATATTTGCCCGGACCTTATTTACGGTGGAAAATGGCTTTTACCATGGTGGTTGTAACCGTAACTACCACGTCCAACGGAAATGTGTTGGTTGAATTCAAAGCGTTTCAACATTGTACCCGTTATGTGATATCAAAAGTAAAGGTCGGACCAAAAATTCATAATCTTCCGGAAATTTTGTCGTTTTCTCTCGAAAAGTCCGAAGATTTTCGTTGGAGCGCACATTTGTTGGTGGTTTCATGGTTCAGTCCCATAAAAAAGTTTGCTAACTAACGTGAAAGAGTTCTCTCAGAGAGCCACTTTATACCTTGACTTCAATTCCATAGAAACCTTCAATACTTGGCGTAATAGCATGTTTGAGTGAGTAGACATATAGACTGTTCCTGTGTTGTACATTCTTCATACAAGTTTCATAAAGAATGTAGCCAATGGAAGTGTCAACATAATAAATGTTTTCTTAGTACTGATTGCCCGTTTTCTAAAAATCCTTCATTGCCCTTTCCGTGCAGTTAAAAAAGTATATGAGAAAAAAAAAGAGGTTTTTGGTAAGTGAGGAGATTGGAAGGGATAATTTTGATACCGTATCACTCTTCTATTTGGGTGCAATGGTCATATCGTTTTTTTTTTTACAGCAGATGAGTCCCCCTTCCTGTAGATTCCTTGTAAGTTCTTTTTTTTTCTCCTGAATAACATTGCCAGTTATCGCCTATTGCCAATAACACTGACAAGTCCTCATTGTTCCTCGTCAAAACGCCTTTTAGAGAAAAAAAAGACACATTTACGTCATCTGTCAATATGGAAGTTGTCATACCGGATAGGCAGATAGCAGCAAAAATCGAAGCATAGATACTGATCTATCATTCATCGGAAAGATATAAACGAACTGAAAGTCATTCGCAGTGTAATTTGTCTGTATGCCAACAGCTTCTTTGCCATGGAAATTACAATCTTGGTCACGTTTTTCGCTGTAATACTGACAATGTCGGAAGGTATGTGATTTATTTCTGTCAATTATTTGCTCATTAATTTGTATGCCAACCCAGTGCTTACTTACAATGAAATTCGTAGTTACTGTTTACCCTGACCTAATAGGTTGCGCATGGCTCAAGAGGAGTAACCTGTGAATTTGCCGTGTTCACGGGATTTTGATTGTCTTTTTCGTAAAAACTTCCCCATTCCCGTCAATAAACGTCGCGTCCATGACTATTTTACAGTTACCGATTTTATTGCATGACATACACTGCTGATGCCATAAATATCATCCGATAGCTGAGTCCAGACTGGCCTTCTATTATTTTATCTTGTGAATTCTCAGTTCTTGACTTATCTACATCCCAGTCTCACAGGACTCCCTCTTACAGTTTTGCTTTCGTTTCTTAAATTGGCAAGCTAACGTAACGAAGACGAAATGCCTTACGTCCCATTTGAAGATACGATTTGTCAAGGAAAGTTCGGCACCGGCACCCAAGGTAGATAAATATAAGAGCATAATTTTTTTTCTGAGTGGAATATATTTTTAGGATCAGTTCCGCTTAAATTTACCCAATCTCATGCACCGTGATTAAAGTCCTTCGGGAATTTGGGATCTGTTAAGTGTTGTTGGTACATTGCCACTTGCTGAGGTTAATAGCATGTTTTTATAAGCCAAAATAGGTAACCAGTTAAAGTTTTTTCTGTCAATATAATTTGAAACTGATTTAAACTTAGAACAGAAGCAATAAGGGTATAAGATTAATAGATTTGCCACAACAACCTTAGACAATGCTCCACATAGCGTTTTCAACTCGCTCAGAGACCGTCAGACTATACGGCTACAACGTGTTGTTTTACCTCTAAAAACATTTAAAAAATGACCTTGTATTCGATAAAAGCCTCTTTTGTTGACTGGGTTAACTGGATTGAGCACTTGTCCCACTTGGTGCACACTCCGTGTGGAATCAGGAACTGGTGTCGAGCCAGCAATAGCATTTCCGCCGACAAGATGTTTCCTGTCTTTATTTTAAACAGTGGCAACACAATTACGTCGTTAAAATAAAACAAATTGACGTGGGTCTGCTGCTGTCGTATTGATGACGAATTTTTTTTCCTGTATTTATTTTACTTGCTAGAAAGACAATTTCGTCCTTAAAATAAAACAAATTGACATGGGTCCGCTGTCGTATTGATGACGAATAGTTTTTTCGAAACTGTGTCGTGGTTTTGAAGCGGATTAACTCGATTAACCTTGCAACAGGCTTTTATTATGTTCTGTGATTTCATCCTCGTTAAAATGAAAGACTTAAAAGGTTTAAGATTGGAATCCAGAATCTAAGTTCCACCGACAACATTAAGTATTCACGTATCGATACGTATATCAAAAGTACAATTATTTGCAATCCTGGGCCAAGATTCGTGCTTAGGCTATAATTAAAATTGATGGAAAAAAACTCGGTCTGTAATTTACAGCTGTACTGACCTCAAACTCGGCTAATATTAATAAGACGCGAAGCTAAAAACAAGAAACGTTGTGTGCACATGACCATGATCAAGACCACGAGTCCAGCATGAGTAGTTGCTTGTTGTCTCAAAGACAGAAAATAAGCATATGAAACACATGACGGGGAATAATATCGCGTTCTCGCCTTCCGCAAGGCAGTAGTAAATCAGGGGCACCCAACGAGGATATAGTTCAAAACCACTTAACATAGCATTGTTGAGCGTATTTTAGTATTTAAACTGTAGATATAGTCATATTTTTATCCCCTAAAAACTTTTCATCTGTTCGGATTTCCTAGCTAAAAGTCTAGTGATCCGAAAATTATAGGGGTCAAAACTTACCCTTTCGAAAATTTCAGCCAGGAAAAGGCTCCCGAAAATTCTAGGTGGCCATTTTTAGGGTAAATATCCGTTTAAAATGGGTAATTATACCATTTTTTAGATGTTCGAAAATTGTAGGAGAGGCAGACAAGCAAGAAATTTGACAACAAATGTTCCGAAAATTCTAGTTCTCAAATCGTCTTCCGAACAGATATTTTCCCGAAAATTGGGTGCCCCTGAGTAAATGTTATAATTTTCGCGATAGCCTGTTTCCAGGGGCACCCAACGACGGTTTCCTCCTAAGTACATTGAAAACACTTTTTTAGGCTATCCAGAGTACTTTTAGATCTCTATAGAAATGCATTCTAAGCGGCACTATAAAATTTGTATCTGTCCGGTCAAATTGTATAGAAGGACTTGAGTCTTTCCGAAATTACAAGGGCTTCAGTATTTAATTTATTTTCCCGAAAATTTAGATGCAATTTAACGTTTTACGAAAGTTAGAATTTTTCGTACTCCTCTCTCCGTGACATTTTGGAATCGAAGCCGGTTTCCTTTTTCCACGAAAATTAGCCTCACATGGGGAGTAAAATGCTTCGAAAATTGTACCTGAATGGAACGGTCATCTAGAAATTTTTAGCCGTCCTCAAGCTACATAGAAAATTCTAGGCAATATTGGCTTCCCCGAACAGATAATTCATGATGATTTACAGAAAACAGTCGTTGAGTGCCCCTGTGATTCATTCTACTATCGTCTCTCTTTCGCTCACTTAAGCAGAGTTGGTTCAATGATTATTGAAATAAATGCTTTTCGTTAGGGATTTAGAATTGTTTGTAAGACTTCTTGTGGGCACCAGTGACCTTCAAGGACTGTTACTATGAATTCACCTTTCAATTCCCATGCAAGTAAGCGCTTGATTTCGATGAACCTGCGGTTACATATAACAACAGATCGCGAGGCCTTCAGAAACACAACAAAGGTGTTAAAAGTGACAATCTGAGAGACGCATACTTGGTTTGAAAAACCGTTCTCGCTGTCTGATTTAAAGGTCCCCACATTTGCTGGGTGCCACTTGGTGCCTGTGACGTGAAATTTCTTCTACAGACTACAGAGGCGATGAAATGCCAGTTCAATGGCGCTGTAGATCTGGGCTAGTAACAGTTCACGTTCAGCTGACCTTCTTTTCTTGCATTTTAGGTAAAATGTCGTTCAAGGACCAATGCATTTACTGGCACAACTACTTCCGCACTCTCCATCAGGTAAATACCTGACTGAAAAGACGGTACCTGCTAAAAACTTTAAATCATCAACGATGAGGCTTCAAGGATTTATGCACGTTTATCAGCATTGCAAATTCAAAGGATTTTTTTTTCTTGAAGAGACTATCACAACCTTCTCGTACGAAGCATATCCCAGGAGTACTTTGTTTTAAGTATGCCGTTTTTCAAACTCTTCTCAGAAAACTTTTAGGTTTCATCTTATCACGAATTTCAAGACTACTACACAATGTACTCTCTATAACTAGAGAGATCTCTGAAGAAACATGTGCCCAAAAGTGAGTTAGTCGGCTTATCGCCAAGAAAGCTTAAGTCCTTTTGAACCTTGTTTGAATGAATCGGTGAGAGAAATTCTTGATAATGCAAGCTCATATAGAAAAAAAAAATATGAATTTGCAATGCTAATAAACCTCTACCCAGAAATCCATTAGGCCTCATGGTTCGAGTTTTGTACTTTTCAAAAGACAACGTTTTTTCAATCAGGAGCATATACTTTCTCATGGCTGTACGTTCCAGGTAATGGTTGCTAACCATCTTTTCGTTGAAGAAATCGTATCGTTTGGAATGCAGGCGCTCACAGCTCACTAAGCAAACTTGCTGGCTGTAAACATGATAAACGTTACTCTACCGCTTCGATTTCTTTATGAATAAATCATTCACATCAGTATAAACGTTTTTCTCCAGGTTCCTAATGTCACGTGGTCAACAAGCCTTCAGAAAGAGGCAGAGGACTGGGTCAAATATCTGGCTGAAAACAACAAGTTTCATCATAGCCAAAAGAATCCTGGGAATTTATACCTGTCCCATCCTAACGATTACCCCGCGGAGTATTGTAGTGATGCTATACAGTGGTTTCATTGGGAGGAAAAGTATTATAATTACAGTAGACCCGGTTATAGTCAAGCAGCGGGACACTTTACAACGGTACGTCAGGAGCATTATACATACCCTTAAGAAGATATATAAAATGTAAAGAAACGCAGGCTCAATTAGTTTCGCTGCCATTGTTGTTTTCATCTTGCCAGGTAGTCTGGAGAAACTCAAGAGAAATTGGGGCAGCGTGGGCCATACGTAAAGACAAGAGGCTTGTTATTTCTATTAAGTACCACCCTGGAGGCAACTATGTTGGGTACTTTAAAAATAATGTCTTCCGACCCATCGCGACCGTACTTGGACCTGAATGGCCATATCATCCGCCTAGGTTTACAAGGTGCCCTGCAAAGTTCGTACAGCAGACAACAACCGCCGTTCCAACAACAACGCCGACCTCAGTGCCGAACACAACGCAGATCACGTTACCGAACACAACGCAGATCACAGTACCAAATACAACACAGATCACGGTACCAACCACGTCACCAAGTATGTGTCATACGTTACAAACCACCGGTGCACCATTAAGTCAAGAAATAATACCGTTAAAAGTTAACCGTGGCTCTAGTAGTGACAAAACATTTTTTTTTTTCATTCTGGCGGTTGCTGTACGAAAGAGTGTCTCTGACTTCGAGGTCTGTTTTGACAGCTTGCATATTGAATTTGTGAAAGCTCTTTCAAGACCGGGATCAAGTTATTTAACCGTAGAAAAAGAAAGTTTTTGAAATGCATTTGTTTTTTTTTTCGAGGTTTTGTTTCGACTGTGTAAATAGGTCCTTGCACGAGCTAAAGTTCAGTGATGGTGAGAGGTGGTTTATCATGATCATCTTCATCATCATCAACCGATCATCCCTGCCGCCACCAAATCATCGTCATCACATCATTATGAT